>JADDOH010025101.1:0-173471 GCA_016648135.1 Agrypnia vestita | reverse complement strand
TTATATCTCTTTACATAAACATTAGTAAACGCATGTATTTTGGACAATCTTTCCGATTTCTCAACCATGACTGTAATTTAAAATATTATTTTCACTTTATGACACACTAAAAGATCATGTATGTGAAAGAATAAAATTATAGTAAACCATTTATCAAAAATATGTAGATATTCGA
The DNA here is from genome assembly GCA_016648135.1 of Agrypnia vestita. Lineage (NCBI taxonomy): Eukaryota > Metazoa > Arthropoda > Insecta > Trichoptera > Phryganeidae > Agrypnia > Agrypnia vestita. The sequence continues at coordinate 173,296 of JADDOH010025101.1, read as the reverse complement.
TTCACTTATTTATCATTATCATTTATAGAAAATGATCACAAAAAATGGGTATATATATTTAACAACTTAATAATTTTAGCAATAAATTGACATATTTGAATTGTAAGAAAGTAAATTAACCAAATAAGTTTAACCGTCTATTCTAAATAATTTCGAATCATTAAAGTCATTTCCACATATCTATTATCATATGTATTTCAATATTTATTCTCAAGTTAAATAATTATTTTACGATAATTTGATAAATACGATTGAAAATTGCTCGTGTAGTTGAAAACAAAGTTATTAAAATTTCTGTTAAATTAGTTTATAATGATAGGGAACATCAGGTTATTACTTTACATATCCAATATTTTTTGGGAATTAATTATATATTTAATTTGTTTTACGTGTTAAGCCTACGATATTTACCGCATTAATTATTATTCTACATTTTATAACTGTAATTACGAGTTACGGTAAAAAAATAATATTAATAGACACATACCCCCAATTAGATGATATACGATATTTTATGAACTAGGTAGAACTCAAAGGGTGATTAATTATATCAGAAAAAACATATTTCAATGCTGTGATGAAATTAAATTCGTGAATAGTTTTAGAATCTCTTAAATGAAGGAATAAACTTCTTTCCTACACTCCGCTCTCCATTAGTTATTTTTATTTTCGGAAAAGGTTATATACTATCCTTTTAAACATATCGTATTCTCTCCCAATAAGCCAAATCATCCCCTAAATGATTTCCACAAATGTACAGGGCGAAACCATACGAACAATTACACTTTGCGAAGAAAACCTACATTGTTAGTCCGTTGCCAGGCCGCAAGCCACCCTTCACCCTCGGAGGGGGGCGAACCCGCCCTCCGCGGGCGGAAAACGGAGGAGACTCGATGCCGGGGGAAAATCATTGAAATATGATGCAGAAGTTTCGGAATCCGCTTTGACACGTGTGAATCTGCGGGCCTGTGCGAACTGATCTCGGCGAGTTGCGAATTTATTTAAATTTACCTAAGACGTCGTGGTGCGGAATCCAAATGAGAGATTTATTATTGAATCACGCGATTAAGGGCGTTTTTTCACCCCGTTTTGCAGCGGCAGGGCGTGTTATTTTAATAAAACGCGTCCGTACGTATTTACTTGATATTTCGCCGATCGGCGTGTGCGCGGAATGAAGAACTGTCTTCTTTTGATGCTGATTTCCTAGCTTATGGGAGATTTCCAACTTTTGATGGCGGAAAAGTGTTTTTTCACATCCGGTTCAAATTTTATATTTCACACATTGAATATAGATTTTTTTAGATTAGAAGATATTCAAGAGACCATGATTGATTATGTTCGTTTGTGGAAATTAATACAATAAATGTGGCGGCCCCGGAGTCTAGTGGGCCTGACAATGGGGTTCATAAACCCGGGGTTTGATTCCCGGTGAGGTCCCACTTACTCGATTTTCTCAAGCCTGTTAAAATAATTAAATTAATAGCAAGCGGATAGTTCACTGTTTTCCGTGTACAACATTTGTATTGGCGAAGTACCCACTAATCAGATATTTAATGAAAATAGTATAGTATACTTTTTTCCAAGGGTACTACAGGTTTTCAAGAATTCATTTTTTATTTGTGGTAGAGAGTAGATGACGAATAATCACATTTTTTAACCAATTTATATTTAGTATATTGTATACTTCTCATTTTAAACTTTATCTGTCTCAAAACAGAGTTTTCTAATGAGTCAGGCAAAAGAAAATTAAACATAAAATGAATATTAAGCATAATATATAGCATAATCATGTATAAATAAATAAATAAAAAACAAAATATTTTGAAACACTAATAAACATGATTCAATTAATAACTCTTAATTAATATAAATCAAGTTATTGAATATGCGTATCACTTTTCCTCAGGGTCCTTGACTGCAGCTAACCAAAATTCTGAGCTGATGGCATTCAAAATAATACATATTAATACATCAGGTGGTGACTTTGGGACGACAAAGGGGAAGAGGGGTGTATCCATGTTTTATGCAGGGTCCTAAAAAGTAAGATTAACAGATTTATATAAAATGTGTAAGGCAAAGGGCATCCATGTTTTAGGCAGAATCCTTGAAAGTAACAATGCAAAATTTATATAAAACACTTCAAGGGAAAGAGCATCCATGTTTTACGCAGTCCTTATACGTAACTTTACAAAATTTGGTTCCGATCGGTCAATGACTGATAGACATTCATTCAATTTTATATGTATAATATCTGTTACTCATCAATAATGACGGAACATTGGTTCGCGTCTTTGCTAATCCCTAGTATATATACATAGTATATTTTTGACGGTCCACGGAGAGGCGGCCGTAGCAACATGACGAACAGACAAACGGACAGATAACTAAATTATTGCGTTTGATGTTAATGTGTACTTCATTAATGACATAGGATATAATATCATTAAAACTTTCACAAAATCAGTGAGCGTGCCATTGGAGTTTTATTTTAATTTAAATTAACACAAATGTACATACACGAGACTACCACTTTACACCTTGGTTCTGATAACATCTACGTGGCTCTAAATAACAACGTACGGACTGAATTTAAAAGTGTGGTAGACAATTCCACTAGCACTCTCCAAAATAATTATCTTGGTAGAGCAATTTGTACTCGTACAGCGAACAGTACTTTACGAGCCGAGGGCAGACAGAGATAATAAATATATATTTTTTAATACAAGGATAAAACAAATTTATACAAGTAAATCATAAAAAATTTGAGACACGGTTTTTTATGCTTTCTTTGCAAATATTCGTAATAGATTTTTTAATATCACCCATGCAGTAGCCAAATATTAAACACGTTATTATAAAGTTTAAAAAAATTGTTTTTTCTTTATTTTATTTTTTTTTAAAACCTGATTCATTAAACCATTATACTTATTATATATATTATATATTGTTATATATATTATATATACATTATATATTGTTCCAATATAAAATGAAGATATGATATTTTATTCCAACGCCTAATGTCAAAGTTGAATCTATCGACTAAAATTATTAAATTTGAAATCGGAAAATTTTTTCATACTAATATTAATAAATCTCTTCAAATGAAGCTACGTAGGTATTTAATGTTCAGTAATAATGGAAATTGATTTCAATTTTAATCAAAATAATGACAAATTCATGTCAAAAATAATATTAAGTCATTCATTTTATATAAATTTTGAAAGTTTCAGAGCTCTAGCTAGTCGGGAAGTTGGTAAAAAATCAATTATGAGATTCCACCACAACAAACAAACAGACAAAGAAGGTTAAATAAACGCATATCTTCTTCTTTTTCATTTAGTAGATCTGTTGATCTGTGATGCGGAAAATTCGCCTCCTGGGATGACGAGGTCCACTATCCCACCATCTTTTCGGTGGTCTTCCTGGTGGGCGCCGTCCAGAGGGCATTTCATTCGCTGCTGTATGCACGAGTCTGTCTCTGTCCATTCTGGCTACGTGATCCCTCCAGAATCTCCTTCTGGATCTACTCCATCACGCTGCCCTCTATTTTGCAAGTTTTCCTTATGTCTACATTTCGGACACGGTCACGTAGAGTTTTTCCAGTAATGAAACTCAGCACCTTCATTGCAGATGTTCTGAGGAATTCTTTGGTGCTCCAGATCCAGTGACAGCTCGCGTCTCTATAAAAGTAAGTAAAAAAGTAAAAGCCTGTAAAAAGAATATTGCTATTTTCTAAATACTAACTTTTTATGAAGTTTTAGTATAATATATTTGCATTAAGAAAAACTATGCCATGCATTTCGTGTTTTTTCTAACGGTTATCAACCACGGTCAGCATTACGTGGACGTCCACGATCATCACGTCCGAATACCTTTGTTCATCCAAATAAAAAATACAATTTCATTTATTTAAAAAAATTTGATTCTAGCAACTATTAAAGAACCGAAGAAGTGGGTCTACCGCAAATGCATACAGTAGATATTAATACGTAGACGGATTAATAAGTTTTGTAAATGCTTAAGACATTACGCCACGATTCATCTGGTGAGCTTGTCTCTCTTTAAACTAGCTCATCATCATCATAAAGTGTCAAGTAGCAGAAATGTAACACTTTGTAAATTACATATCCCTGTGATACAAACCACAGCTGCTCAGCATCACTACACATTCAGAAGTGTGAACTGGTTCAACGAATTGCCTGTTGAAATGAGGACTGAGGAAAATTATGAATCATTTAAAAAAAAGGTGAAATAATTAATACCTTCACAAATGATTCAATTTTTATTTTTATTATATATATGCCCTTTACTTACTTATTACTTTTTATTACTTTTTAATATCTACTTATTACTTACTTATTATTACTTGATTGTCTATACATATACTTATCACCTGATGAATATGTACATTTTATCACATAAATCTTTGTAAATGTATAATGTAATGATACTCCTCTCCTTCACACGAGTTTATGACACTCATGTAGTAGACAAACATCACATCATAACTTTTGTATTTAAAAATGTATTTGTAAAAAAATAATTTAAATAAATAAATAAAAAAAAATTAAAAATCTCGAATTTCCGCCAAACTGTATTCTTTCTACATAAGTTTGAAGTTAACATTGCGGCAGTTGCAACAAAAAGAACCAAGTTCCATTCAGTGATAAAACATTTTTAAAAGTGGAAGGCCGCTCAGATAAAAGCGGTCTTACGTGAGTTCAGAGGGACTCTGAAATGCATTCTGGACGACCTATTGAAGTCACCATGGGGGATGTCGTTGAAAAAATCGTAGAATCGTTATGAAAGACCACTGAATGAAAGTGCGCAAAGCACATTTCAATACCGGGTTTGGTGATGTTTCACCGCAATTCACAGAATTTTTTATATCGGTTCATGATTGTAGACCAAATATAGAAAGTGCGCCAAAGAAGGCAATGACTAAGACAATAACGGCCAAGATTGGTGCAAGAAAATATATTATTTCGCCAAGACAACGCGCCGTCCCTTATGGACCATCGCCATGACAAAATTGCACAAATTAGATATCGAATTGATTTTCCATCTACCCCATTTTCTGTATTTAACCTCATTGGGTACTAAGAAATTAGTGTTGAATGAGGTTGTCATCACCGTCGTTAAAGCATATTTTGCAACCTTTCCCAAATACTACTTATCCGTCAAAATAAAAAAATAAGAAAAAAGCTAAAACAAGTGTACACCCGTCAATGGTGACTTTGTTGAGAAATTAAATCTTTTTTTTACCATAATTTAAAATCGATCCTCAAGCGTATACATTTATACTATTGTTAATTATATACTTTAATAATACATCATTATGATTTTGCAATTTATATTTTTTATATACCATGTCCGCCTTACCTTACTTACTTACTTACTTACTTATCCATGGAAGACTTTGTTTATATTTAATTCTAGAAATAAGAAGCCAAACAAATATTATTCAAAGGTGATTTAATTTTAAGCGAATAAATAAAATTAGAATTTATGACAAGTTTCAAGCGTGTAAGATAGATGAGATAAGAAATTTGAAAAATTGTCTGATTCAATTTTGAAAAGAGGAATACATATGTTGTTAAAATTTGTTAGTATATTTGAATATTGAGTAATCGTTCGAAAATCATGCCATGATTTATAAGTTTGTTTGATAGATTCCTGAAATGTTTCGGAAAATACGATATTTTCACAAAGTACACAAAAGATGTCCAAATTCTTCCATGTTCCGTTTGCTTTGCATACAATGAATTGTGTCATAGAATTTAAAATTTGATTTATAATCCTTGATCGTGAGAATTTAAAAATAGAATACTAACTTGCGCTGACAGCGAACATTCGGAAAAGGATCCGAAATCTATCTTTTGAATTCTTACACTGGAAGTAAATTATTTTCACATCCTGGACTATAGATTCACCATTCAAGCATGTTATTTAAATTGAACGAAGCCATGACACACGGAAGAATGTCCCAGAAAATACTACTTTCTAAAGATTCTGTGAAAACCTAAAAACCTTAATAATTGTATGATTATCTTTCACTGCCGCAACATAATGCCTTCAACCTACCCTGCTCCCTTTCACGCATATAAGTCTATACATCTCTTTGACTGTATGCGTGGAGGGTCTTCTCCCACATAATTAAAGGGCAGGTCACCTACCCTGCCTTTAAAATTTGCATTGTAACCTTTGGGGTTGTTTTATGACAGCCATAAAGGGATGGTCGAAAATGACGCAAGATTTTATTTTCACACCTCATGCGATAATAAAGATCTCCAGTGGCATAATTTTCTGAATCTGTTGAAAGAAAATTACTTTTATTAAGAAATTTTAATATTGATCTATTATATAAATAAAGACTAATATTAATTGCTTTCCATTTGAAATATTTATTTCCATGTTGTCGCGAATAGAATATAGTCGCAATGACCTTTTGTAGCTTTTTGGCAAAATAAGCTATATAAATATCACTACTCTAGAGAGCACCGTTTAGCATGCTTGTTAGTTCAGTAGTAAGTTACATGCCTAGTTGTCCAGTTGTCGGGATTTTAAACTAATTCCGGGAGACCAACAAATCTACCAAAAAAAATTATCTACTTTTATTAATTATTAATATGGCAGTTACTTTGTGGTGCAACATGATTATTTTAATTTTGTTTAATTAAAAATAAGTTAAGGAACGTTTGTAAACAGTATTAATATTGTTGTGTCGTCTAGTCCGTGAGCGGATCTCTGGTATTACTTTCAAAGTCTAATCGTCCAACTACTTAAATATTCTGTCCTTTATAATAATAAATTGAATAACTTCGTTAGTAACTAATAATAGCAGATATCAGATATAAATGGCAGCATTGAATTCAAGGTATTTATTAAGTTGGTAAAAAATGATAAATTAATTACTAATATTACAGTCAGGTGGCTAAGACACCATAGTTTACCCACGCGTACTGTTAAAATATGTAAATTCAGAACACCGACCTATTGAAGCATATCCCCCTACCCCTGTCGGTAATCAATCATAATAAAAAGATGATATTGTTTATACCTGATATTCAGGGCGGCATTGTGCGAGGTGCATTTGGTAAAGGAGTAATGTATTCATTAGATTTAATCAAATAATAATTATAAAGCAAATGTGTTGGCTTATTCGGCCGTATCCCGGGAGTGTGTGGAAATTATTGCGCCATATATTTTACTTATCTTGTGTGAATATTCTAATATTTGTCATTTTACCGTGAATTCGTATTAAGTTATATAAACCTGCATTGCGGAATTTTTAAAGAAATTTAATAACATACTTTTTTAAGTATGTTATTTTTTTATTTAATATCCAATCTCAATTGAATCGCTAATTCCAATGGTGGGTTATGTTACATAATTATTATTTAAGACCCTGATTCGACCAATAGTAGAATTTAATACAGTTGTATAGAGCCCTCGTTATACATTTCACATGAGGAATATGGAGAAAGTCCAAAATAAGTTTCTTTGATTTATCAATTATAAACTTTACATACCTTCAAGTAACATTGATTACAACATTTTTAGATCTTTTAGCTGTCATGATAAACTAGAGACTAGAAGAATAGTGACGTACTTTCTCTTTTTACACAAATTAATAAATGGTACTATCGACTGTCCTCAACTACTAGAACGTATCTGCTTGCGTGTTCCGTCTCGCATAACAAGAAGTCATGCAGGTTTTGTCGGGGAAACTGCAGCTACTAACTACTTCTTAATTCCCCACTGCAAAGACTTCCTAGACTAGCAAACAGATACGAGCAAGTTGACGTCTTTGCTAATAACTGAATATTATTCAAACATATATTAAAAGGTGTATTGAAAGATTACTAGTATTTGTCAAATTGGACTTAAATAATTGATTTGTATTTGATATGATTGTTGGTTGAGTGAGATAACTGTTTGTAAATTATTTATTATATTATGACTTTCAAAGCTTGTGCTATTGCTTTTCACTCTATATAATTACTCTTTTTTTGAATTTCTATTATATTATGTTTTCCTTGTGCTTCTGCTTATTATATACTTGCTTTTTACTTTATATTATAATTATCTTTATACATTTATATCTGTATTTGAAGTATTTTCTTTCCACTTTATGTTATTATTATTTTTACATGTTTTTATTTTTTTTCTTTAAACAAATATTCAATTAATTTACACTTTAACTATCTCTTTGTAAAAACCTGTAGGGTGTTAATAAATAAATAAAAAATAATGAATAAAGTTTTGTTGTTGTTACATTTTTTTACAATTTTGTAACGAGTTGGTAAAAGAGATTACGTACCGAATCCCTCGCAGCGTCGCTGACGACAACAAGCACAAAGTTTCTAGTGCCTTCTAGGACACACTACAGCACCCTATATTATCTTTAACATTCGGAAAACATCTACAAATATCTAGAACATTATCGTTAATACTACGAAAGAAGAATAGAGAATTCTAACGTGTTGTTTATATAAAGTGGAACGAACAGCTACGCAGTTTTAGTCTATATTTTGACATTTCTATCGTCGCGATAGTCAGCCGCAAAACGACAGCCGGGGTGGCCAGTCGTGGATCCCGAAGCGACAAATACCAGCGACATTAATAGAAAGAGCTAGCGATTCAAATAACGTATGGTAATTGAACGGAAGCGTTATCCAACCATAAAAAAGTGTTCATATACGATTAATAAATTGCAAAATATTTCGTGACTTTATGAATAAAACAAAATAATTTATGACTAATAAAAAAATTTAAAATTTATTTCCAGTGTTTTCATTTGTCTCCCGCAGCAACGACCCGTGACTTTATATTATTAACTTATTAACAAACTTTATTCATGGCCCGCTTTTACAGAACGTACAAAATACTCATTAATTTCTGTAGAAGATCCATCCCAAATAAATGTTTTTAAATATAGTCCACTTTTGATATCAATGACTCAATCAGTATAAAAGAACCGCGAATATATTTTCATTCAAATATAATTTGTATATAAGCACACACACCATATATTTTATACCACACACACATTTGAGTTATTTTTTACTATTATTATTACACCATATGAGTTATTTATTACTACTGTAGGTTCGAGTCAATAGTAGATATTCAAAGCCTGCCTACATCAAATTGAACACAAACAAATTCATATATCGTCATCATCAGTTTTGGTTGACACATATTGAAATGTTTAATTTTTCAATAAACCCCTGAACGCGGTTGCCGAGAACGTACTTGCTCTCTCATATGTAGAATTTCTTCTACACGATCTAACTGACCAACCACGTTCAGGGTTATCTTACCAGGATTCTAAGCCTCAATGGTTGTGGTCCATTCCCGTTACTTTCTTTCAGATTGGTTGGGGAATTGTATGGAGAAAGCAAAATAAAAAGAACAGGGCCTGTATGGTTTTTACATGAGGTTTAATTACAAAGATGTTATCCAGTCAGTTCAGTACACAGAGAATAGTTCAAAAGGCACAAATTTTACAGTATACTATACAGTTTATAAACATGGTTTCATACGGGACAATGACATACAATAGTAAAAAGGTTTAGGAAAAACACAGCGCCGAATTATCAAGTATGACCCTGGTGGCCACTAAAGTCAAAATGGATACTCCTTTATAACGGAATTTAATCACAGTCGGGTCCAATACAGAATATTAATTTACATATAGTTAAGCTTCCAGAGGTCGGCCCAGTAGAGGCTCATGGGATATAAGAGTAAGTAGGAACAGGGATTGGAACAGACTTTGTGTTTCCTATTTTAAAAGTTACATCACTTGAGTTCGATTAATGTCACTTGGTTATCCCTTTGGTAACTTTTTGTAAATAGTTTGCGAATGTTATAGATTGGCCATAATTGGCTGCTGTAAATTATGTATAGGTATAATCAAACACTTGAAACCTGTAATTTTTCTTCTGAGTATGGAGTGGATCGACCACCTTTAGTAAGGGTGCCAGCCCTGACCAGCTGTAGGAGGCGGCGGACGGTTGTCTTCCGTCAGCTGATCGGTCGGAATGCCCGAACCGGGCGCCCGAAGTTTATGGCGATTTTTAAAACAAGAAGACGCCAGCCAATGACGGTTGAATCTTATGAAGTCCAAAGCACGGTATTTTTATTAAAACTTAAAAGAACAGGCGTTGTTTAATAGGGGACGAAAACGATTGTTTTTATTATACCCCTTGTTGGCGGGGAATGTTCAGGACGCCAATAGTAATGTATTATATTTTTTGCAAAGGGGGCTCAAGGCGCTTGCGAGGAACTTTTTTTTTTAACTTTGGTTTACTTCACCCTGGTTGTTTATAAAAACATAGAGAACGATTATTATAATGTATTTATTGTGAGACCGACATTGTCTCACACGACGAACTAGTTACTATATGCGTTTAAACTAGTTGAACACACTGTTTAACTTTATAACCCGGCGGGAAGTATATTATTAAATCGTTTGAACACACTGTTTAGCTTTGTAACATGACGGAAAGTATATTATTAAATCGTTTGAACACACTGTTTAGCTTTGTAACACGGCGAGAGGTATGTTATTGTCTCACATTTGAAAATTTACAACGAACAATTCCGGCACCGTAACTTTTATACAAATGGCGGCCGTAATTTGCTTAGGGCGGACGGCGTAGCTGACGCACCGCAGAGCTCGGTTCCGGGATGGTGACTCGAAGACTGACTGGTCCAGACTGACTTGCCGGGCGCGGAGTTATCCTATATTAGCGCGGAGCGGAAGAGGGTGCGGGGGGGGGTTGCGCGCCGGTACAGTTGCTCCAAGAGTATGGCAGCGCGGCCTACGCTGACACGCCTTGCGTCTCCTGCCCGGAGGCCCCGCGAGGGCGGTCCACAGGGATACTATCATAGTGTGTGTGACTCGTAAGCCTGTGTGTGTGTCACCTACGCGCGCTGGCTCCGGCCGCCTCGCTCGACGTGTGCGATTTCGCGTATTATTTGGTTAGGACAGAATAGTAATACTTCCTTTTTTGTCTAAAAGGAAGCATTACAATATCTTGATACATTGTCGATCATCAACAGCCATCGTCAATACTTCCAGAAAAATGTCACATCCATCGTCAAGTCAAAACTGCTAGAAGACACCATAGAAGATGTAAATACGAATACGATTTACACCCGATTTATCACCTCGATGATTGCATTAATTTTTTTTTGGATATTACTGCCTTTGCTTTTATACCCCCCATATGCTCAAATGCCGGTATTAAGATACCATTATGAATCACGAGCTTTTTTGAGGTTAATATTTTCCATAGACCGAAATAATTACTTTGTTTGCAGAATCCACTCACTTTTCGAAATCTAATATGGAAATGATTTTTTCTTCAAACGAAAATACTATTTATTGATATTTAACGCAAATACATTTTGGTTACCTATTCACTTTTAAATCAAAATAACAATGAATTTTGTGTACCACTTATATTACATTGGAAAAACAGGTTGAAATTATTACATCTTTTGAGATGTTTAAATCGTCATGATTTTTCCCAACTTTTTAATCACTTATTGGAAAGTAATTATAGATATTTCTAATAAAGAATTAAATTATTTTTGACGGGTTACATCCAGAATATTAATAATATCCGTACGATAATTAAGTATTACAATAATAAAGTTTAATAAATTTGTTTATATGGGATAATGATTTTATGTTGTTTGAAATAACAGTTTTCGAAACCGGTTGGTTAAATAAATAAACTCAAGGGGTTATACACAAAGCATATTATAAATTTGATTTCAAAATATAAATCACTTAAAAATATCAAATGTAAATGAACAACTCAAAAGTTGGAATCCGTTCGGGAAAATAAAGATGTCGGGCCGAAGGGATGGCGGATCGATAGGGAAAAGTGTGATGAGGAGAATTTTAAAGGCAGTGAAGCCGAATAAATTAATGACATCCCCGGGGAGGTCTTCCAATATGGTGTTTAGGTTTCCTATTTAAAGTACCCTCTCCGATTTGATCTCAGTATTTGGGTAGCCAGAAAATTCCGTAAGCCTCCAATAAATAAAGTGGGGTTTCTTGAACCAATATCGCTTTTTAACGACCACCCCAGGCCATTACGCCGAATGCTATAATGAAGACCGTGTATCAACGTGAATTATTTATTTATTCACATTTCTAATTTGATTGAACTCTGATTAAATTGCCTCGATAGGCCCCGCGCTGCCGAAGAAGTGAGAAATATCGACCGTTTGGTTAATAAACGATCTGCAAAATAAATACATTCCTTTTGCAATTTCTACTTACGTAAAGATAGGACAAACAACGCATTCAAAATAAGTGAACATGAACAGGCGCATGGCGCTCAGCAATTTTTAAAGATGACATGAAAATATTGTCAGAGTTTCTTGTGCATATTTATAGCTACCAGCATAGAAGAGACCACGCAAAATCGTTTGTAGTTAGCAATAGGTGTGCAGCGTGCTTAAAATTCAAATTGATCATTGACAGTTATACTCCGAACAGTTCAGTTCAGTGCGCGCGATTTTTACATATGAAAACTGAGATTATTTGATTTTTTAAATAAGCTTTCTTCTTGTTTTTGTAATTGGAACTGGTAATTTTACTTTTTTATATTTTTCATCTCAAATAAATTTGATGATGGACCTCATGATCCAAAACGTCGGCCAAAAAATATCTCACACACGCGGTAAAATACCCCATAATAACCGAACGATTCTAAGCGATCGTGAAGGCCTAAAATAGCCACATCTTTATTATACGTAATATGTTATTGGATCAAATAATTGCTATTTTCGTTAGATCTCGACAAAAAATAATAATTATCAGTAAAATTTTAATTTATGTTAGTGTAAATAAAATTTTCTCATTAAAGGTTATCGTGATACTTTACTTTTTACTTCAAAATAGAGACAAATAAATCCAGACCTTTTTCTGTGATTATATTTTGTAAGTCTTCACTCAGATGTATTGCTAGTAGTACCTCTAGTACCTCATTCATCGATAGTTTACTTTCTGAGTGCAGAATGTGATTGAACTAGTGCGCAAAATGCAGGTAATGAGCGAACCAGTTTAATGGCTCTTATTTACCAATTCACCTTCGTTGACAATGCTCTGCGTTTTCTATACTTCTGTATATTTTTAAATATTTTTTATTGTTCAAACAATAATAGTTTTGATTGATTTAAAATTATTTAAATTTTAGATAAGAGACAAAATATTAAACTAAGAAATTAAATAAATATCAAAGGAGCGTATTAATGTACGAAAACCTATACATATAGTGACCAGGTGCGCTTTCCTTAATGCACATATGATCGGGCGCCGTGCGCAACTACCGCAAAATATGTCATAATAACGTCATTGTTAATTTCACAGTTAAAAAGTAACTATTTGATCTAGTGGTTACAACATCATTTAGTCATTAAGGGCCGATCTTATAAAAGAAAGACCAAATATCCGTGAGTATATCGACAATTTACTAACAGATTGCCATTCGTTAGTAAACATTTCCGACGCTCGTGTTATACAACTTTTTTACCCGTCCGTAAATATTGCAATATTTTACTGTTCTTGTCTATAGGTTTAGAACTGTCAGAGACGAAACATAGCCCGAAAATTTTTCTCCCACTTGTTCTTCATCCAATGAACTTGAATACAATAATAGTATTTGAATTGAAGACATAAGTATTTGAAAACATTTTTCTTTGAAAATACATGATAAATATACAATAAATTTTACACAAACAGCATATTGATAATTGATACAACCTTGAAAAATAATACGTTAAACTGTCCATTTAACTAACGGACACTTAATTGATCGTTCGACCGTCGGTAAAGTTTTATTAAAATCTACCAACGAATGTTTATAAAACGAAAAATTTATGTTTGTAGTAAATTTATATTTATTTGGTCTGAAATTTTACTAACAGACGTTTATAAAACCGGACCTTAGAGGGCGGGAATTTGAGCCTCGTTCCAGAAGACCACCAACTTTCATCCGATTTTCCGATCCGAAAGTATAAGCGTTTACCTTATTTTGAAAATAGTAAGAATAGTTTTGTCACACGTATTTCGTGTACGCATCTCTATTTAAAAAAAAAATTTTTTGAAGAAATTGACATTAATTTTTATTTAAAAAATGTCAAAAAAACATTCATGAAAACAAAGTAGGAGGAAACTTAGTTATCACTACACTGCACCCAGCTATGGTTTTATATTGAAATAGCATTTCTAATTATATATTCCATCTCTTTGACTAACACACAAAAATATTTCCTTGCTTATTTTATTTTGAAAATAGTAAGAATAGTTATGTCATACTTATACCGTTTACGCATCTTTATTTAAAAAAAATTATTGTTGACAAATTTTAACAAAAAAAATGTTAAAAAAACACTACACAAACCTATGGTTTTATATTGGAAGTGCCTCTCTAATTATATATTCCATCTCTTTGACTAACACACAAAAATATTTCCATGCTTGTGTTGAGTCCTATTACACGGTGTTTTATTAAGAAATTAGTTTTAAAAAGTGTTCCTAAGATGTTCATGAAAATTTCATGTAGAATACTCTAATCCGTTCTCTTTCTATTCGGTGATGGTTAAAAACTTAAAAGTATAACCGTTTTGTTTCTGGTATTTTTATTTTTGCGACCTTGGCATTTAGGCAGGAACATATTACATATTATAGGAACATAGAACAACCCCTGCATTCGACTATATTTACTGGCCACAAGAGCAAGGGTTCTGAGACTTAGTTTTAAAATACAGGTAAAAATAATTAAATTAAAATAATTTATGTATTTATATTATATAGATATATATAATATATATATATATATATATATATATATATATATATATATGTATAAAAAATATGTATTATATCAACTGATTTAATTAATTCAAATACAAATGTAATATATTTAAATTGACATTACAATGAGCTCTGTAATAAACACACGTTGAGTTATATTATTACTACTATTGATTCGAGAGAAGAAGTCACTTTCATCATCAATTAGATGAAAAACATTTAGGATCCCTGCATCTTCTCATGTTCTAATCCATTCATTCATTCCATTTTGTATCGCCTGATTAACATCATACACAATACAATTAACAACAACCGCGAAACAGGCCGTAGAATACTGTGCATTTTGACACGACATCGTGTGTAAATGGTAAACTTTCAATAAAAAGGGAACAAAAAAATGTAACCTTTGATTGGGATGAATCGGCCGCGTCGAAAAACAAAAACCCTTAAATATAAAAGTAGGGAAGATATATGATCCATGTCCATGAAATAGTAAACGATGAGATACTTAACTAAAACAATAGATGCCTACAATTATTTACCCTAAAAAGCCAGGAGACAGTTAAATACTTACTTATTCTGTATTAAAGAGTTAAGGTTGTTATTACGGTCGTTAGACATTTTTAACTTTAAAGGGTTACGGATATTTTTTACGCCCCCGGAAACATTAATCAGTCCGTCCTGTGCCTTCGCGGGTACAGGTCGTCCTCCTGATGACGTTGAATACGAATTCAACGTAACGTCGAGAATCTTTTCCCGGAAAAACATACGGTTCGTATAAAATATCCGTAACTATTTACAGTTTTTAAAAAAAAACTGTATTAAACGCTGCGGGGAATATTCAAAGGCACCCAAAGGATGAACGGAATGTCAACAAACATTGAATTGTCATTTGACATACAGCAAGCCTTAAGTGAGGCGGGAAACAAAAAAATAACCTGGCGGTAATCGAAACTATGAGTCATCTACGTTGTTGTTTCAATTTATAAAAATCTCATCCATGGACGTGGGCCAATACAGAAAGAAAAATATTAATGATGGTGAGCGACACATTTTTCAAATATTTATGAAATTCTAATTCATTCTGCTCTCTCATTCGAGTGCTTCGAATTTTTAAAATATAATACTTTCAAGATTCCAAAATAAAATGAGGGATGCCTGATTGAATGCACTCCGTCTTAAAAAATATCGAATACATCTTGAGATCCCTCCCAATGCGTATCATTTAAAAATTGATTGAAAAGGCGGCAGCGTTTCGTGGGCCAATCCAATTAGGGCCGCGATTAAAAGCAGGGATGGATTTTTGTAATGGTGAAGGGGTGACTTTTTTGGGGAAAAAATGAAACATTTTAATATCAATATTTTCTTTTTAGGTATCCAAACATGTACATACCGTACAAAAATGGTATAGCCGGTAAAAAAATGTATACATTTTTTGTGTGTGTATCTATATTTTCAAACCACTTATCGACAAATAAACTTTCAACACCTTGGCCCTAAACTATTCAATACAATGTTGGAAAGTATATCAAAATTTAAATGTCCCAAAAATTTAAAAACAATCTTTAAAATTTGGATTAGAGAGATGAGTCAACCATTAATTCGGACACTCATCCAAACAATGTGATAACTTGAAAGCCGTTTACCAAGTAATATAATATATTAATGTAATCAAAATTTCAAGCAAACTCTGTTTATTTGTGACAAAGGGTGGACGAATAATTAGTTTTTTTAACCAAGTTTTGATTATAAAAATAGATAAATTCAAATATTTATAATTTCATTGCATTAAAATATTATAAATTATATTAACCATCTCCCTATACATAGTATTTTTGTATTAATATATATTTTTAATCAATATGTAAATAACAATCACGCCAAAAAATATAACTTCTACCGCGCGTAGATGAGTACACGCTCCTCCATTTTTATAAAGTAATAAAACAATACAGATACTTGTGGATTAAGTGTAGAAAAATAAGGTTGAAATCTGTACAAATTTTATTTACGTTTTAATAATTAATAATTACTTTTAAATACAAAATAATAAAAAATACTTTTTCTTTTAATTTTGCCGCGATGAGTTATTTAAAGTCATTAGCTTACGGATACTTACAATCGATCGTATAAATCTGATCGTAATTAGGAAAAACAAAATCTAGTAATCATTTTATATAATTCATTCATATATTATGATGGAATGAACACGGTCGGCATCTGTGCGAGCACATGCCAACCTTTCTGTCAACCTTTTACTGTGACGAATGGCGTGCCTGCTAGCATCGAGCGAACGGCCGTGCACATCGCCGTCTTCGGGCTTCTTTGCCATTCCACTCGCCATACTCCAAAGAGCTTCTCATAGATCTCTACTATAAAATGAGGTTATGGTATTTCAAATCGGGTTCCATAATATTGTCACATGATGGTCACATCAGATAGAATTACGTACGTAGAAATATCGAGAAAGTGACATCACCTATAAAAAGAGATAAACCGGCTACTCCTCACTAAGTTTGCGTTAGAGTTGACAGCGGACCATCACCAAAGAAAGCGAAATTGTGCGGCGTGTGTGACTCCAGCGACAGTAAATCATGAAAGTACCCATTGACAAGCGAGAAGTTTTGTAGTACAAACCTGGCCAATTTAAGTAAATAGCATCTATATATGAGAGACAAGTAATTCAGGATAATAAGTTCGGTGAAGATTCTAGAACAAATTTAGTGAATTAGCTTGTAAAATATTCTAGAAACATTTAGAGTGAGCTTAAGAACAATGCTCTTATTAAATTCATGTCCAGTGACATTGTGTAATTATTAAAACAATAATTCATTTTTAGTGTTTCATTTTCCTGCCGTAGTCACAATTCCGTGTCAATATAACTTAACTGTTATTATAAATTATAAATAAACATTAAATTATAAATAAACTGTGATTAAATATAATATTGTCACTGCACTTTATTCACTGTTCGCTTTATTCTTATATCTAAAATCAAGGTGAATGCTTACACCATGAACAAAATCGTAGATATTCTCCTTAATCCTTTCTTCCGTACACCTTAAAAGGAGCACAGAAGTGTCAAACAAAAAAAATTTTTAATTATAAGTTTGAAAATCGTTGAGTCCGATCCTTATCACGAACATTTGGAAACTGCCAGGACCGTCAGCTATACTAGGCCTCAAAGGTGCCAAGAACAAATATTCAATCAAAACAAATCTCGCGTCGATCCTCTAATTGAACCATTGATCAGGGAAAACCAATGACGTTTCGGGGTAGAATTGGGGAGGATTTTTAGAGTGCGCGCACTTTATGAATATAAGAGTATAAAAAATTATTCTCATTTATTCATAAAGTAGTATTGCCAAAAATGGGGTGAAAACTGATTACCTTTGAAAAAACTTTTTTCTCATTTCGTTTGTTATTTTTATGATTTCGTAAAAAAATTGAGCAGTCTAATTTGTACATCATGAATTTATGATTAGAGTTTTAGATTTAAAATATACTAGCTGTAACCCGTCAAAATGACGGTACTTTACGTGCCAGTTCCTAAAGAATAAATATTTACTTATTCACAAATAACGAATTTTATCAAAATATTTGAACATTTTTTTTATATTTCCTCTGCCGGCTGTTAACGGTAGATACTATTTTAAACCCTGTCGAAAGCGCTGAGCAGAACATTAAATGGTTCGAATCTTTGATAAGTGCTATATTTACCGCATTTGTGACCGGTAACGCAGGCTTGGCGGTAGAAACATCCCTATGTTGCGGTTGGTTTGCAGCCGCGGGGTTCAAGCCCCATCTCCGGCCGTTTAATTTCGTTTTTTAGCCGTAAATTGGAACGAAATTACGGACATTACGCGAAGGTGGTTAATTAGCCATTTTGTTTTATTAATTCTCGAGTAAGTATGAATACATTTAAGATGATTATTTATTTAAAACCTTCTTCGAAGTCCCGCTAAGAGCAAACCATATTATGGTCACCGAAAGCTTTCATTCGTCTAATAAGGGATTGTCTCAAGCTCCAACCCCTTCCCCCCCGTCAGCCCCCTCACGCATAGAACACAGAGACTAATGTAAAGCAATTTGTGTTCGTATTGAATCTATGCCACGCTATAGGAATACATTAATTCTGTAACAAGTTGTATTACTCAAAGTAACAACCGAAGCTGGCTTGGAATTTTGAAATTAGAAGGGTCACGAAAACTCTTTTAAATGGAGGTTTTAAATTGGGCATCTTTAATGAATTCTTGAATTCTTATTACATCGGCCCCAATGTCGAGCAAGAATATTTTTGCGATTCAGAAATTGCAAAATCAATTAATTATTTAGTAAATTTAGGCTTGCATAATGTCAACATTGAAAGTCATGAAAATTATTGTTTTTAAAACAAAGTTTATCTTTTGGTAGAAAGCAAATAATTTGTGGTTTGACAACTATACTTATATATAAAGAGGTAAAGTTTGTAAGTTTAGATGTATGTAGAAACTACTCATCCGATTTAAAAAATTCTTTCACCACTATTTAAATATGGACTTTCAGAGTGGTTAGATATATTATCCAATTAAAATAAAAGGGCTTTTCGTGGTGACCTTTTTTAAAATCGACGAAAAACGGTCGTTTCTTACGAACTCTGCCTTAAGAATATGAGATAAATAAATGCTTTCTATAGAGAATTTATAGAACTCAAAAATGCCTATAAAAATCCGTAACAGCATATATCTATATGTTAAGATTAATTCACAAATTGATAAAATATGAATAAAATAAATATTTAAAATTAATTTTAATCTGACGGGGATAATTTAAGTAGGTTATATAGAATACTTATCAAAATAAATTTTCTTACCGTTAGTAAAATTTAATGAAGATAAAAATTGCCTTTTACACAACATTATTTGGACGAGTAGCTTAGATTATATTGATTTTTCACTGAAACTCTTACAGTCTCAAACTTAATTCCACGCGGGCGAAGCTGCGGACACAGCTAGTATTGAAATAAAATAAAAGACGTCAACTTTGTATGAAACCATGAATTTATCTATTACTAACTCCAACTGGTTTCGCTTGACTCAAGCTACGTTAGGACGTAATTAACAACTAAACAATAAATACAAAATAGCGGGCTTATATAAACATAATGAGGGAGATGTAATTTAAAATTAAGAAAGAGTCAGAATATCAAATTACTCAAGAATGAAAAAGATAGACAAATTATGAAATAGAAAGAGACAAATTAAGACAATAGTCTGAACACCGGGGAAAGGAGAGAATCGAAGAGAGATTACAGGGTTGGTGGATATAAGTTGAAAAATACGAACGAAAAAATATTTATAGGACTAACGAATAAAATTAACAGGTTATTAATGTCGCCTTAAGTAGTCGATTTTTTTATTTCGAGATGGCTAAAACCATTTTTATGCAGAAAATTTACCTCTATGTTTATGTATTATCGTTTTCTTTCTTAAGTAATACTTGAGATATTCTGACTCTTTCTTAATTTTGTATTATGTTTCTTCCTCATGTACTTGTATACTTTGTTTCTTTCTTTCTATATTATTTACATTATATTTCTCTCATTGTGTTTATATACTTGCAATACTTTGTATTTATTGTTTAATTGTTAATTATGCCCCAACGAAGCTTGAATTGAGCGAAACCGTTTGGCGTAATTACCTAATAAATTCGTGGTTTCATATAAAGTTGATATGTTTTATTTTTTCAAAGTTTATCTGTTCAACAACAATTTGGTTCAATGGGCAGAAAGACAATTATTTCAAATAATATGTTTATTTTAATTGGAAAACAATCAAATTGAAGTTGTTAGTGAAGTATTTACTAATTCGTTGTGTGGATATAGACTTTATGGCCGTAAATCAATATATTTTCTTGGCTTTGACCGCCTCTACCTTGTCATATCTAACTTTTTTCCCAATCCAAAATTATCGTCGCAAAATTAGTGCAAGATGTATTGCGGTATACTATAAGTCTATGTTTGTATGCCCATACTAAACCATCCTTAATTAACTCTCATGCCTGCATGTGTTATGTACGATGTGTCTACGTTTTCATAAACTTGTCAATTAACCGAATAAACTGATTACATAATTTTATTTTTAAAGTTAAAAATGTTAAAATAATAGAAATTTACATCATATTATAGGTATATTAAAAATAATATTGCTTAAAATTCCACTTTAAGAATATATAGGTATCATTACCAACTGCAAAACCTATGTATAACTATGATATGGGAAGGATCATAGATATATCCAGTATAGTCCATTTGTATATGAAAGAAACTGATTTAGAACATATATACAACTTTCAAACATATGGTAATGTGTGGATGTTCTTGCGGTGGAATTGCTGAACGTTACATTGTGTAGAGTGATCACTTAAGTGAACTAATACAGGTCGTGAGCCCTGGGTCACTCTATTAAGACTTGCATACTTGTTTCCCATATAAATAGCTTCGTCTTTGTGACTTCTACAATTCATTTCAATTAATAAAAATATGTGATTGATGATGATGAAAAAATGACTGAAAAAAAATCTGAAAAATGAACAGTCCTACATCTTTTTTGGCCCAGTTTCGATAAAGTATCTGAGAAGAGAAGAGAAAAGAACGTAAGTTGTGGTAAAAAATAAGTTCAACGCGTAGAATAGTAACAAACTCGATGAGAAGTTACGACCCGTCCTAAACATAGGGTTGTAAAAATATGTATATAACATATGCAGATTACGTACCCATTTATGGATCAAGGACTTAAATTTTTAGGAGCAAAACCTTAGCTGAGATCCACGATAAAATTCACGTGTTACTGACATATTTTATTATTATTATTATATATATACATATATATTATATTTCATAAAATGGAATGCGTTCCACAAGGAAACTGCGATACAAAATATATCGCAGCCTTTAAGGACCGGCCTGCGTTAAAGACTAATACATCTACATACAAAATCCTTCACTGTGTATACCAAAGTTCCGACGCACTGTGATCTATTAGTACTAACGTTAACTAGACAAAATAATAAAATTTTGTCACGCAATTCTCTTTCAAATGTACGTGATATTCTTAAAAACATACCTACCATATTTTAAAACATGAATATTAATGTGTGTGTGTTCACCGTCATGTAAATATGGCAACATTTCAAAATGGCGACAGACAAGACAGGAGGGACGTTATAAACTAGCTTAATTCCTAAGTATAGATATAATCGTTGAAGATAACTTTACAAAAACATATAGAAGTTAACACTTTGAAATACGTGAATGCTTGAGTAATATTTTCGATAAAACATCAACATTTTAATTTATTTTCAAAAATAACGCCTCTTTTTTACAAAAATATTATAAATTATTTAGAAAGTTTTCTTTACTACGTGCATTTAAAATGTTTCACATCTAAACGTGCTTTCTTAAAAGCTAATCATGTTTTATTATATAAAGAACCTAATGTATAGGGTGAATAACATTTTATGTTTATGTTTCTATCTTATTTTTTGCATACATTACTTTTTTTTTTTAATTTATTTTTACATTAAGCAAAAATAACAAAATGTATAAATGAACTGAAAGATTTTGTTTTAATTTCTAAAATTACAGAAACACCAGTAATCTAAAATAAATATCTTTCTCATACTTGAACTACTATTGCAATAACAGTTGTGTTAGAATTCTATCTATATGCAAATAAAATTTTGTCTATATACGACATTGAAATTGATCACAGTGCGGGGACTTGAAACAAATTCAATAATATACCTAAAAATATTTTTATTTACTTACTTATTTAACCAAATCCTTTTTGCAAAAACTTATCGTTTTAAATTTGTTTTCATCTTCGTTCTTAATACACCCGTATTTTTGTTTTTTATTTTTGTTAATCTATACTTCGAGTATTAATTAATCTTTAATATTCGTTGTATCATGATGAAATGACCATTGGCCCCGAAAAGTGTCGATAGTTCAAAAATAGTAGTTTATGCGAATTGTTTTCTTTTTATTAATATAAAAAATGTTACCATAAAGTTGTTTTACTGTTATTGAAGAAGATAACTTATTAAGCTCTTTTAAATTATACAACATATAAACAAAATAATACACATCAACCTAGTACGTATACCGAAATTCGACAGGACTATCCCAAGAATCCAATATGTGGTAAAAATTTTTACACAAAATTAGCTATTCATAAGCTTCTAAATATAAGTTCATCGCCTTGTACAAAGGAATAAGCATGTGAAAAATTTTCAGAAATACGAGTCTGCGAAAAATTCACATTAATATTTTCTGTTCATTAATTTGTCAAAAATGTAAATAACTCTTCTCGGTATAAAAATGGTAATTTTTAATTCTGCCGGAAAATGTTTGAAAACAAAAAAACACGATGACTCATTTGTTTTCCAACAAGTGGGTCGTGTACAAAACTTTTGTGTAATCCATACACGTGTCGGATACCAAAAAATTTTGAGTTTATGTACTGTGTATTATATACCACGCATGCATATACTGATCAAGTATATGCATACGTGGCAATACAACACTAGCTGGAAAGCTCGTGTGCCAACTTAGGGGTGTGTGTGGAGATGGTCGCCCTACGAACTCATTTTCTCCCTTAAATATTCACTACGATCTTAGGCTGTTAATTACACATGCCTTCAGCAATGATAAATAGCAGAGGGTTTAGAATGGGGTCATGTTAAACTACGTATGTATTTGCTTGAAAATATTACTGTTAGATTTACGTAAATATTTCGTTTAAAATTAGTTGTATTGTAAATTTACATCTCTTACATTTACAAAATATGTAATAATTCTGCTTAAAAAAATATGTGTACCTACGCATAGTAAATATTGTAACGAAATAGCAAAAAAGATTACGTACAGAATTTCTTATAATATGTCATAATGCTATCGAAGGATCGAGAACGGCCTATAGCAATCTAGAGTGATCTACAACATTGTGTTAAGTGACTTTTTACATTGAATAATTAATTGATCATTAATTAATAAATCGCTAATTAATTTCCAGTGCTTTCATTTGCTTACGCAGCCTTGACACGTAACAGTATATATCCACTTACACATTATTTACGCACTTGTCTTTACATAGAAATACAGAATGTGAAAGAAATTTATATATTATTAGAAACTCACCACCACTCCTAACTGCGGTACCGGTCCCAAGCCCGGATAAAAGAAGAGGGATTCTCATCCAAATCTCTTTTCCTTTCCCGCATCTCTTAATACATCCTTCGTACCCATTTTCCCATCCACTACAATACTTTTAATCCCAATACTTCCAAATCTTTTCCTAATTGGCATCCACCCTCTGTAGTACCTACTCTGATTGCTTAAGCCCGGTATGCCAACAACTTAACCACCTTTAAAAAAATTGCGTAGCTTTGCTCTCTATTTAAAAAATAAATGGAAGGTGAGAGGGTTCTCAACCATAGTGCTCAGCAACGATGACGATTTTAGTAGTATTTAGACTCAATTTTCCTATTTAAATCTTTCAATTTTTCGGATATCTTGTGAGAAGGTAAGTTAGCTTGTAGAAGTTTTTGTAATGTACCACACAAGGACGGAAAAGAAAAAGAAGATCTCCCACCCATTGTACTGACTAAGTAGAAAAAGCAACAGGCAATGTACTTAGTACTGGCAGTAGATCTCCCCCATGCATGGTTTTCCGAAACCATTCGCTTTACATCCCTAAGTTATTCTCCTATATCTTTCTCAACCTTACCATGTCTAGATAATATTATTTCCAAATACACAAACGCATTAATAAAAAACAATATATTGCATGTAGATAAACATTAATTTCTCTCGTTATTTCTGTATCGATCGAAAAAAATGAAAACATTTCTTCAGGACAGTTCTTCATTTAAATTAGATACCCATATCAGAAAATGTAAAGTTTTATTTTTTAAATGATAAATCTTTTTGCAGGTACTGAGTGAATTATCCGCAATATTATGTTCAGCAAAAAAATAATAAGTTTGATGTTTATTCATCTTTTTTTTATCTGAATTTGATTTACGAGTACATATTTAATTTCCATCCCTCTGATACTTTATTTAAATATTTAGATTGAACTCTAACGTATTTTACATACTTAGTAGATATATTATACTATTTTCGAAGAACCGTTCCGTGTTTTTCGCTTATATTGGATGTAATCTATTCGATTCTTAAAAGGGGATGCCGAAACATCGCTATATGGGTGAGATGTCAACGGAAAAATGTGGGATAAATAGGGGTAAGTTTGAAGGGTAACTGGTCAAAGGGAGGGAGCTAGAATGTTGGAAAATGCTTACGCAGAAGGGTAAAAGCCCGGGCAGGAAGCGATGGCTGGAAGAAAAGTTTTTCCTAAAATAGGGTTAGAAAAAGGGACAAATCAATTATAGATCCATTCTTGCGTATGCTGTGGTTAAAATATAATGATCCACGAGCTGTACATGGGAGAGATGTGATTTTCCTCTACATTTTAAGCCCTGTATCCGGGTGAATATGTCGGGGTGTCACTTACGATAGAGAAAGCGTGATTCTTTCTGTTACCAAATTGTTTTTATTTACAATATTTACCTAGTGATACATATTTAATCACTTTTTGTGCCACATTACTGTTTTATTTAAACAAATTTAATGGAATTAAAACGAATAAATAGTACATGAATGTGTTTATCGAACAAATTTAACGTATTTTTTTGTAATATTTATTGCAAATACCTTATAATAATTCTTTTTTTTTTTACCTTGACAAATAACACGATTGAAACCGATTGGATGAACATATGAACTCAAATAGTCACAATAAGATTGATAATTTATTTGAATAACAATATTGAAAATTGGTATTTCAGGATTTATTTTCAAATTATATACATTATTTAAACAATTTAAATTTTTACTGTGAAAACTTCATGATTGAAAACCTAATCCATGTACACTTTAGACATTCAACTGTTGTGGACTTCATATTTACATATAATATTTATTCATTTTACTTTTGTTAATTTTTGACTCAAACAATCTATGCCATAGACTTTTAATTTATTTTTTTTGAATAAATTTTATGAAAAATAACGTAACTTAACGCTAATTTGCAAAATATTTGACTGAATTCCTTAAGACTTGTAAATTATCACTGCAAAGGCCAATTTCACAGGAAACTGCTTAATGCCATGTGTAAAAGACATATTTGTACTGGTACAAGATCAATTCTTGGTTTTGATGTGGTGTGGGCAACAAACGCGGTGTTGCCCGCCCCACACCAAAACTATGGATCGGTAATATTTAATTTAAATAATTTAAAAACCAATCTAGTACCCTTACAAAGGTCTCATTTGGTATTCAAATTACAAAAGAGCATATTGCTCTAATTTCATGTTTAACGTATGCACGAGCATTCCTGAGGGGTAAAATTCATTGAGAAAAACAGAGGGATAATTCTGATAGAATCAACACT
The DNA here is from genome assembly GCA_016648135.1 of Agrypnia vestita. Taxonomy (NCBI): domain Eukaryota; kingdom Metazoa; phylum Arthropoda; class Insecta; order Trichoptera; family Phryganeidae; genus Agrypnia; species Agrypnia vestita. Next base: position 146,959 of record JADDOH010025101.1, on the reverse strand, counting down.
TGTGACAATATAACTTTTACATCTCTAAAACTAAGTTCTAAAACATTTTCTTTTCATTTGTCAACATCTTTTTAGAAAAATTTCCAGTATCATGGGAAAAGTTTGTCACCAAATATCTCCTGTATTAAAAATTCATTCCATGCCATATTTTGGGAAATTTTCGGCAAAAGAGAACTTTACGCTGGTTTCTTCGGATCATGCCCCATGTAGAACAACATGGCGAGTTTGTAGCAGTAAAATTATCACCAAATGGTCTAATATTTCTCAGAATTTGTGAACTTATAATAGCTTATAGATGACTGGATTTAGAGCAATATAGCATATTCCATGATAATCATCTTTGCTATTACCATTTTAATAATAATAAACAATTTTCTTTACTAAGCATGACTATTGCTAACAACATTACTAAAAATTTGTTTTAAGTGTACCTTGAAAGTGATCGATCAAAAATCTGTTTTCTTTATTTAGAAGTTTATCTGTTTTAGAAAAAAAAATTATTTAAATAATACAACTTATTTATTATAATTATTTAAATAATATACATAGACCTAGCTGCCTACCAAGTTCTTACTTTATAATATAATCTTTTCTTCCGCTAATGCTTCCCATTTAAAAACTTTTGCGATATGTTAGTCACTATTATTTTAGTTCTATGATAAGGTTCTGTGATAAGATTGAACTGAGGACTTCTCCAACATAGACTTACATGCTTCATCCGGAATGTTTCCATCTTACAGCAATTTATTTCAAAATTGTTATAATTGTCAAGTCAATTTATTTCAACATTTTATAATTGTCAAGTTAATTTATTTCAAAATTGCAATAATTGTAAGTTCTGATATTTTTAAATGTATTTCATTATTATTACCAAATTATTTCTAACATAATTATGTACATAAAACTTCAACTTTCTCCTGATGACGTTGAATAAGCATTCAACGAAACGTCGAGAATCGTTTCTCGGAAAAACATACGTTTCGTTTAAAATATCCGCAACCAGTTAAATTCTGTAGGTACGTAAAATTATAAAGAAAATGATGCATTATATCGCACTGAATTGTCGATTTTCATCAAAATATAAAACATACATTTGAGTATGAGTTCAACCTTTTTCTTCTGAAATTATGGTAAAAATATAGTTTTATAGAAATTTTTATGCTATCGGTGTTTAAATATGATCACGATACCATTGGCTGTCGCAGGAAAACTTCCGATTCGAAAAAAATAACATCCTGTATTTCAACACTATGACATCAAATTATCTTTCCAATAAAACCAGTACCATAGCCATTATTACGAGTTTTATTTTATTCTTAAGTTCTATACCTCTACAAAAAAACACTTATTATTTAAAAATATTGATTATAGTATTTGTATAAATCTACTTATATTATTTGATAAATTTCACCTACATGTTTCGGAAATAACTTTCCACCGTCAGGGTGTTATATGTATGTCAAAATATCAAAATGAATAATGTCTTTTGTTTTTCTAAATTATTTGAAAATTTATTTTTGAAGTTTTATTATTGCTGAAGTTCTTGTCAATGTACTTTTGTCTCTACAATGTTGCTGAATCAATTGAAAAAATACTTATTATTTATATATAAAGGAAGAAAGTGTTACTAAAAAAATGTATTGCAATTTCGAATTTTTTTGTAACACGTTTTCCCTCAGTGATAAAAACTCCACAATATTTTAGGCGTCATAGAATATCCTCAGGGAGGTGGTCAGTTGACTTTTTAGCCCCTATACTCTTTTCTCTACTACAAAATGCAAACACCTATACGCAAACTTTTCCTTTCAGAATGCCTAAGCGAAAACTACGACTTAAACTGGGGGCTCACACAAGGCGCAAGTACATATTACGCTACTGGGTGGGTACAAACGTACGGAATAAAATATAAAAAATATAAAAATGTATCTCCTTGTGGCTCTCTCCATTGATAGAGCTTCAAAAACGTTCTGAGGTTTTCATGGCCTTTAGTGTTTTCTGGGGTGTTTTATCCATGCAGTGTTTAACACTATTACACGGTGTCTAGCTATTAGCAAATATTCCTGCCTTGATAATGAGTCGATAATCAATGGTTAAGGAGATATGCATTTTGAAATTTATTACTTTCAAAGTTGAACTATCGTTGCAGTAACTTATATCGATTATGAAAAATTCATTCGCTTCAATACAACTCAAATAAAATAATAAAAACCTTGTAAATAAATTCTATTTTCCATTTTTGCATGGTTTTTATCATTTTATTCGATTTTTTTTCACTTTTCTTGTGAAATGAAATGATAGATTTTTCGCGAGATGTTAGTCGTTTCATTTAACAATTCAACAACTTGTATAAAGGAGAATGAATTTTTAAAAATCAATATAAATTACTTAACTATCGAAAGTTTTAAAGGATATAAGAAATAAATGTTTTAAAAAAGTGCTATCTTTGAAATCGCTTATCTCCATAATTATTGGTATTGGGACATGGTTGCTTGAACATCATTTTATTTTTAAATAAAATAGAGATGCAAACACAGAATGCATACAAACGCTTGTGCTATGAAAATAGAACTAACTTGGTAGTGTCCTGGGAGGGGGCTTGAACCACCAACCAAAAGATCACTAGGTGAGCGATACAACTACATCAGCAACCTACTATGTAACAAAATTTGACTTGGTTATGTTTTCCAGAACCGTACGATATCTCTCTCTCTCTCTCCTCTCTCTCCCCCCTCTCTCTCTCTCCTCTCTCTCCTCTCTCTCACCCCTCTCTCTTCATCCTTTTCTCTTCACCCCTCTCTCTCCCCCCTCTCACCCACTCTCTCTCTCTCTCTCTCTCCCCACTCACTCTTTCTCCACACCCCTATCTTCCCTTCTCTCTCCCTCCCCCTCTCCCCACCTCACTCTATCTCGTTATTATGAATGAGCATCATTCCTTTAATACGTTTATACGGCGCAAACTGCTTTCCTTTTTTCTCTTCACGGTCCTGGGCCTTGTTAAACGTACAGTAGTAGCCTCCATGAGATTCTTTGAAGACAATTCTTGGATTTCTATGTCTCTGTGTACACGCTGTCTAGGAGATTTTCCGTCTTGTACCTCACTTCACGCTTGTCGTAATTCAAATGTCGAATTGACAACGAAACATCAATACCTTGACTGTTGATGTTCCGTTGTCAGTTCGGTGAATTCGAATCTTCCTAGGTCCATTCAAGACAGATTTTGATATTTACATTACATTACAAGAGAACACGTATATACAAGCGTAGTATTTATCTCAAAAAGAGATTTATCTCAACACAATTTCTAAGATTTGTCTTTTGTATACAACAAAATATGGTGTTAATCTCAACAAAATTTCTGAAATTCGTCTCATTCCGTGGCTATTAGAAATCACCACTCACAATAACAGCCTTATGTTACTTTCAATTTAGATAATACTGAAGTAGTAAAACAGAAATTAATTCTGAAAGTAAATAATTGAAAAAATGAGTATTTTTGGGAACACCTTGCAGGTAAAGATAAGGGTTTGTCAATATCACATATCTAGGGAATAGTATCCGCGTCCTAAAATAGCGAGTGGAAGCGTTATAAGCCTCAAATATGTATAATGTCCCTGCCTGGAATTCCCTGGATGAAGGAGTTGAATTCCACCCCAACACTAGACTAGGGGATGCGAGTACAAAAAATCTGTTAATTTTGTTTTTAATTAACTTTTTGATATAAGTTTATTAAAAAAATGTTTAAAGCTTTTAATATATGTACGCGTTAATAAACGCTAAGTAGTGAAGAAAAAATATATAATATAATAGGAAAGATTAATAAATATTTATTTAACACCTAAATATGTCCAATGACAGTAATAATAACCCTAACTCTTTAAGATTAATAAATGAAAAAATGTGTCAATTAATTTTTAAAACTAACGAATTTTGTATAAACCAAACTAATTATCGTGGTTTATACAGAGTTTGTTAGTTTTCTCAAATTAATAATTTTGTCAAGAAACAAAGTTCACAATATTAATTTTTTTATATAATAATTAACCAAATTGAGTTATACAGCTTAGGTGATCACAGACTTCACATTGCGGTATCATTTATTTATTTTATTCTATTGAATGGTACGAAATATACATGTATAATTTTTAATTTCTTAAACATTAATAATAACATATTTTTTATCAGAGATGTTTTGAATTTCAAACATAATCAAGTTCCAATCATATTTTAATTATAACAATATGTTTGTAACCATTCAATATTGCTTTAGGTTGTATCTAGTGAATCACTTAAATTAGATTTTTTAATATTTCGCTAAAATTCACTATTTTGCTAAGTTCCGCACAATTGCTTTTGATTTCTAAGTATTATCCAAACCAATAAATATAAAAATTAGTAGATTAATATGAGCCACCGTCACAGTGTTGTTGCAATAATATGATAACGCACTCGTATATCTGTATGAAACGTGGAAGCTGATTTGATTTAGTAAGTCAGGGCTGTCAATTTTATTGTGTAAAAGTTTAAAAAGACATTAAATAAAATAAAAAATTTCGCTCAGTTTTACACTCACTAAACTGAGAATCTTAATTGAGTTGCTCTCGTGGTATATTAAGTTTATAATTAACATGGCTTAGGAATTTGTTTTGTACTCTTTCAATCATATGAAAGTGTATACTGTAACAAGGTGACCACAGAGTAGACAACACATCTGACCATAGACTAATCAAGCAGGCTCCTCATTGAATATCTCAGACACGTGGCACATTGAATATCACGACACATCATATCACCCCTGAACAGAAAATAATTTTCATTCTTCATATTCAAATAAAACACTTGTAATTAATTAACCTTTTGTTTTATACACAAAGTAACTGGACATAAATTTAATTCATATCCTAATTCACACTTATCTTTATTAGATTGCTCTACAAATAGCTAGGTACTGCGGTACTTTATCGATGGCCATCTATATTCGCACGGAATCAATATTTGCTCGTTTCTCTATGACTTCATAAATCGTCAAAATAAGATTTTTCCGTAACGATGGCGTCGCTTATTTATATAGGAAAATCCGTTATAATTATGTGTATTCCAGAGCCTTCCGGGTCTTTTTATCACATTCTGAAACCTACGGACTTTTTCGGAAATCCTCTTATTTCTTAACCTTTTGTAATAACATTAGAAGTGACATTATAAGATTATGGTCGAATTATCTTAGTAAAACGTTTTTTATTTTAAAGCACATCAAATGTATTTATTCCTCACTTAAACATGTCCATTTCACTCGCACGTTATCACGTACACTTACTATGATCAAGACAGGATACTGTATGATGCTTGTTTTATATACATTACAAGTATATATATATAGTACGTATATATAATATATTAAGGCGTACCATGTACCAATATTTTAAATATAAAGTTAAGTTAAATAAAAGTAAATTATAATTATTAAATATTCTTACATTACAATAGCTCTGATATTAAATAAATAAAATAAAATAATAACATGATTTAAAAAATAAAAATGTTTAGAAACAGATGTATATGAATATTAGGGAGGCATCGATACGTACTTTTACCGATACCGATACCGATGTGGACAGTGTAAATACTTGTGGGTTTAAATTATAAACAGGCAAAATTACTTATATAATATTTACATCGAATTTTTAATTTATAATGAAATTTTAAAAATCGTAATTTAACAGAACGTTACGTTCAGATATTACAGGAGTAGCTTGTTGATGGTGGTCATGACGCTCGCCTAGTGATCTGGTGGTCGGTGGTTCGAGCCCCATTCCAGGACACCAGCAAGTTAGTCCCATCTTCATAGCACAAGCTTTTGGCTTAGGTACTTAGTTAGTATTAAGAATATTGAGGTGATAGGTAATTAACTAAACCGCGGGGATTTCCCGTGCGTAGATAAATTGTGCCACGTTTAAACATGGGCGAATTAAGCGCGAAGATGGCACGTTTACACACGAATTATCTATAGTGCGACATTCTAAATGTATACATTTAGAATGTATATATATATAATATCTATAATATATATATAGATATATATATATATATTATATATATATATATATAATATATATATATTATATATATATATATATATATATATGGTACCTACTTACCTTATAGAAAATGTATTTTTTAGTAATGTAGTGTAATTATTATTATACTTAAGAGTATATTCAACTGCCGTATCCAAGTCTCTCGTTCTCCTTGTTAAGTCCTGCTACAGTATGTACATACGCAATTGGTCTACGTTTCGGATTTCCGTCCTTAAGATGGTCCACTGTTAAAAGGGTTTCCATTATACAGGGTGGACAGAGAAAATAAATTGAAAATTTTCTAAAAGTATTGGAAATTTTTAAATAATTACCCAATAATTAGTTGAATTATCGAATCACAAGCTGCTTATCAAAATTAACGTACTTTTTATGTTTGAATTTCAGCATTACATTAATTTGTTTTCAGTTATATATTAATTAGAAACATCAACAAAAATAGCTATAGGTACACTAAAACACATTGCAATATAAATGAACTAACCTTTTTTGTTAATTCAAATGATTTACAATCTGTAATTCTGCTATATTTTCATTGCTAAAATGCTTGTTTAAATTTAACTCTAACAAAAATTAAATTATTCCAAAATCCTAAAATATTTTTGTTGGTATGTAACCATCTGGTAGCGTTAGTTTCGTTAGCGTCGTTTCGGCCGCGAGTGAATGCAGTGAAAACAATGCCATTTAGTGTAGCGTGACGTCTTTACAGCGTTAGTGGGGGACATTGTTGCATTGAGAATTATTTATTATAATATTTTAAAGATATCAATTTTTGTCATTATTTTACTACTTATTGGCATAAGTTCCATGAAAATTAAAAAAAAGGTAAATGACTTTTGTTTTTTCTATCCCTTGGAGTCTATGATACTCTTAGTACTCTACATGCGACTCACTACTACAAGTGCATCAACTGTATAGCTTCGAACCTTTAACTAGCTACCTTTTTGTAATAAACATCATGAGTTTATAATAAACCCTTCATGAATATTCGTGGTTTATCCAAGGTATTTAAATGTTGTTGCTAGCAAATATATATAATAAAATACGAACGAAAGTGCTGCCATCTCTGAGCATATTTTGTCTCGAATTCCTGAGGTACTTACAGGATAGAAGTATTCTTCAGGATAACGAATTAAAATGTTAACTAGCGCCATCTACAAACCTAGCCTCTGGTATACCTCTTTCCATTTAAGAAATACAATCGATTAGTATGCGCAAGCCGTGCATACGACGCGTATTGTTTCATTGTGTTGGTGATAATATCCGTAAACACCAACACAACGAAACAATGTGCCTCGTAAGCACGGCTTACTCATACTAATCAATTGTCTGTCTTAAATGAAAAGATATATATTATATATATATACTATAATTATATATATATATATAGATATATATATATATATATATGATGATATAATGACGATATCTAAAAACCAAGTAACTCTCTAGTGTCATCGGGCTGGTATGGACACAAGTTGATGTTACAATAACTAATAATCAAAAATAAATTAAACGCAAGGAAAGATTAGAACAAGAAAAATTCATTTTATTAACATTTTTATAAGTTACACTTTTTTAGGCGCATGGAGAGTGAAATCTTAAGGTGCAACAAAATGCGCAAGCATAATGCAACGGAGTATTTCAAAAGCTAATATGAGTTTTTCGAGTGATATTTGCGATAGCGATTCCTATAAGTGATGACATCAAGTCGTTTGAAAATAGTGTTATGAAAATTGCATACCTACTCTCCGGGCGATGTTATTGTTGCTCATTTCCGTTTTGTTGATATATTTTTCATAATAAAATTGTCATCGAATTAATTATGTTTCATTATGGTGATTTAATTATGTGCTTACTGTTTAATTTTCACTTTTTTGTACAAGAAGAAGAAGAAGAAGCGACCGCGGAAAAAGGGCGGCCGTGGAAGACGTGGCATGACCAGATTAACCAGATACTGGAAGATGGTTCCGTTAGAAGCCTCAACAGCCGTCGAGATGTACGCGAAGATGTATGAATGTGGGTGAGGCGAGAGTTGTGTGTCAGGACAGAAGAGTGTGGTGCTCCATCCTCTCTGCCTACCCCCACGGGGAAACGGCGTGATGGTGAGTTAGTAAGATTTTTTATCCGTTGATGGAGAACTGTCATTAAAAAAAATTATAATGCGTGTTGCTTGAGTTGGAAAAAATGCACATTATATTCAACTACGTTCCAACGCGAGGCATACAACGTAGTACGTGGTTTTATGCCAAAGACGCTTTCTATAACTTTAATATTTACGTAACATTTAACTCGGGTACCTACATAAATACACGCAAACAATTTTTTACTAATTAAATAACCTCAAAAATATAAAATACTAGCTGTTCGTACCCGGCGTTGCACGGGTTAAGGATTAAGTTGAAAATCAATTTGTGGGGGGAAACAAAGGTTTGATTCGAAGTTGCATCGAAAATATATCAGAGGGAGGAGAAAAGGTGAAAAGAGGAGGGAGGAAATATAGCCTCTAGCATATAGAAATATGCCGAGTCCTAGAGAATAAGTTTCCAAATTTTGAGTCCGATCGGTCAAACGGTACAGATTTGCATCGAAAATATGGCAGGGGGGGGAAGGGGTATGAGAATAGGGGGGAAATGTTGCCTGTGTTACCCGCCGGATCCCAAAGCATAAGTATGCAAAATTTGAATCGAATCAGACAAACGGTGTGGATTTGTATAGAGAACAGACAGACAGACAGACAGACAGACATTGAGTTTTATAAGTATAGATAAATCCCAGAAAGATACCATTATAGACCACTCTATAGATTCCCTGGATGTTGATACTTTGATGAATTTAAGCTCTGCTCAACACTGTCAACTATTACCGTTAATAAATTACGAGTCTCGTTTCCGAGGTATAAAACGCTTCCGGAATTTCTTAGAATGCTGCAAATGATGATTTCACACTTTTAAATGATACCTAAAATATTCAAGAGATGATTGCTCGCATTCCTGAATAATAAACCTACAGTAGCTGCATTTCTTGCATACCGAATAATCCTTTCGAATACAGAAATCCCTTTACGATAGCGATTGCCAATTAGACGTATTTCTGCAAACAATACTTTAGATTTTTCTTTTTAAATTTCATTTATAAAGTCTATTTATCTGTTTATAAAATATGTATTTTATTGAAGAATCAGTTAGCACTTGTATTTTTTCTAAAATTGAGGAATTTAAATTGATCACGGATATTTCTTCAAATTCTCTTTGTGGCACCATTTTATAAATGAAATAATAAACACTTTGTTCTAACCACGATTAAATTTTTACAGCAAACCAAGTTTTTTGTCTTGAAGAAAATAACATCAAAGAAGGGAGCACAAAAAATCTAGGTACTGAAATTAAATTTTAAGTATAGATAGATTAGTTACGGTGTGAGGGGGTTAAAAGAAGGTGCAGTTACAAATTATGTACATAAAAAGTAGCTTGTTGATGAAGTGGTCATGTTCGAGCCCCATTCCTGGACACCAGCAAGTTAGTACTATTTTCATAGCACAAGCGTTTAGCTTAGTTTGAAAATAGTTGGAATATTGATGTGATACGTATTCCGTGTTCACATCTCTATTTGTTTCAGTAAAAATAATAATTTCAATGATAACAGGTTTCAGAGACCAATATCTCGAATATATTTTTGATTATTTTTAATAGGTTCATATGTTTTTAATAAAACTTTTCCTAATTTGCAATATTACTAGGTTTAACAAGTAAAAAAAAAAAGAGTATTGGTATGTCAAATTTTATTTAGGTATCTGTATTTAAACCAAAAAGGTGATTCGAAAATTTTGAAAAATTGTTTCTGTTCAAATATCTTAAGTGCTCATTTCATCTAATTATAAGATTTCTTGATGTTTTCATAATAGTTACAATCTTTACAATTTAATTGATAAAATTCCGTTTTTTGCCTTTTTAATTGCTTATCCTTATTGTTTTAAATATTTTTCATTCGTTACTCGTTAAGAATGTTGACTGTTTTATATTGGGAATTTTTTTTACTTAGTGATTTAGAAGTTTATTTACTAACAAAAAAATTCCCTACTGTTTTCCATTATCATTTAGCATTGGGTATATATATTGGGTATATATATGACCTATGAAATCTTTTATTATATATTTTATTTATATGCCGTCAATCAATGTTTAATATTTACAATAAAAATAGTGTCTATCCTTTTTAATACAAAATTGTTTGGATCTTCGTAACAACATTATAGAGGTTGGCTACATGAAATATATATATAATTATTTCTTAATAATTAAAAACCACAATATTTAAAACTTATTTACTAATACTATTAGTAAAAACAAAAAACAATGGATTCTTATAGAATTGTGGGTTCCAATAATAACTGTTCGATATTTATTGATGATACTGTTTAGAGCATCCATTTTTATATCGGGATTTCATGAAAATCCATCTCACAGTACTACTGTTAATCAATTTTATATATCTTAAGTCAGTGGCATTTTCTTTTATATCTTCCTTGTATGTAGTTAGATGATAATACATAGATGTAAGCATCACGAACTTTTTTGTAAAATATAAAACACATCAATAAAAAAGTTAATACAAAACACATCAATAGAAGATGTGAAAATATAAAACACAATATAAAACAATCAATAAAAGAAGAATAATAGAACGTCCATATTTTACTAAAATTCCGTACATCACGCATGGCTTAAAAATAGTTACAAAAGTTATTACAAAAATATTTTGTTATAAATATACACATAGGTACATGGATTGTTTCTCACGCATGGATTGAAAATATTTTCAAAAATAATTAAAAATATATTTTGATATTGCTTTTATGATATAAATAAATACAACTTTGATTTAATTACTCTTCCGCGGCCATGATAAAAATTGCGACACTCTCGTGAGCAGTGACTTATCAGGGGATGAGGAGGGTGCGACGGTTTATCAAACTTATTAGTTGTTTTGTCTTGGAGGGTAGTCGGCACTAACGAGCTACTCAAAGAAACTTGTTAGCAGAACATAATACATTGTAACTAATATCTTTTGAAGAGGGCTTATAGATTTATTCGACGAGAATAATAACGCGAAACTTGTATGTAATCTCTTATTATTATTTTTTTTGTAAAGGGTTGTTTTATGGAAACGTTAACATCTTTATTATTATAGATGTCAGTTTTTCTTTTATATATTTATAAGAAAATACACCACTTAACTAAATGTAATCATTTTGGGTTTATTAGAGTTTTTCTGTGACTATATTTTTTCTATGTATTCATTAATTAGTGTATTTATATTATAACAATCCGATTTTATTAATGTACTAAGTATAAAAATAAATATGTGATTTAGATTACATTTTACATATATATATTAAAGGATTATTTTATTATTATTAAGGATTATTTTCTCGGGTAACCCGCGTATTGTGGTCTTGAGAAAGACTTTTATTATGTGCCCAACGTTTCGGACAGATAGCACTGACCATTTTCAGAAGGATTTTCGCCTTGTATTTCGAGTTCTGTTTTCAATTGGTGGCAAGCACACCCGTTCACTCCAGAAGTCGAGATCCAAGTGAAGCCTAATGCGAGGCTAATTGCTGAGTTTACTTTGTCTTATTTATGAAAGTTTGCGACCTGGTAATTCTTCTATTATGGTGGGAAATCCCATTATTGTTATTTATATTGTTTGTATTAATATGTTCATTTACTGCGTCGGTACTTGGAATCGGATTATTAGAGGTTGATTTTGAAATAGTTTTACAGTCATGTAGAATGGATTTCCAAGTATTAGGAATTCGGATCGCGTCGTCGCGGCAATACATGTAATTTTTATTTTTATGTATTTCTATCGCTTCCCTGTAAATTCTGCATGTTTTGTTATTAATATTTGAGAGGGTTGAGGTATTATTAAAATCTATTGTATGCCCTTCCGTAAGGACATGATGGACTAAGGATGAGGTGAGTTTTTTAAAAAACTGTCCCTGTATTGTGATAAAAGTCTACGATACATTCCAACCACTTTCACACTCGCTTCTCTGAAAAATTCGATCACTGCTCATCATTCCTTACTGGTACAAACTGCTAGCATGTTTACACTACAATAGCCGGAAGGTAAATAACGCAATCTAACGCGTACCTAGATTACCTTATTTACCCAGAAGGCAGTATGACAATCTTGAAGCTGTGTTATGGCAAAGGGTAGATTATCTTGTACTCACTCCTGTACATTGTCCATTGTTTTTATTTTTATTAACTAATGCCATTCTTTGAGTGAAAAAAAAACTATCTAGAAATAACAGATTTCTTGATACCATAGCTGTATCTGCGCTGCATTCCATTCTCCGCAAATAACAGACTACTAACACTTCGCTCAGCATCAACATCTAATACAAATAGATTAGCATAAATAAATCGCGTCCACAAAACTAATTTCGGTGATCGTGCTTTCGCGGTGGCTGGACCAAAGTTATGGAACAAACTACCTAATAAACTGAGACAAACAGACAGCTTACCACAGTTCAAAAAACAACTTAAGACGCATTTATTTAGACAATCCTATAAAAACCTATAGAATCTGACCACAAAAACAATAGCTAATGTTTTCCACTCCTGGTGTGTACTCCGCGAAAACACCTAATTCTTTCAAGCACTCCCAACTATTAAAGTATTAAACTTTAATTCCATTTTTTGCATGCCACCTAGTGAATAAATTTTTTTAGCAGTAAGTTGTTTTGTTAGGTAATTTTCTGTGTAAAGCGCCCTTGAGGTGAGTATTCGCGAAAACGGGGCTATATAAATTATCTCAATATTATTATTTTTATTATTATTACTTCCTTTCTTGACGAAAATACTTTGGATCGATTTTTAACCCTTTTCTCGTGATCCAATCGAGCTGAAACTTTGCAAATAGACTCGTAGCAACGATCAAAAAGATCCATCAAATTTTCGTTAAAAAAAATAATAATTATAGTATAATTTTGGATTTTTCAAATTTTTTATCCTTTTTTCATACAATTCAGTAAATTGTAAGGAGATTCCGATGCATATCGTAGACAAGAAACCCGAAAATGCGAAAGAGAGAATTGTAAAAACTTGTTTATTATGGCTTACTTTTTTTTATTAATAAGTAACAGTGTTTCATACACCAAAATTTTCAAATTAATTATTTCTGTTTGCGATTACACAATATTTTCATTTTAATTTATTTTCAAAATGCGTGTAGGTACCATTGTGCCACAACTGGCGGTTCATTTAGAGAAACCCAACTTTGGCCGCAAAAACCGCCGGTCTTCAAATATTCACCACATTTGTTAGTCTCGTCCACCTATCCTAGTCCAGCCGGCGCTTGCACCAGAGTGTTTACTCTTCCGATCCGACCCTTTGTGGGAATAAAAACTATGAGCTGGATAGGAATAAATCATACAGCAATGCATAAGTGAGTGGATGATGATGATGGCATCTGCTCCCGAAATTTCGGCGGGTAATGTGTTCTGGAGTGGGGGGAACAAGAGGCGTGACCAGCTGAAGCCGGAGGCTGTTCTTAGGCTTTGGCATATTTATTTTCCATCCTGGATTCGATAACTTAATCGCACGTGTGCTGTTTATTAAATGACCCTGACTTCATATGTTTGAATTTAAATGTTTGTGTGTGTGTGTGTGTATGCATACGGTGCATACCACCATTGAAGAAGATTATTAGTTAAACAACAAAGAAACATCCTTACATTTTATACACTACTTAAATTAAACAAGGACGCAATCGAAATAATAACCCAATAATTAAAAATTTATGTACATAAAAAATATACACGGAAAATTAATCGAGTTGAATACTAAATTAAAAAAAAGAAAGAGATAGAAAAAATGGCGGCCTTTGTGGGTATAACACTGGCTTCTCAAGGGTTCCGGATACGATTACGATGAGGTCAAAATTTACTCAAGCCTGGGTGTTTTGTGATGTGTTTCGCTTCTGTAATTGAGTCTCTTAGCCCGTCGAAGTTTTAAAAAAAGAGTGAACAAACCTATGAGTAAAACAGCAGATTTTAATATAGAAACAATCACTGTCTCAGAATTGACTGCACCTAAATATAATAATTTCGTTATCGTTCCGTAATTTGCTGGATTGACAAATTCAGATAATTAGAGTGAGACATGAAATCAGCGCGGAGCTCATGTTGCGCGGTCACGCAAGGGTCGTTATTAATTAACTTTGATCATTTCCTGTGATTATTCACGAGTGTACTTTTTTTGGCTAGTCTTTCTTCCAAAAGTATTCAAACTGTCGGGGAATAAATTTACAAACTTAGTGTACTCATTGCCCAATCTGTGTAGTCGCATATCTATATCTTTGTCCTGATGAAGATACAGTGGTATCGAAACTGGTAGACGAAAAGTTACTCGAAGTGATTAATACAAATTTCGTGATTAATTAAATTTAATGATTTCAATTAATAAGTTTGTGACCTTTGGTCTCCCACCGCTGTGATACCGTGACAATTTTATAAATTTAAGACAGTTTAGTATTATCATTTAAATGTATCGGTTAATATTAATGTAAGAAATTTGAAAGCACATCGATCTCTCTTAATACACATGTTCGGGTAGAAATACGAGCAAAATATATTCCATACATTTAGCTAATTATCCTAAAATCTAACAGGGTAGTTTAGTACCCCCATCCACATTCAACCCTACCGGCATCCAGCTAGAGGCTGACATGAACTGGGTTAATTCTGCTAGTGTCTTAATAGGTAAACTATTTTCGGATCACACTAGTACATGTTTCTGGTAATAACAAATGGTAATCCGCAAAATAATAATATCTGTGTACAACTTGTACTATAATACTGTATGATGGATTCATTTGTCACTTCGTAGAGAAATTTAGACGGAATCATTTTAAGTATTTATTTGTTAGAAGATAATTTTATTGTATTTTTTAAACCGACATAAATATAGGTAAATGACAATGGTTTATCTATCTGTTATAGAAATTCAGTACTTAAGAAAAGTAGCGTACTATGGATATCAATAAAGGAAATATATTACATTTATAATACGTTGCAGCCTCAATAATAATGATGATCACAAGTTACCCAAGTAGACGCTATGCTTTTAAGATTATAATGCTTATAGGAAATAATAATGTGTTTGGATAGTACGAAAAAAAGAAAACCCTCTTGTATAAAACCACGTATTATTGAGTTATCAACATGTTTATGAAAATGTTGAAATAACAATGACTATTCTGAATTTATTGATCATACTTTGGAAATCAACGATTTTTATAATATTAACAAGGGTTTAGATATATTATATACCAGTAACATAGCGTAACTAGGATGGAGATTAATTAGAAATTTTATAAGTCTATAGCAAAATAAAAATTAGATATAACCAAATATTTTTTGTAAAATATCTAAAAGGTCACACCTTTTATATTTGTTTTCACATTATTTTTTAATTAGTTATTCCACTTCCATATATATATATATATATATATATATATAATTATTTATATATATATATTTTTTTTTTTTCCCTTTTGATTATGTTTATAATTTAAATTTTTAGTAATCCTGATGAAAAGACTTTGGCCTCGAAACATGTTGATTATTCAATAAATAGTGGTTTTATACAAAATATTTTCTTTTTATTGATATAAAAAATATTAATACAAATAATATTTTGTTTAGAGTAAACTTGCGGTAAGGATTTTGTAATGTTTTTTTTTTAATAAAGCCTTGAATTGCCAAAAAGAGCTGAACTAGACTGAAAGCGATGGAAATGCAATGAACCTAGGTGAGCGTGTGGAAAGTCGAAATTGATACAAAATTGGAAGAAATGTAGAACTGTTCGTAACATAGTCGACAGAATAAATAAGTGGTTGCTGCGATACTTTGGTAATTTGGAATATATGGGCAAAGCAATGATGGCGAAGAAAATATAACAGTGTCGAATTTATTAATAACTAGCCATACACCCGTAAAAATCACGGGACATAATAAATGCAGAATTTTGAAGCTGAAAATTCATTGATGAAAAATCATTTCTTTTTTAAATTTATTTATTTGATTAAATTTAAAACTAAATAAAATAAAATAAGTAGAGGGGGTATCTAGGTGGTGGGAGATCGGGAACATTGTAAGAAGGGGTGATGTGAAGGGTTGTATTTGATTATTGAAAATAAAATAATATTATAAAAAAGTCAAGATTTTCGACTCTTGCTTGTTTTTTATTTTTTATTTTTATTTATATAGTGAAACATACTGTTTAATATAGATATAATGTTTTAAACAGTTGTTTTTAAAAGTGATCACTGAAGTTTAATAATTAAGATAACAAATAAAGGAATAAAGTTTAAAATAATAGAATTAAAATTAAGATATTGCTTGAGACAATAGGCGTGCTGATTGAGTGTCACACTCTAATTAATCTAACCAATCTAATTTCAGCAAATTACGAACATTACGGATTGACAGACAGACTAATAAATTATTATATTTATAATAGATGTTACGCAACTGTATATTTCACACGAACCAATAATGTTTAACTGTGGTGACCAAATCGAAAAAACATTTTAATACTGTAAACCCATTAGGGATGGGCGTTGAATGGACGGACTAGTTGAAATCAACCGTTGACGTTGCATCGACGCGTCGACCGTTTACGTTTATCGCATGGACTAGTTGAATTCGTAGACGGTGGACAGCGGACGCCGTGGTCGGTGGACGATTCGAGATTAACGCAATGCAAAGCAACGAGCGAGAGCAAGACAAAACGTCTCCGTTTATTTCTCTCGCTGTCGACTTGTAGATGCCATAGACGTCATAAACGGCTCGACGGGTAATTTCATTTCAACTCTAAAGTACACTACCATAGAGTGCAGATCTGTGTACACGAACTATGACTAGAGATTTGAAATTTGAATACATGCGTAGCGCGAGATAGGCTTAATAAGCTATTGTCTATTATTTTTTTTACTTGATTTTGTGATGTCACGTGCGACGATTCGGTGAATTCCCAATTTTACGCAGTATAAAATAAAACAATTCTGTTTAATTATTTTATTTTTTATTGAACTATTATTAATTAATAGGCCGGATAGATATTTTTCTAAAATCAATATTTTATTCGATCGATCTCGACTTCTTATATATTTACCTGAAAAGGGATGCTAAAATTTAATTATTGTGTTATTTCCTTACTTTTAAACTTTAGCATATAAATGATAAACAAACTTGTAGGGAATAAAATTTTCTATACCTAACTATGGTCCTTATTCAGGAGTCCAACATTAATTATTGTATATGTAATATAATCATGAATTTAGGTTTAATTAATTTTTATTATAAATTCCCTATTTTCAACTTTGTAGATAAAAAAAAAAATCTATTATAATTTTGTTTACACCACTTTTTATTGGTTTTTTTACATGTTTCGGGAACAATGTTCCTTTTCTCAAATTGAGCCTTAAACTAAAGTTGACAAATAATACAGATATATTTATTTATTAATAATGTCACCACAAAGTGAAAGTCTGACTTTGAAAGATGTATTCTTCAATAAATTTCTAGATAACATCTCAAATGTAAAGTATTTTTAAATTATGTATTTATTTATAAATTTATAGATAATAAATAAATGTAAAGTTTTTTATAATTTTATTTAACTTGTATTGAAACGAATGAATTTTTCGTAATCGATTTGAGTTAGTGTAGTGATAGTCCAACGTTTTACAAAAAATAATACTCATAATCAATTCAGGAATATAGTCCTGCTAGGTTATTATTGTTTTACAAATAACCCTGTACACATGTAATAATGTGTATCTAATATATTTTTTTATACACACATTGCTTTGTACTGTATATTTTTAATTTTTATACTCATATTTTAATGCTTATACCCGATACTTTCACTGCTTATATATGTAGTTTATATTTATATTTTACTGCTTACACCTGATATTGTTGTGTATACCTACTTCTTTCTTTATTATATATAGAA
The DNA here is from genome assembly GCA_016648135.1 of Agrypnia vestita. NCBI lineage: Eukaryota > Metazoa > Arthropoda > Insecta > Trichoptera > Phryganeidae > Agrypnia > Agrypnia vestita. The sequence continues at coordinate 128,835 of JADDOH010025101.1, read as the reverse complement.
AGAAGTATATAAAACAATATGTAAAAGCCTATAAACAAATAAATAATAAAATATTTCTTTTTACATATAAGCACAAGTAGCGGTTTTACTTTCCCCGAAACTATATTCCTTCGAACTTCTTTAAATTTTAAAAATTAACGTAATAAAAATAACCAACGGTTGTGCCGTCGAGCAGCGTCGCGTCAAACCGTAAACAGTTGACTATCGTCCCGATGTTTAGATAAACGTCCGCGACGTCCGCGTAACGAAGTTGACGCGTCAACTAGTTGACGAATTCAACTAGTTGATCGTCTCGTCGATGGATGGACGTGGACGGTCTCGTTTCGTCGACGGTAAATACGTCGACGACCCATCCCTAAAACCCATGCCAACCTTTTTTAATGGATATTTTGTGTAATCGGTTCCTGTAATTCTTGTCTTTTTTACATGACAATTTTATTTTAGTTCGAATCTTTTCAAGTTTTCAAAAGAATTTTTTTTCATAGTTTTAAAAATATTATTTAGTTGAACCAAAAACTATCAACCCACTCAATTTGTCAGTTAAATATTTAGATTATCTTTACACGATCACCGAATGCTATTCGCTATCCGCATGTATTGCACAATTCGCTATTACGAGCGGTAAGAGGAACTTTTCAATTTCGCTAATATTTCTCATTCAAACTACATATGTAGTTATGAAAAAATCTTATACATAATTGAATATTTTCCAAAGTTTCTTAGTTGTGCGATATAAATAATTATGTCCAAATACACAAAATCAGTTTAAAATATATATATATATATAAAATTCTACAAATAATTTTGGAGATAACAAAGTTATATTTTAGGAAAAATATTTTTTAGAACAGAATTAAAATATACGAGTTATGCGAGTCAATGTGATTGATTTTGTGAAGATATTTCATATCACTTATCGTCTGCCTTCAAGGTTAGTTATTTTATAGTACTTGTATAGTTGTCCAAATATTGTAATGTTAATAATTTCATTTATAGAACGCAAATATTTACTGTTAAAGATTCAGTTTCCGACAGTTGAACAAAGTGGAACAAAGTCGGTGACCAAAATATATTTTTAAACAGCTATGCACTATATCAAAAGCAGCGCTCTCGATGTTTTCGATAACTCAGATTGCCACACCGAAAGGAAGAAAACGAACCGAAGAAATAAAAAAATAAAAAAACTTTCATCGGTTGGCAAAATCGCACGTTGAACTGGCGAAAGTGCTATAAAGCGATATCAATAATAACTCTGCAAAGGCATTGAAGCTACGGTCATGCAATACATCACTCGGGGCGGTCATTGGGGGGGGTGCGAAGGGGTTGCTTCTCCCCTCCTCCCCCAGCCCCCGGGAATATCATCATCCCTTTCGAAAATCTGCGAAAAGGGGACCCTGTCTCTATTGTCGCTAGCAAATAGGAAAAATACACGGCGCGACGCTATCTCGGGATGTCGAGGAATTGAAAATCATTGTTGGCGCGATAATGTGTTTTTGGAAGGGGACTTTAATGAATAGGAAGCCGTCAGGTTGAGGGTGGTGGCCGTGCTGTAATAATAAGGTTGTTATTTTAACCGTGTACCTTTTTCTGAAAGGCAGGTATGTGAGTTAATGAAGTCAGGGAAATTCTAATCGGCAGTTTCGTTTAAATGCTGGACACCGTTTTGCGCCGCTGGAATTATACCGGTCCCGAAGTAACCGGTGATATCGTTACTAACGGTAATTAAACGCGCGGTTATCTTCGCGAATTAAGAATCTAACGCTCCCATGAAAGTAATATCTTCGTATGAAATTATAAATTCTGCGCAATTATGCGTGAGTCATTAGATTTGGGTACATCTTTCAACTTTGCCTTACCTCAAATGCGGGGTATTATGCAAAATAGGTCGGTCATGATAACGCCTTAACAAAGGTGCTATCTGAAAGTGTAACATAACCCTGTAATTAAATTTTGTACAATATATACGTATATAATAATATTTTATTAACAAGTTAGTGTAATCTAAATTCATGTATATTTGCATCATTTAGATCTTCCGAATAATCACCACCACTTAAAAGAATGCCCAAATCTCTTGGGTATTCTTTTAAGTGGTCTCAAATATGTTAATTAAGATAAATTACATTCTAATAATAATTCGAAAGAAATTCATATACACATAAATTTAAAAGAAAATTGCTTAGTATACACAATATACTTCAAAAATATAGAGGTATTGTTGTATACCATGTCATGTATACTATGTATACTTTGCCATGGGAAGGACCATAGATGTCTCTAGCATAGTCCATTCGAATATATAAAATAAACAGATTTAGAACATATATACAACTTTCAAAAATTTGAAAATATATGGATGTTCTGACGGTGGAATTGGTGAACGTTACATTGTGTAAAGTTAAGCTAGCTCATACAGGTCATAAGCCATGTGCCACCCTATAATCACTTCCATAGACCTTTCTATTTAAGCAACTTCGTCTCTGTGAGACTTCTATAATTTATCTTTATTAATAATTATTCCTCTGGGAACAAAATCCATTGATTGTGTTCTCAAAAAACATGTAAAAATATTATTACGAATATTTATTATTTACTGAGAACTTTAGTTATTTAACTTTATGCTTATATTATTATTCTTTCAATTTTTAACAATTGCTATTTAAAGACACAACGCAGGCATGGGTATAATATCACCACTATTTTTCATTGCTAGCATCACATAATAATTTACTATAATATAAGTATTGAAACCTAGTTTGGCAAAGCGTAGTTTTAAGGGTAGTAAAAATTTATTTTAGAATTCGCATGTCATCTTCTTTCAAACTTTACTTAAACATAAGTGGTCTTAGACAAGTGCTTTATTTATATATAATTAAAATATGTCATTCCACGCCAATTCAATAAGCATTAAAACTAAATATGTCACAAATGACGAAAAATGAAAGTTTGTCACAAAATTCATATAAAACAAACAATTAAATGATTAATGGTAGGAATTGTAGTTGTATATATTCGGGTGAATAAAAGAAATCTAACATTAATGCCATAAATAATTAATATATGTATAAGGAGACGAAATTATGACAAGATTATGATTATATTTTCGAGGCATTTTAGTTTGGGTGTATTTAATCAAAAATTTATTAATTTTTTCTTTTGGAAAATTGTATGAAAAATATTAAGAATTTATTAATTTATTGTTTTGGGAAATTGAATGTTTTATTAACTGCACATAAAAACGAACAAAAAATATTCGTCACCGGTATATTTGCAGACCACACAGCTTGATAAATCTATAATTTCAAAATTATTATCGATTCTAGTATATAATCATGGTGACTGACACTATTATAAGTAATGTTTCCTCTTAATAAAACTCACTTTTTTTTTCAAAACCATATTCAAAATTCAATACCTATTCAAGTTAAGAACTTATCTCGCTACAGTGATCCTTCACTATTAAATTGTTATTTTTTTGCCTTTTATTTTTATTTTTATTTACTTAATTTAGATATTATATTTTTTAAACGGAAGATTCTCTATAAAGCCTGCTCTAGAGAACTACAGTTTTATTTTAATCATTATGTAATATAATAATAGCATAAAAAAAGCCAAATATTTATAGAGTATACAACACGGGTAGATAGATATACATGAAAGAATTTTTAAAAATAAATAAAATAATGTATTTTTACTTTAAAAAACATTAATTTGATCAATACGAACTACACACGAAGCAATTAATTAATAAATATTGAAAATATAAATACACATTCTAGCAGACTACTGATGTTTTATTTATTGCCTGAATTATGAACGCTCTGTCCCGATAAATTTGAGGGAAGCACTTCAGATTAACCCATTAGCCCACGGGGTCTTACTTCGAGACTACATCCACACGATACCCATATCAGACGGATATAGGATTACATGTTGATGGATTAAGATGTTTATCGATAATCTCAACACGGGGAGGGAACGGGTTACAGTCAAGTGTGGATACTGCATTAGAGGATTTATTTTAGACGTTCACATGAAAATGAGATATTACTTTGTTAAAAATTCTGTTTTTTCTGACAAAGCCAACATCAAAAATAAACATTTCGAGTACATTTTTTTATATTAATATTATCGAACAGTATTATCGAATTCTTTGCTAATATTTATTATTATGAGTGTACTGAGAAAATTTACTCTGTCAAATTTTTACGATTTGGAACTTATCTGACTAAATCGTGAAAAAATAAACATCAACATAATTTCCAATATATTCAAAATTTTCACATTTTCGCATGTTCAGTTTGCATAGTCAGCCTACAAACTTTTAATTTATGAAAAATTTACCGTGTTACATACAAAATCATAATATAATTGTTGAAAAATAATCCACTATTGCGACATGGACGCAAAGACACTTAAACTATAAATTATTATGTATTGCAAAACTTTTATATGAGTTTGAATGTATACAAAAACATGTACCTAATTTTTTAATAAATAAGACTTTAACTATTCTCAGTATGCTCACGATATACCTATAAAATAAGCATTTGGACTTTGTACATGAAATGCTAAGTTTACTTACTTACTTTTTTCTTCTAATTAGCGTTTTTCAGGACATATTGTGGTGTAGACTCTGCAATGGGATCTAAAACGCTAAAACCAAAAAGGTCGTTTACAAAAGGTAAAATCTCCCAAAAAATTCTGAATGCCGAAAAACTTTGAGGATTTGCTTGTCTTATGTTAGAATCTTATTTAAAGTACAATATTTAATTTCCATTTATCAATTTATCTTTAAAATATACAAATAAGGTGGAAAATAAACTTTTTCGTTCTGATGGTACATTTTTGAAATAGAGAATAAACACGACCATTTGTGGGGTATAAAATCAAAGAATGCAATATCAAAAAAAACTTGGAATACTCAACGAGGATTACGAATTTATAATTGACTAAATTAGAGATTTTACAGGAAACGTAAGCATTTAAATTTATAGAAAATATGATTTTTGAAGGGATAGATATATAAAATCTGAATTCTGTACACTTTAAATTAGTATTCCTTGGTGACTGCATTAAAAACATTTTTTAATTTTTTTAGATATTAGAAAAATATTTGGCTGCTACCGGGATTCGAACCACGGGTCTCCTCCTATCCGGGACAATTACGCTATAGCGGCCTCTTGCATTTCCGTAAATATATCGACGTTATTTATAAGTCTAATTTATTAATTGATTAACATAAATATTATCAAATTTTTAGAGCAATCTACTTTTTCTGGTACGGTATGCACATATTACCTACTTTGTGTAACTGCCGCTAGGTTTATTTTCTTGTTCATTTCATTAAGTCTGTCATTTTCGTGTCCGTCCTAGAATGGATTTAAAATATCAAGAACTTACCTTTTTATATTTTTATTTTTCACTGAATGATAAATCTTAATTTCTCGTTGTATATAAAATATAAATAAAGTGTATGTTAGTTATATGGCTGACAAGATCTTACACATTCAACCTGATTACGCTGGAATAAAATTACTATTTATGATTATTATCATTACAAGCTTGCTTAGATACGGCCCTTATCCAAGGATGAGTTTCTTATGAGAATTTCAACTCGAGACAATTTCTGAGATACGGATTATGCTGACATGAGACTTTTTGGAGACAACTCTCTTTCGTGAACATACCTGTTTTGCTTTCTGTTTATCTCATTTTTCTGAAATAAATAATTGTGGATAAATAATTGCGGACTTCACTGATGAGGTCCTATATGACTATAAAGTATTTAAAAAAATCTAATATGTAAACAAATAAGAATTGTATTTGTCCTATATATTAAATAAATAAATAAATAAAATAAAAACAATAAAAATTTGGTTGTAATTTAAAATTGTATCCACATTTCGTATCTGTATCACATCAAATCGACTCGCTATCAAAGTTTTTGTATATTTTTACCAAACTGGATCTCTGAGTTTAGCCCAGTTCAAAATCTAAACACATGTACATAGATTGTCCTGAGATTTATATCGTCGCATTTCATTTCATGGACATTGACCATTAGAATAAGGTCTTCAAAAATATATTTTATAAATGCGTTTAGTGTTTCTCACGACTGCTTGAAGGGGTTTATTAGATATTTCAACCAGATGTCACTGGAAATGAGAGGAACTGCATATAATCGAGAGTTTCCAAACAGTCTCAATGATTCTATAATGTTTTAGAAAAATCTAGAATATGCGAATACATACCAGAAGATTAAAAAAATTGTTTTTTTATTAATTATCCGAATACAATTATATAAGTAAATTATCCGAATTTGTGAGTGAATTCGAGTGTTAGATAACGGGCGTATAGATGTTACCAGAGTAGTAGAACTTTCCACCCAATAAATGATCGCAATTTAGAAAATACTATCCAACTACACTTTGCGTCTAGTGACTTTATGTTCGATAAAATTAATTTTTTACATGCGTAAAATGAATCACGTGGCAAACACGTGATAAAATATATTTTTTTAATACTTAGAATGAAGAATCTCAATAAAAATAATTTCGTTGTCTGTCCGTAACTTCCCGTAACATCCGCAACGTAATAAATGATTTCTTTTCTTTTTTGAGAACGATAGAAGATCCACTGACATTACATTTGGTCAAACACACAAGGTCCATGCAAAATATCCACGAAAAAATCCCACACTATATAAATACAAAAATACGCACACACACTAAAAAGCTACAAAATTCTTATATTTTTATTCCAATAATAATAATTTCGTTGTTTGTCTATCCGCAACTGCCTGTAACTTCCGTAACTTCTTTTTAAAAACAGTTTTATTTTTTTCTCTTTTTAATAACTTTTTAAATTAATAAATAAATTATTAATTAAAAGAGTTAATCTTTATGAATCGACATGTAAACGTTAGAGCTAGTATAAATCATAAAATTGTATCATATAGAAATGCAATTAATTTTATAATGAAAATGAAGAACACGAGTACTCAATTAAATCAACCTTTTTTATAAATTACATCTACATCCCCAGGCACGCACGAAGCGGTTAGATTTATTCGCCTTACGATTTGTGGGAATCCTACATTTTAAAGAGGCAAAACACAATAAAAGAAACGTTTAATTTTTTTCAGAATTTGGGTTAAGTTTCTCAAATTTATGTGCTCGGTACAAGAAAATTTAAATGAAGTACAGAATCGTGTTTTGTATTTATATGAAAATATTATACACCCCAAAAAACGTTTTACCCAATGATACATTATATCATCTTTAAAAACCAAGATGACCCTCTTTTAATGTTGTACATAAATATTAGGTCCTTACATATGAAATTGGCGTTTTGACGTACTGGAAACTTTGATCTCAAATATCTTCTCTTTGGTTAGGAATTCCAAATCCAAATTTATACAGCTATTTACTCATGTATTTTTGTTTTGAAAATTATAATTCATTTGTTTTTTCCTCAATTGTTTTTTTCTTTGCGTCACTCAGTTTACAAAATGAAAAACTTGAAATATCGCGTTATTTACCAGTACGAGTTCCACCGTGGCACCAGTGCTGCAGAAACGGCTCGAAGGATTAATGATGTGTATGGCGACGGTGCCGCAAAAGAAAACACAGTGCGTTTTTGGTTCCAACGTTTTCGTTCTGGAAATTTCGACCTGCAGAACAAGCCCCGTGGACGGCCGGAGACCAAAGTTGATAATGAAGAATTGAAGGCTATTGTGGAAGCGGATCCATCGCAAACCACATCCGAGTTAGCTGCAGGCTGCGGTGTTAGTGATAAAACTGTTTTAATCCACTTGAAGCAAATTGGTAATGTGAAAAAGCTTGAAAGGTGGGTACCTCACGAATTGAGTGAAGCAAATCAACAAACGCGCGTTGACTGCTGCGTTTCATTACTGAACCGGCACAATAATGAAGGGATTTTAAATCGAATCATTACCTGTGATGAAAAGTGGATCCTGTACGATAATCGGAAGCGCTCATCTCAATGGCTGAACCCTGCCGAACCAGCCAAACCATGCCCCAAGCGAAAATTGACTCCAAAAAAGTTACTTGTGAGCGTTTGGTGGACTAGTGCTGGTGTCGTTCACTACCGCTTTCTTAAATCTGGCCAGACGATTACGGCAGATGTCTATTGTCAGCAACTGCAAACCATGATGGAAAAGCTAGCTGCTAAACAACCGAGGCTGGTTAATCGCTCTAGGCCACTGCTGCTTCATGATAACGCTAGACCACACACTGCACAACAGACGGCTACCAAATTAGAGGAGCTTCAATTGGAATGTCTAAGACATCCACCGTACTCTCCGGACCTTGCCCCAACAGATTACAATTTTTTTCGAAATTTGGATAACTTCTTGCAAAGGAAAAAATTCAACTCCGATGGGGCAGTCCAAACCGCCTTCAAAGATTTTATTGATTCCCGTCCGAATGGTTTTTTTAGTAAAGGGATCGATGAACTACCTATGAGATGGCAAAAGTGCATAGATAGCAATGGTACATACTTTGATTAAATAAATATATTATAATAAAAAAAAATCGGCTTTATGTTCCTCCCATACTAAACGCCAATTTCATATGTAAGGACCTAATAATAAAATAATAGCATGTATTAATTTAAATGAGAAAGAAAATAAGACAAATTTAATAAGCTTCTAATACACCTAGGGCAAATATAATAAGGATTTGTGATAGATAGATAGGCGGTTTTGACATTATCACGTGGCTGCACCTCTATTTGCGTAGCCCCTTATACAGTAAAAATCCATTTATTCGTATCTCGATAATACGGAATTAAACATTATTCGACATTTTTAAAATCCAAGTCACAAAATGTAAATTAAAAAGTAGATTAACCCCGATAATTGGAAAAGGGAATTTGCAATTCGAAATAATTATTAGTCCATTGCGCCGTAAATCGGAACATTTAGTTCACATAAATCGGTTATTTTTTAAATAAACGAAATGGATAAAAATATTTCTATGTTTTATGCAAGTGAGAACAACAAATATGTTAATATTGGACTTAAGTAATATAAAAGTTATTGCGTTTTCGAAATGATTTCTTGAAATATGCAAAAATACAGACGTTTTCCACAACATTTTCATGAGTTTTATGATTTTTAGCGAATTTTGCAATTATATCACCCTCTTTTTACCTTGAATTTCGAATTAACAGGGTTCCGCTTAATTCGAAATGTTTTTTTGGGTCCCTTGAATTTCTAATTAACGAGGTTCTACTGAACATTATGCATACTGTGCGCACGCATCTAGAACATTAAGCTGTACGTAAATATATATTATGAAAACAATTTTAATTTAAGTACTTATCTGACAGAATATTATAATACATTTAGGTAATTTGAAAAAATATGATAATAAATATGATTGAATATTGCTCGTATTATTCGTATCTACTTATATTTTTTTATTAATTACACCTACATGTTTCGGGAAAACCTTTCCAAAAAAAATTATAAAAATAATTTAGATAAATTAAAGAAGTCTTTCTAAATTTTAGGTTTCAATTTGGAGCAAATATACAAATTTCAAAATTTTGATAATGTGTGGATAATTTTACGATGAAATTGGTGAACGTTGCATTATGTAGAGTGATCACTTAACGCAGCTTTCACAGGTTGTGAGCCCTGGGTCGTCATAAAAAAGATTTCCATATATTTAACTTACGATTTTCAAAAAATTTTAATGCTTCTGCTATAAAAATAGGACTAACTTGGTATCCTGGAATGGATTTAAAAATAACATTGGTTTTTTTTACGCTTCAATAGGCCAAGAGGTCCAATTACAGAAGCGACGTACATCACATAACACCCAAGCTTGAGTAAATCACATAGATTAAATTGTGACATCACCGGGAATCGAACCCGGGTGTGAGAAACCAGAAACCACTGCGCTACGCGGGCCGCCTTCTTAGATTACAAAAAACTGGTATTCAAATGTTACGTCGAAACGAAGGGGACAAAAAATATTTTCTATTAAATAAATGTTTGTTTTTATAATACCTGACTTTTCAAACAGAAGAAATATGTAATAATCTGTGCATCTTTTAAATTGATCCTGATATTTTAAGCGCGGATATATTTAATTAAATTCTGATGGAATTTATAGATAGTCGTGTAATAAAATCAGATTATATTACGGTTTTCAGTCTATTTTTACTTAGTTTTTTTTTAATAATCACTGTTAATTTTTTTAATCAAAATTTTTACCTCAATTTTCCATTATTAATATTATGGTTAGTCCAACAAATGTGCAAATAAGTTTATTTTATTTTTTTATTTTTTTCAGTAGAGATTCGAACACGGAATACGTGTCACATCAATATTCTTAATATTTTCAAACTAAGCTGTTTTCATAGCACAAGCGTTTGCTGGTCTGGAGAGAGGTTCGAACCCGCCATCTTTGGTTCACGAGGCGAGAGTCCTAACCACAAGACGAACAAGCTACTCTTTTCAATTAAACAAATTTTTGTAAGAGCCATTTTCCCATCATCATTTATATCTCAGATGTTATGTTCTGCACAGCGCTTTGGACGGAGTGTCCCTGCTCTCTGCCTGCCCATATCGAAATATAACATGTAAGTACGTATCATCATCATTTTCATTACCGAAACATTTACCTTCCCGCCCCCGGGGCAGCTTCCGCCCTCCACCCTCCGCTAAGGTTCGCGATAGTCCCAGATCAAACGCGAGCATTCTTCCGACATGTTGGTTATCTTACGTACTTGAAGGTAATGAGAAAAAACCAGGACGCATTGAGCCCAAGAACTGGAGCGCGGAAATTTCGCTCCCAAGGTATATTTGAATTGTAAAAAATGCTCCACGTTAAAGCCTGTCGTAAAAAAAAACAACAAAATAAAATCGTCTAGGGGCTGTTCCACCACCTCCGGCTAAATTCTGATTAACTTTATACGTCAAATGAAATTAATGACGCATTTTGCGGTTAGCTACGCCGGTATTAAGTCGTTTTTGTATTACGACAAATTTAGATAAATGGCTTAATATTGTACACAAACATATAAACATAAATATTATATAAAAGGTTTATTTTACGCTCGTTTGACATATTTAGGTATTGAAACAATTGATATTTTATAGAACTGTACGAATGTATTGAGATTCTAATCTCGACGTTTTGTTGCTGGTTTTGATAGCAAAGCGTCATCAGAAGAATGCCTTATCACCGTGGGCTCGTCCTTGACCCCCACGGCGATACGGCACTCTCCTGATGATGCTGTGATATTCGAAACGTCGAGAATCGAATATTAACACATCCATACGGTTCAGTCATTGTTTTAATACATAAAAATAAAGCTATCACCGTGACTACACTGTTCACACATATTTATTTAAAAGTATATATTTATTTAAAAAAAATGATAATTTCTATGTGCACAACCCAACACGATACTCTCGTCTCTCTAGATCTAGAGATACTCTAATCTGAGAATGGGTGAAGATCATAGTAATATTTGGAATGATATGGAGATTTATGTTTATAAAGTGAATAATATTTTGTAATAGTGTAACTTTAAATTGTAAAAATGAACCTACAGACAAACGTCTTTTTAGACGTTTTGTGGGACTAGATAAATAAAATATAAAGAAAATAAATAGAAAAAAAAAAACATACCTGGATCTTCGGGAATAATATACCGCCCGGGATATCTTGAGAAAAGTAAAAACATGGAGGCTGAAGTGGGCGGGATCTGTAGCAAGAGCAGATGAGTCTCGCTCAAATCTCCAAAAAATTTTGTTTATGTATACTAGCCGTATACCCATGAAAAATCACGGGAAATAATAATAACGACTTATTAAAATTTTAATTCCAGCAATTTACAGGCTTAACGACAGACAGACGCACGGGCGGATACACAGTTAGACAACGAAATTATTATGTTTGATAAGTCAACAGCAGATCAAGAGCGAGAGAAAGTCTCTAGTAGACCAATAATAGTAATAGTAGAATACCCAAGTCTTTCGCCTAAAAAGGGGTTTAGTTGTTCATCTCTGTACAATTTTATTTTCTGTGGGTACAATCTATTATGTTATTATATGTAAGGGTGGAAGAATTATATTGAATTTTTTTCCATTCAAAATTTATATTTATAACTAATGTAAAACGCTTATATGTTCGAGTACAAGTAGGTACATTTCGTTAAAAAAAAATGGTATTCATGTGCGTCACTGATGCGTCCAGATACATTTAATGGAAAAAATGTTCCATGTTGTGCAGAACACCATGGTGTTCAATCTAGTATATACAGCTGATACCAATTGCATAAGAATGAGTCATTTATGTGCGCGGCCGGAACGTGAAATGTTTTTTCGAATTTATGTCTCCTCCTTTTTACAAACTGGGTCTATTTAAGACTCGGATTAACCATTCTCTTTCAAAGACCTTACCTTCATTTCCTCCCCCTACCTCACCCCGCGTAAAATCCACCCCGCGGGTGTCAGGGACCCTGCTCCAATGGATGCAGGACTCTTATTTGTTTCCAAACAGGATGTGATGCAGCTTCTATTTATTTAAAGTTTTTATAATATAATTAAAAAACGGTTTTTGGTTAAGTCTTCAAATATTATTTCAGTTATATTTTTAAAATTATAATTCTTCAGTTGCGTTTGAGGTTAAATTTTAGTTATACAACGAAATATGCAGACATTATAAGACGGAAGTTTTCACACCATGAAGGTATTTAATAAAAATCTATTTGAATTATTAACGCTCCCTGGCAAAATCCTTAAGATGGTTTTTAATTTTGGGGTCTACGAAACTTGATAGATATCACCGCTGCGAGGAATGAAGTTCATCTCTTGGCTGACATAGAACAGAGATCTGTAATCTGTGAATATCTCTTTAGTTGTCAGTTCTTGCGGCTAGTTCATTCGAATAGTTCAGCATTTTGTTGCACTTTTTTGGCGTTTATGCTGTGAGAAATGATGCGCAAATGGTTTTACCTGTCCTACAGCATCTTTAACAACACAATTTAGTAATAACAATTTGATTTTTATAAATGAATGCACAGGTAGAAAAAATATTGCTAGACTAGCTGTGCCCGCATTTTTTAGAATTTTTTTTCGTTTTTTAGATTTTTTCAGATTTTTAGAATCTGAAGCATTTGCGGCCTTTCCATAACAAAACATGTGCTAGAAAGCACATTTTCGTCACCCACTCCCACCCACGCACAGCCACCCCCACCTAATTTATTTTTAGCGAAATTTAAAATAAATTAAATTTTAATAAATATTATTATTAAGTTCTACGGGTTAAGTATTTTAAGGTGTTATAGAGTGGAGTTCTATAAATTAAACACAAAAACCATAAATAAAAAACCCCTAACTCGCATATTTTCGATGTGATACTAAAGGCTATCCACCACCATAACCACCGGTGAGTGGTTGTTTTTTTTTTATTATTTTATTTTATTTGGGAAACATACAGTACAATTTTAATTTTTTTATATAATGTCAAAAAAATATTTGTGAGCATGACCAGTAAAGTTTCCTCGAAGCTGGTAATAAAAAATAAAATAAATAAATAAAAAACAATAATAAAGTATATGTGATAAATAATAAATATTTCAAAGATTTAAATTATGATGATGCATAAAATGGGAGGGGTGGGGAGAGGATTCAAGGATTCAGGTGGGATTCAATTAAAGAAGTATCAAATCAATAGTCATAAATGAGATTACGGAGTTTCATTTTAAATAAACGCAAATCGTCAGTAAAAATGTCTAGATTCTTTGTAGAATTTAATATATTGTATTTTGAGGTGCAACGAATTACAAAGCAGTTTTTTAAGTAGTTAGTCCTACCAAAGTTTGCGTAAAATTAATTATTTGAACGCGTTGAGTGTCTAGGACAACTTAAACCTATTTGCTCTAATAAATAGGGCGAGTCAACCAAGTTATTCAAGATTTTATAAAGATAACACAGATCTTGTATGCATCTTCGATATGATAGAGGAGGATTGTGACTGGTTGTGGAGAAAACTTGGCGGGTAGGGAAACACGGGTTTCTTTTTATATACATATATTGATTATAATGCACCCCTGAATCGGTTTGAGTTTATGGTGCCCGCAATACCATCACTCTCTAAGATGATTTGACTGAAGGAGCATGCGTGAATGAATAGAGTGCCTACTGCGAGTAATGCTTTCTCTTTCTCCCGAGATTTTAAACATTTAGTTAATAAATATGTTCTGAAACCAACTCCTCCTGCTTACATTCAACCAAAATATATTAATGTTACGCAAGTAAACTATTACTCTGGGAGCCATTAAAAGTTTCATCACTTATCCCCTTCCTCTGATGTCTGGCTGAGCCTGAATAAATTCGTTACAGTACGGAAATTTTGACCGCGATTCGATAATCTAATAGTGTATAAATAATTTACTCAAAACATCAAAAGTCAGTTCTATAGTCCAAAATAATAATTTTCTTTATATTTCCGCAATTAAAAAGAGATATAAAAAATAGTTTTAAAACTTATGATATAATTTGCATTTCATTCATTGGGATTTCATCATTTTTAGATTGACAAGTTTATTGATATTTTTTTATTATATTTCACATGACAGATAAACAACCATAACAATGTTAATTCAAATAATAAATATATTATAAATTAGATTATATATTTGTGAAATATATTTTGGATGCGATAGATGTCGCCTCTAATCAGCCGTATTATTAAATAAGCAATATTGCTATTTTTGTATCTTGAATTCTAATAATCTTGACAGTTATTATATAACATTGTAATTCCTCAAACCCGCGACCTTCGGATCACGAGGCAAGAGTCCTAACCACAAGACCAACAAGCTACTAAAATAATGAATTCAATCAATCAGAAAGCTCTAAAACGTAAACAAATGTTAATTTATTCATAATTATGAATAATGGGCTTACTAATTGATTGAATTCATTAAATTCAAACCTGTCAAACATATAACTTCAAAATTGGCTGCATTTCAACTATCGTAACTGTCAATAACTGTCAAGATACATAAATACCAATATTGCTTATTTCAGAATAACATTTAAGGTCCTTCCCATGACATAGTATTCATGGATTTCGTAGCTGGCAATGATACCTCTATATAAACGTTTGCGATGGTAATTATACCTCTATATTATGAAAGTAAACGATATTTTTATTATGTATAGGTATATGATATTCATATATTCATATGTTCTCAGAGCATACATATAAAAATATTGTTAATTAAATTTTTATTTATATTACAACACAAATGTAGAACATTATAGCTTCTATAAAAGTAAGCGCTTGTGTTTAGAAGAGAAGTGAAATTATTTAAGTTTTTTTCTTTTTGTAGGCATTTTTCGTCTTTATTCTTTCTGATGTCATCCGGTAGGCTGTTAAAATATTTTTTCCTAGATATGTATAAAGCCCCCGTAAGCATAAAGGCTATTTGAAAAAATTACATTTTGAGATTCGAGTCCTTTATTTATTTACGAACCTTGCTTACTAAAAAAAAAACAATTTTTAATTAATTTTTCGATTAATGATAATGTAATTAAATACTGTAAATAGTGCAAAAGTAAACTTAACTAAAAAAGAAACGGTCTTCTTGCTTAGAATTAATACAGTTTTTGTGAAAATTTTAAAAATGGTATGATATGTTTTTCGCACTGTATCACTTTTTTCTTTATGTCAAATATTAGGTCCTTACATATGAAATTGGCGTTTAGTATGGGAGGAACATAAAGCCGAATTTTTTTTATTATAATATATTTATTTAATCAAAGTATGTACCATTGCTATCTATGTACTTTTGCCATCTCATAGGTAGTTCATCGATCCCTTTACTAAAAAAACCATTCGGACGGGAATCAATAAAATCTTGAAGGCGGTTTGGACTGCCCCATCGGAGTTGAATTTTTTCCTTTGCAAGAAGTTATCCAAATTTGGAAAAAAATGGTAATCTGTTGGGGCAAGGTCCGGAGAGTACGGTGGATGTCTTAGACATTCCAATTGAAGCTCCTCTAATTTGGTAGCCGTCTGTTGTGCAGTGTGTGGTCTAGCGTTATCATGAAGCAGCAGTGGCCTAGAGCGATTAACCAGCCTCGGTTGTTTAGCAGCTAGCTTTTCCATCATGGTTTGCAGTTGCTGACAATAGACATCTGCCGTAATCGTCTGGCCAGATTTAAGAAAGCTGTAGTGAACGACACCAGCACTAGTCCACCAAACGCTCACAAGTAACTTTTTTGGAGTCAATTTTCGCTTGGGGCATGGTTTGGCTGGTTCGGCAGGGTTCAGCCATTGCGATGAGCGCTTCCGATTATCGTACAGGATCCACTTTTCATCACAGGTAATGATTCGATTTAAAATCCCTTCATTATTGTGCCGGTTGAGTAATGCAACGCAGCAGTCAACGCGCGTTTGTTGATTTGCTTCACTCAATTCGTGAGGTACCCACCTTTCAAGCTTTTTCACCTTACCAATTTGCTTCAAGTGGATTAAAACAGTTTTATCAC
The DNA here is from genome assembly GCA_016648135.1 of Agrypnia vestita. Taxonomy (NCBI): domain Eukaryota; kingdom Metazoa; phylum Arthropoda; class Insecta; order Trichoptera; family Phryganeidae; genus Agrypnia; species Agrypnia vestita. The sequence goes on along the minus strand of JADDOH010025101.1, from coordinate 112,289 downwards.
TAACACCGCAGCCTGCAGCTAACTCGGATGTGGTTTGCGATGGATCCGCTTCCACAATAGCCTTCAATTCTTCATTATCAACTTTGGTCTCCGGCCGTCCACGGGGCTTGTTCTGCAGGTCGAAATTTCCAGAACGAAAACGTTGGAACCAAAAACGCACTGTGTTTTCTTTTGCGGCACCGTCGCCATACACATCATTAATCCTTCGAGCCGTTTCTGCAGCACTGGTGCCACGGTGGAACTCGTACTCGTAAACGTACGCGAATAATTTCAAGTTTTTCACTTATGTAAACTTTAAGTGACGCGAAAGAAAAAAACGCAATTGAGCGAAAAACAAATGATTTATAATTTTCAAAACACAAATACATGAGTAAATAGCTGTATAAATTTGGATTTGGAATTCCTAACCAAAGAGAAGATATTTGAGATCAAATTTGCCAGTACGGCAAAACGCCAATTTCATATGTAAGGACCTAATATAATTTAGTTTGTGACATTTTAATAAGATATTCTTATTTAACATATACGTAACCTGATGAATAAATTTTAAAATGAGATATTTCCGTGATAAAAATGTGATAAAAAAAGCAAGAGAAGATATGAGAAAAAAATGTGAAATTTGCTCACTCTGCTGTCTTCCTTAAGTCTTCAAATATTATTTCAGTTATATTTTTAAAGTTACAATTCTTTAGGTGCATTGGAGGGTAAATTTTAGTTATACAACGAAATATGAAAACATTATGCGACGGAAGTTTTCACACCATGAAGTTATTTAATAAAAATATTTTTTAATTATTAGCGCTACCTGGCAAAATCCTCCCGATGGTTTTTAATTTTGGGGTCTACGAAACTTGATAGATACCACCGCTGCGCGGAATGAAGTCCATCTCTTGACTGACGTAGAACAGAGATCTGTAATCTGTGAATATCTCTTTAGTTGTCTGTTCTTGCGGCTAGTTCATTCGAATAATTCAGCATTTTGTTGCACTTTTTTGGCGTTTATGCTGTGAGAAATGATGCGCACATGGCTTTACCTGTCTTACAGCATCTTTAACAACACAATTTAGTAATAACAATTTTATTTTTAAAAATGAAGGCACGGGTAGAACACACAGAAAAAATATTACTGGACTAGCTGTGCCCGCGCTTCGCACGCGTAGATTTTTAGAACACTGTTAGGATCGTCATAGAACTTTCGCGAACCTTCTAGAACATTCTCCTTCCAAAACTTTCAAGAAATTTGAATGTACAGGAACCTTCTAGACACACCGACATATTCCGCCACTAAGTATAGAACCTTATAGGACTTTCGGGAATTTTCTAGAACCTTCTCCTTCCAGAACTTTCTAGAGCAGGTTTTTCCGGAACCTTCTATACTCACCGACATAGTCAGCGCGCCTATTTTGAAACAATCTGAAGCATTTGCGGCCTTTCCATAATAAAACAATGTGCTAGAAAGCACATTTTTGTCACCCACTCCCACCCACGCACAGCCACCCCCACCTAATTTATTTTTAGCGAAACTTAAAATAAATTAAATTTTATTAAATATTATTATTAAGTTCTACGGGTTAAGTATTTTAAGGTGTTATAGAGTGGAGTGCTATAAATTAAACACAAAAACCACAAATAAAAAACCCCTAACTCGCATATTTTCGATTTGACACCAAGGGCTATCCACCACCATAACCACCGGTGAGTGGTTGTGGCTGGTTGTGGAGAAAACTTGGCGGGTAGGGAAACACGGGTTTCTTTTTATATACATATATTGATTATAATGCACCCCTGAATCGGTTTGAGTTTATGGTGCTCGCAATACCATCACTCTCTAAGATGATTTGACTGAAGGAGCATGCGTGAATGAATAGAGTGCCTACTGCGAGTAATGCTTTCTCTTTCTCCCGAGATTTTAAACATTTAGTTAATAAATATGTTTTGAAACCAACTCCTCCTGCTTACATTCAACCAAAATATATTAATGTTACGCAAGTAAACTATTACTCTGGGAGCCATTAAAAGTTTCATCACTTATCCCCTTCCTCTGATGTCTGGCTGAGCCTGAATAAATTCGTTACAGTACGGAAATTTTGACCGCGATTTGATAATCTAATAGTGTATAAATAATTTACTCAAAACATCAAAAGTTAGTTTCATAGGCCAAAATAATAATTTTCCTTATATTTCCGCAATTACAAAGAGATGTTAAAAATACTTTTAAAACGATATAATTTGCATTTCATTCATTGGGATTTCATCGTTTTTAGATTGACAAGTTTGTTGATATTTTTTTATTATTTTTCACATGACATAAAAATGTTAATTCAAATAATAAATATATTAACAATTTGATTATATATTTTTGAAATATATATTGGATGCGATAGATGCCGCCTCTAATCAGCCGTATTGTTAAATAAGCAATATTGCTATTTTTGTATCTGGAATTCTAATAATCTTGACAGTTATTATATAACATTGTAATTCCTCCAACCTGCGACCTTCGGATCACGAGGCAAGAGTCCTAACCACAAGACCAACAAGCTACTAAAATAATGAATTCAATCAATCAGAAAGCTCTAAAATGTTAACAAATGTTAAGTTATTCATAATTATGAATAATGAGCTTACTAATTGATTGAATTCATTAATTTCAAACCTGTCAAACATATAACTTCAAAATTGGCTGCATTTCAACTGTCGTAACTGTCAATAACAATCAAGATATAGAAATACCAATATTGCTTATTTCAGAATACGGCCGGTTATTTTTTATTCTTTTAAACATTTAAGGTCCTTCCCATGACATAGTATTCATGGATTTCGTAGCTGGCAATGATACCTCTATATAAACGTTTGCGATGGTAATTATACCTCTATATTATGAAAGTAAACGATATTTTTATTATGTATAGGTATATGATATTCATATATTCATATGTTCTCAGAGCATACATATAAAAATATTGTTAATTAAATTTTTATTTATATTACAACACAAATGTAGAACGTTATAGCTTCTATAGAAGTAAGCGCTTGTGTTTAGAAGAGAAGTGAAATTATTTATTTTTTATATACAACTTTGATAAAAAAAGTTTTTTCTTTTTGTATGCATTTTTCGTCTTTATTCTTTCTGATGTCATCCGGTAGGCTGTTAAAATATTTTTTCCTAGATATGTATAAAGCCCCCGTAAGCATGAAGGTTATTTGACAATATTACATTTTGAGATTCGAGTCCTTTATTTATTTACGAACCTTGCTTACTAAAAAAACACAATTTTTAATTAATTTTTCGATTAATGATAATGTAATTAAATACTGTAAATAGTGCAAAAGTAAACTTAACTAAAAAAGAAACGGTCTTCTTGCTTAGAAGTAATACAGTTTTTGTGAAAATTTTAAAAATATTGATATGTTTTTCGCACTGTATCACTTTTTTCTTTATGTCAAATAGTTTACAATTTTTTATGGAACATTACGTCACATTTAACTTATTTTGAGATTTTTTACAAAAAGTTGCCTTTAAGGGCAGTATAGTGATGTTGAGCAAATGACGTACTTCAGTGTTTGGCGAAGTCATAGAGAAAGAGCGAAACAAATATCGTGTGATACGTTCCAGCGATAAAGTACCAAGTACCTATCTATCTGTGTAGAGAATCGGTAGATAAATATTTAAAATCTTTTTTTTTTCAAATAATAAGTTTACGTACAACGAATGCTTCAATAAAGGTACCAACTGATCACACCTGGATGAAACGTGTGATACGTTTTTCTCTAACAGAAATTTGCATGTTTTAAATAAATTATATTTCAATTTTTTTTATTGAATATAGGTTATTTGAGAGTTTAAAAATAAAAATTCTCATCATAATTTTACCTAGCTAACGCTCTTCTAGAAAAATCTTGCATTTATCATCAATCTATTGAGACCACTAACTTCCACACGGTTTACATACTTTCTGAGAGAAAAGTGTTTAAAGTGTAATTTATTTTCATAACAGTCAGATTATCGAGCATGCACCCCAATACTTTGAATCGATATTCACTTGAAACTTATATTATTTCGCCACTAGGTGAACATTAACTTACTTTACCAATTATTTTTTCAATTAATTTATTTATTTATATTAATATTTTAAACACAAATAAATAAAATATATACAAATATAATTAAAAAAGAAAAAATCGTAAGTCCCCAGGCGCGTTCTGGTATAAGAGAACATTAAAAACTACACATACTTAGTAACTATGTATAACACAAAAGAACTATACATGATAAATTTAAGAGTTTTAATTATGGATAACTACATCGATTTATGAATAAATTATCTTTTTATTCTTCTTCCTCTTCTTCTTCATCCTCTTCTTCTATATCTATTGATCTATTATGGCAGAGAGCTGCTACTCTTGGGACGTCAAGATCCAACTATCTCTCCATCGTTTAGACAGGCCTCCAGGAAGAAGATGACCAGGTGGGATTTCTTTGGATGCAATGTAAGGGATTCCGAAGTTGACTATTCTGTTTATTTGATCTCTCCAGAATCTTCTTGTAGCTCTGCTCCATCGGACAATATCGTCGGTGACACAGATCTGTCTTATTTATTCATTACGGATTCGATCTCTCAGCATTATCCCTGTGATTGCCCTTAAAGTTTTCATTTCCGATGTATTCTGTAGACTTTTTGTTATTTTTGTGTCAGCCCTTGTTTCTGCACCATCGGTCATGATTGGCCTGACACACGTCTTTTATATCCATATTTACTCTCTAAACGCTTTTGTTTATTGTTCCAAATAATATTGCGAAGGAATTAATGAAATATCTCCTCCCCAACACAAGTCTTTTCAATTGTTTAGTGACACAATGTAAGACACATTATTTATTTACTTGATGTCATTAGAATTATGTCCATTATATGATTCAACATTATTATATTATTATCTCTACATTAATCAATAGAATCAAGTACACTTATCCAAAAAAAACCGCTTTATCTCAACAAAGGTTCCTGTGCGTCACTAGTCCACAACTAGATTTTTTATTACTCACAAAAATCCTATTAATTCGTGGGGTGTCAGCCAAACAGGCTGTACTCTTACCGGGTACGCAAACATTTTTGCTGAGCGGATGTAGCAACGTGTATCAGAGGCCTCGTTACAAGACCTCGTCAATATTTGGTATTCTTGTGAGGATTTCGTCCGTCGCGGTTGACAAGGATATCTACTTAAGTCTAGTACCAGAAGTTTTATTCCCAATAGGGGTCCTTCCTCCCGTACATTCCACGCTCCCCCCCCCCTTCCCCCCGCCGGTTTCCCCTTCACGCCCCACACGTAGGATGTATTATAATGTAACGCAAAGGCCGCAGCGAAAATCTCGAATATGAAGAATTGGAAAAAAACGTTATATAATATTACGAGAGTTGGCGAACAGTTTATTTTTCTTCTTCGTCTAAAGTATTAGGGTTGCTAGTTTCGTAATTTATTTTGTACCTATATTTGAAAGTTACACCTTGAATAATTAATTGAGTTTTAGTAGGAGATGTTCAAATGAATACTAATTATTTAATTAATGGCTTATAGTCAACAATTTATTTAGTTTACGGTAAGGGTAGTCATGTAATGCCGGCTTTAACGGGTTTTACTCGTTTACTGATGTACAAGTAATTTTATATATTATCTCAATTATAATATATAGCGAAAAATCTCTTCATCTGAAGCAGCAAAGTCTATTGAAGTTTGCGAATCGAAAAGAGCGTCAGAAAATTTTCAGAGCTTATTATTGTGTAAAGTTTCTAGGTCAACGCAACTGTTTTCAGGTCATAATTTCATTTCCATCCTGAACTATGCAATAAATATTTCCATTCAATGGTAAAAAAATAATATAATATGAGGGGTACAGAAACAAAACCACCAGTACAAAATTTACGAAATGGATATAATTTGAGATTTTAGGCTAGATTTTAAAATTGATATGCTTTTGGAAAATTGGCATTATTCACCAGATAATATTCATCTATGTTCAAATATGACATTCTCTTATATTTTTTCTTGTACCCTATCCATTCAACGGGCGTTGGCTATCATCACTTTATTTACTGCGGCCCGTAATAGTTCTACAATAGACAACCAAACCGCTGGTTTTTCAGCCATTCAACTCTCATTTTTATTTATTTATTTTGTTAATTGTCAATGTTATACCCACAATTTATTTTTTGATATAGGTTGTACACTGATGAAGAGACCATAGGCCCTGAAGCGATTTGATAATTTAATGAATGAGTGATCTTATACAAATTTAATTAATTAATATAAATAATGTTACCACAAAGTTACTTTGTTGTTATTAAGGAAATGTATTCGAATTTTTTCGTACCTATGTAGGGTGGATTACCTATATTATTATGTTTATCGAGGGTAGAATGCCAGTGATAGAAGGCGTTCGTGATTATTTCTAATTTTACAGGTGAGAAAAATAATGTTTTGTCAATCTGATTTTGTCAGTATTTATTTTATTATTAAACAAATTCCATGTATGTCTTGGCTAAACAAATATGGAAATCATTTAATAATAGTTAATAAAACGATGAGAAAATTAGACTGACAAAACTTTATTTTGTTCTCCTGTAAAGTTCAAAATAATCACTAACACCCTTTTGGCTTTCTACCCTCGATATTACCTACATAGCTTACTGGCATTCTCAAGTATAGTTTTAATCATTGTTTTCTTTTTTTATGCATATCTAGTGAATATGTAAAAATAAATATGTTTCTTAGGTACTAAGTTGTTTTGTACAATACAATAAATTTTTGTGGAAAGCACCCTTGAGGTGGGTACGAAAACGGCGCTATATAAATCATCCAATTATTTTTTTTTTTTTGTTTGCCCATATTTTGAATTCTGTGTATAGGACAATAATGCTGAGTGACCATCCCACTAAAAGAGTCGTATGGTAACACACTTCTAGTATTTCTGGCGGATAAACTAAAGTTAATTTCACTCAAATAGAATATAAAACAGCATAATTAAATAGCACCCGGTAATGTTTGTATTTATTTAATTTAAATAAAATTATTTCTTTTCCAGTAAAATTTCTCGTAGTGAGCTCAGGGTTGTGATGATTCTTCTCTGACTCTGTCTGCAGTCTGCTAATATTTAAAACAGGAGCGTCCTCGACTTGGCCAGTCCATCAGCCAATCTGTGGATGACGTGTCGAAAAATTGTAGGATGCATCCTATGAGAATTCATAAAAATCGATAATTATTAAATAATTGAGTCACTCAGAAAATTCATACACATAATATATAAAATATGTATTCTATTTAAATTAATTCCTAAAGCTTATAAACAATTTTTAATCTTATCTTCATTAAATAATAAACACGTTTTTATTTTATGCAAGATATGCGAAATTATCCTTATCGCTGAAAAAATACATGGAAAGATTTAAAAAAAAAAACAAGAAACGTTTTCTATTGAGTAGGGATCAAAGGGAGAGGTATACCTTATATTATTAACTTATATACAATATTTACAACAAAAATACCGAATTGATTTCCTTCCCTTGATTTGTCTCAAATATACCAAAGACTACCAAAGTCTTTTGTGAATTACAGCTTTTGTAGGGATCGCAGCATTTGTACTGCTACTTCAGGCTGAGAGAACACCTTTCTGTGGGGTTTACTCTCGCCAAACATTGTAAGGGAAGGCCACGCAACACCCTTATTATAAAAAAAACAATAACTAAACCAATCATTTTCAATAGTTGAGTCATCACACGTACTTACTTGAATGACTGATCAAATTATCATAAGAGACACGACTTACAATACACCTTTAAAAATATTCCCTCGTAGGTGATTCCAAAGACTCCCTACTAACCTTCAATACATCCTTTTATCATCGTTATTAATCTTCCAGGTCAAAACATAGGCTTAGGATGCTTTCCTTCACTAGGCTGGTATACTACAGCATAATTTCCTTAACTTTTTCACGTCAAGATTGATAAATTGTGTCCTAAATTAAGCTAGCGTACAAACTGACTAAATGGTATCTTCATCAAAATACTTGCTTCTCTCTCTTCATTGCTCTTACTGCTGTCGTACTTTTATCATTCTTCATCTCAAAATTGCACCCAAGATGATTTCCTTATCGAGGCTGTCATATTGATGTATAATATGGCCAAAATAGAAAGATACTACAGATAGATTACATTTTCTATAGACTGTAATATTAGGTAAAAATAAATCGTAATTATATACAATATGCCATGCACTACCGCAGAAAGTCTTCCGCGGGCAAGCTCGCTGATAAGTATACAGACTTCTGGCTACCTCTTTTAAGGCAGTCTGCTGGCCAACTCGTCATCTTCTCTCCAATGCTTTGGTGAATCCAAACGTCTATGGATCTTTCAGACCAATTTGAATAACAGTCTTCTCTTCGTAGACCTCTGGGAAGCCCTCTCGCGTGATCATTAAAATTTAAAAAAAAATACACTCCGGTGGCCTTTGGGCATAAAACTGAATTCTTATACCAGGAGTTCTGAGTTCGATTACTAGTGAGGTCACGATGGATCAACGCGATTTTCTCATTTCTGTGTCATTTTTGTTATATTTTTTGTTATGGTATCTAGGCATAGTGATCTGTTGTAGCGTTAAAAATTAAGATAAGTATGATTAATAAAAATTTACGTTGTTTTTACCACTTATATTTTGAAAATATCAACATTTTTCAGTGCCAATGGCCCCTTCGTCACGATATAATGAAAACTAAAAAAATCAAAGTATAGACAATCAAAATATAAAAAAATAACATATGGGAAATGAATAATAAAGTATATGAATGAAAACAAATTTAAAAGGCAACTATTTGTATAAAGGACCTGAATATTTATAATATTCAATTTACTATTAACAATTTTTCTTATTTCATTTTAAATGTCGATGTACGTTATGAAGACAAAGTACATTTTTATTAATAATATCACTTTAAAATCCAAAAATTTAAAATTAAAAATAAACGTAAACCAGATTTTCTCATCATTTACTGACTTAATATGAAAACAAAAAAAAATAATTTACAACAAAAATACAATAGCAACAACAATTTTATTATATAAAATAAACACTCAATATCTAGGCAGAGAACTTTAAGAACCTATCAAAAATTTTCACGAAAATTATAAGTCCTTTATTTGCGATGGCATTCAGGGGACGCAATACTTATTTTGTTAGTTGTAAAGATGAAAACGGGACCCACACAGCCCGCCGTATTCCCTGTAATACCAGGATGAGATTTAAGTTTCTTTAGGGCGCTGTTTATTAAGATTTTCGTGTGATCCACCCCTTCGTTAGCGTAAATTTCATTTCTCTCTTTCATCTATTGCAATCCTAATATACTACTAGTATATTCTTCCTATTGCACGACGTGTAAATGAAATATATTCATGCTTCCTTTATAGACGCTTGGACTTCGTGAGACTTTCAAACTGCAAAGTTCATCGCACATAAATAATTATTTTGAGTAAACTGGCCGCTTTTCACAAATAGTATTTTCATATACAAATGACATTACGGACCGTTGTTGATATCTGGCTGTGGACGAAATTTTCCACAGGGGTGATTTTATCTCACGAAATCATTTGCCGTAGCTGGAGTACAGTGAATACACATTGCCTTAGGTATCTTGCTCATTTATCGTAATGACAATCTTCATGTGAATAATAATTTTATAAAAACTTTGAATATACATAAGAAATCATATTATAGTACAGTTATAATCTGGAGTACTAAGCTCCAAATACTAAATTAAATAATAAAATTTGTTGGTAATTAAGTTTAAAAACCAAATTCGCAACAAATAAATAAAACAAAATTAAAAATTAAATTCAACTCTAGGCAACTTGAAACAACAGAAATGTGAATGCTTAGGTGGTTGGAAGAAGTATCACTAAAACATAGGATTAAAATTTCACACATTCATGACAGCTGAAATGGTACAGGCACATAAGTCAGGGACTACCAGACCACATGGCTAAGCAGGCAATATCTACGGAGCTTCATCGACACTTATACAAAGGAAGACCAAAAACCTCGTGAATGACTCAATGCTCTAAAATTCTACAGAGAAACGGCCTAGATGAAAGGGATACCCAGAACCGAAGAAGATACAACCTGAGAACGAAAGTAGCTGATCCCAACAGCTTACTTAGGCAATGAGTTGGGATAGTGAAAGGAAAAAGAAGTGGTTTAAAAACCATACCCAAAAGAAATATATTGGAAAAAATATTTAAAGAACCTACCGGATAACAGCAAAAAGATTACAGATAAAAAATACCTGCAAAAAGCAATCAAAGATTTTTTAATAATTTCAGCATACCTACTCCTATTCTAAATACAAGCGCTCACTTCTATAGAAGAGTAAATATTATATTCTGTATTGAAATTGTAATACAAATAAAAAATCTTATTGTTTTTATATTATATCTACTAGAATTCATTTACAATGAATTAAAAAAAATGAAGAACAATACTTTTCCGAGTCTCTTTACAGTTTGGGTCTAGTATATATAGCTGATCGATCTTCTTCTTCATCAGCCTTCGTCTTTCCACTGCTTGGAATATACCTCTTTATCTTTCTTATTAGCTGATCGATAATGATCTTAAAACATTTTTCCATAACATTTTTTGTATCAGTGATTTTCATAGCAAAAATAACAAATAGATAATTAATAAATACTTTTAATTCAATTGAGGTGAATTGTGTATTTATATATAGTTGTATTCTGTCCAAAACAAACGCGTTAAGATAATGCCGGAGTATTATTGAGAATCTAGACCTTTATACGATCAGGAAAAAACACCACAATATGAAATATAACTGCTTTATAGAAAAAAATATTTTGTAGATGCAAAAATATGTGTGCGTTTTTCTTAATTTTACTATTAAACTGTTGGTCATGCAATCACTTTTCATGCAATCATCTTCGGCATTATTGTCTTAACAGGTTTTTGAAGGGCAAATTATTTTTCTAACGAAATTTTCGTCTACTTGAACCTGAACTATCAGAAATGGTTTCATAAAATTCCGTCATTTTTTAAAAATACATTTCACTTTTAAATATAAATAACATAATTTTACGAAGAAAGTCGAGTGTCAAGAACGCGAAGTTTTTTCAAGTGTAAGCGAATCTGGTTTCTTTGGGGATGGCGGAGGGAAGGTGGTATGGGGTGGTCCGTTCAATCATGCTTATCAATGACAGGGGACGAGATCAATAAATACGTGTATTTCGGGCCCATCCCCCGGCCCGAATGCCGGCCACGTATCGGGCCCAGGAACGGGGAAATCTCAAAAGAAATCTGAATGTATCGAGGGATGAAAGCCGACATACTTCAAAAGGGACCCCTCGAGTAGCCGGAAAGGTTCTAATGTGGATTTGTAGCTGCACGCGTGGACATTTAGCATTGTATTTTAATAACCCTTAAACCAAATATTTACTATTTTGATTTTTTTTACATACCTATATATTTTATTTTATTTTATTAATATGTATGTGCTTGTGGTAAAACAATAGATCTACTAGTTAGGAGTTGGAATATTTTCTAAGAGACCACCAAATTTTTCGTGTATTCATTGTATTGACACAGTATAGTAAAGTATACAGTATGTTGTCTCGGCAGTGTCCTTGAAATAAATACCTACGGCCGCTTGGTACTTAAACTTGGTTAAACACGCACCAGGGCTGCTCATTGACTGACTCTTTAGGGTTTGAAGTGCCATAAATTGACGTAAATGTATGCGCGGGAGCGTCTCACACTGCATGCGTCCGTACGTTACTGCAGACCGAAGTATACCGAGATTTCGAAGGGCGTCGTTTCGGCTGTTTGTATGAAGATGTAATACTGTATGTTTACTATACTGTGGTATTGGTGTATTCCGTGTACGCATCTCTATTTTTTTAATAATAAATATGTTCAGAGACAACAATTCAGACTGCCGAAATAAATTAACACTAATATTATTAAGTAACCGAGTGAAAAGTACCGACACATGGGAGTTCCATGAAATAGAGCCGCTACTTTTACTTCTACTTTCATTGAAATATGTATCTCTGTTTAAGATTTTCAACAGGTCGTTAATGACACTGGCCGTTTGATAAATGTGAACGTAAAATATCTAATAAATTTATGAAAATGTTTAATAATTTGAACTTAAAATTGACAGCTTTCGTAATTGAAGATAGACATAATATAGATTACGTAAGCTATTAAGATAACGCATTTATAAGCTTTTAAAATAAAAAACGATGCATATTATTTGAAGAAACAGTAGAACGTTATATGTATATATGTTAATGCTAGTCTAAATGGATGAAGTTTTACCCTTGAGACTTGTATATTATTTGGCAGTAAATTTCGAATAAATAAATTTTATTTTTCTGTGTTAGATATGTTATAGTATAAAATAGTACTGCGTATTTTCATTATTAATCGTATTATTTACGGCGGATCAGGTGTACAGACAAATCAGAACATGACAGAACATTGGTTCGCGTCTTTCTAAGTCTTATTATATATTTATAGTATCTTTTTGGTGGTCCACGTAGAGGCGGCCATAGCAACGTGCGTTCAAGCACCAGTTCCGGCCATTTAATTTGCTTTTTTAGCCGTGAATTCGAATGGAATTGCGGACGTTACACAAAATTATGAACGGACAGATAGACAAATACACGGACGGAAGGATAGACGGACATACAACGAAATTATTTTGTTTGATTATTACAGTGGCAGTGTACAATATTCCACAATGATTCGTTCATTTAAAGTTTTCCACTTTCTATTTATCAGTTAATATCGACGGTTTTTTTTTCTCCAGGGAGAAATGAAACTATTCGAAATGAGAAAACTGTATGAGAAAAACAGGACATCAAGGGCAGTTAAAAAAATATAATAATAATGTTGATTTTCTAAGTTACTCATGTTTTACGAAGTTACAAACTATGTAATTTTTTTTGTTATCCTGACGAAGAAGCCATTGGCTTCGAAACATGTTAAATTTATTTCAATAAAAAAAGTGGTGTTTGCAAAGTTATTTTATATAAATTATAATTATGTCACCACAAAATAATTTTGCTATATTTGAAGAAGATGTGTATTTATTATTGTGAACTGATTTATTAACCTTCAGAATGTTAAATAATTAACCGTTTCATTTTTATTACCAGGTATGTATTTATCAGAATGAGAAAATAATAATGAATTAAGAGTTGCATGTTACATTAAATATATTTTCATACAAAAACAACATATTTTAGAGATTCAAAATAATAAACATTTCAATTTCATGAAATTAAATAGGAATAAATTATTGTAAGTACATTTAATTTTTAAATTTAGTATTTTATTTCAATTTTTTAATATAGTATTGATCATTATTTACATCGATTTCAGTAAGTCACTTATTTACACAGTCAAGGTTAGAACCTTCGTGTATACACTTCCATAAAGTTCTGCTTTGAATAAATAATACTCATACCACTTGGTAGTGACTGGGAAACTTGTCGAAGTACACTCGAATGAATATTGAATATCTTGTAATATAAACCAATGAAGCTGTAAATAAGACACCAGCCAAGTCAAAATTCTCGAAAACGGGTGGAGATATTGAATGAACTGAGAATGCAAAACAATTATTAATATTTATTTCGTTTTCCTAAGACAGCCCATGCAGCAATAACTCGGCGGGAGCGAGTAACGAGACGTGTGTCCCGCTCTCTCGTTTATTTATGAGAACATTAATCATTTGTACGGGTTTTAGTAGAATACAGTGTGCGGAAATATTTGTTAAAATCATGAAATCTGAAAGACAGCATTATTTTAGCCACAGTATCAATGGTTAGTGCGAATACCGATTCTTCCAGAAAATATTTCGAAATTTTCGTGACTAACTTTGTGGAAGTTTATTGTAATTAACTATGAATAAAACCTTACGTTGTTTACTTCACACAGTTCTTTTATTTTTATTGTTTATTTATCATTTTTCTCATTTTTACATATCACACCCACAAAACATCATTTTTTTTATTTATTTATTTGTTTACGCCCATTAGGCTTTTACATAAAGAGTATAAAATAAATTTCAAAAAGCACATACATTAAAAGTTTCAGGAATAGCACCAAATCATGAGTATAAAATTTAAAAATGTAGAGTAGGTAACGAGCAGCAATGCGTATAGGCTTTTACATAAAAAAATATATCATAAAATTAAAAAGAACATACATTAAACAATATAAATTACAAGTAGCAAATTATTAAAAGTACCAGGAATAGCACCAAAACATGAGTACAAAAATTATAAATATAAAGTACAAAGCGGCAATGTGTACGAAAAATATATATTACCCACCATTACATATTAACAGCTGAAGTCAGTAACGAAGCAGTATTGCCTCTTTAAGTGTGAACTTTACTTTCTCCAGACTGTCGACGAAAATGTCATCATGCAACCATATTCATTACAAGTTCCCAATATTCTGTGTATCACAGAATTTGATTGATAGTTAGTATTGCAATTGTTGCGATGGAATGTGACAATTTGTCGCGTTCTATGTGTGGAAGGGATATTATATTCGATACATGCCACAAGGTCAGGGCTGTCCAACATATTGATTACAATTTTGTAAAGAAGAACTATATCATAAATTTTTCTTCTATCATATAATGTGAGTAAATTTAGTCTCTTCAATATGTAATTGTATTCTATGTTTTGTATTGGTATGCTTAACTTGTAGTTAATGTTTTTGAGAAATTTGCGTTGGACACGCTCAATACTGTCTATATGCCCATTATAATATGGAGACCAAACTGATGAGCAATATTCTAATTGGCTCCGGACAAGAGACATGTATAACATTTTAATACTTTCAATTGATTGAAATGGGCGTGATGTCCTTAAAATAAATCCCAGCAATTTTAGAGACTTACAAGTTATCGCATTAATATGATTAGTAAAAGTAAGTTTCGAGTCGAATAATAGCCCTAAGTCTCGAATACAGTCAACATTTTCTAGTTTGGTGTTACATAGAGAGTATTCAAAATTTATTTTTGATTTTAATCTAGTAAATGATATAATTTTGCATTTATTTAAATTTAAGTACAATTTATTCGTTTCACACCATACTGAAAGAGAATTTAGGTTTTGCTGTAATATGTTGCAGTCATAAATGTTGGTTACTGATTTAAAGATTTTTAGATCATCTGCAAACAGCAAATATTCAATGTCATTAAATATTGTTGAAATGTCATTCACAAATAATAGAAATAGTATTGGTCCAAGATGCGATCCCTGTGGTACACCACTAGTAGCAAGGAAACATTCTGATACATATGAATATATTTTTACCCTTTGCCTTCTTTCACTCAGATAGCTCGTTAACCAAGAAAGTATTTGTCCACCAAATCCTATTTTTCCCAATTTGGCAATTAATAAAGCATGTGAGACTTTGTCAAACGCCTTACTGAAGTCCGTGTAAACTGAATCTACTTGAGTTTTATTAACAAAAGATTTAATAATGTAATTTTCATACAAAACTAAATTTGTTAGGGTAGATCTCTTTGAGATGAATCCGTGTTGGTACGGAGTTATTGTTTGTTTTAAAACAGGAGATATAGTATCGAGGACTAGTGATTCGAATAACTTAGGTATACAAGATTGTATGCAAATGGGTCTATAATTTTTTACATCATTATTGTCTCCATCTTTGAAGATCGGTGTTAAGAAACTTTCCTTCCATATATGTGGGAATATACCCGCTGATATGGATTTATTAAATATGATTGACAGGGGGAGAGATAGTACATCAACACAATTTTTTTTAAATAGTGGAGGAATTCCGTCAGGTCCATGCCCTTTATTTACATCAAGTTTTTTAATCCCACTTATAATACTGGAAGTACTTATTGTGCAATTATTTATATTTAATGTGGTTTCATTGTTTGATGTTGCTGATGTGTGGTCGGTGTTTTTTGGTAACACAGGTACATAGACATTTTTAAAGAATTCCGCAAATAAATTAACAATCCCATCAAAATTATTACAAAATTTACCATTGTAGAACATAACATTAGGATAACTATTTTAATAAACTTTTAGGGATTTTGTATAATTCCAAAAGGTTTTAACATTTACTTTGATGGAAGACTCAACTTCTTTTATATAATTAGAGTAACACCATTTAGACAATACTTTACATTGAGATCTAAGCTGTGAGTAATTACTGTAATCGATACTGTTTTTTGTTTCTTTATATGTTTTGTGAGCAAGCTTTTTATTTTTTATCATTTCCTTTAAATCTTTCGAAACCCATTTTGGAAAAGAACTATGAAATATTTCAACATATGGAACAAATTTGTTTACAGTGTCGTCAATAATACTATGAAATTTTTCAGTAATAACATCAATATCATCACAATTCAACAAAAAAGACCAATCGATGTACTTAAGATGTTCATTAATAGAAGCATAGTCAGCTTTATGAAAATTTCGTGAAAATGTATGATATTCATGCGGTTTGACGTATTTGTACTTAATGCTTATAGGACATTTGGCAGTAAGGGGACTATCAATATTATATATATATATAGGATATATATATATAGTAATATATATATATATATATATATAGATATATATATATATATATATATATGTGTGTGTGTGTGTGTGTGTTAGCTTTGAGATTCTCTCGGGTTGAATATAAAAAAGGTAAATTTTCTCGGTTATCCCGCGTCAGTTGGTCCTGAGAAGGACCGTTGTACTCCCGACGTTTCAAACAGATCACACTGTTCATGGGGGGGGGTGGGGGGGGGGGAATGACTTATCGCTGAAGTATCGCTCTTACACGTTCGTGAAAACACGTTGTTTAAGGCCGACAGCTCAGAGCCAAGAAAATTCAGTTCGAAAAATTTGATGGTCTTTTTTTGCATTACTTCTTAGAATTCTATCTGTTTTTGGGGGGTTTGGCCATTTGTTCGGCGCTAATAACTTGTCTCTTATATACATTGTAAATTATAATCACCAGAATACTCGTACACAATATGAATTAAATACGTAAATCTTAAAAACTCAATACAAATCAACATTACAAGAAACAATACAAAATCAAAATAAGTCTCTTCTATTTAATAACATTTTCATTAATTTTGTCTTTTAACCTTTTTTATTAATGTCCTTTTTAACATGACATGGGATTTTCATAAATAATTGAAATATGAACACTAAAACTCCCATCACTCTGATAACCACTTCGGACACAGTATCTCCAGTATTTCATATTTAATTTATCTACGTTTTCCCCGTATCGTTAAGTATGTTACGCATAAAGAAATTTTAAAGGAAAATCATGCACCACATTACATTAAAACTTAAATTTGCATTAAAATATACAAAATAAATGTATTTTCCTTGTGTGTATTCACTATCATCTAAAAAATCAATCATCATTAATTTGAAAATTGTGTGTGCTGTGTTCTAGTGTGATGGTCGACATAGAGATAGATTTAATAAATTTAGAAAATCTTAAAATAATAATATTCAAAAAGCCAAGTATGGACATCAAAAATATATATCTTCTGGTTTGAATCGTTTAAAAGTAAAAGCCTGATGTATTTCTTCTCAAGATTCTATGTATTACAAGAGGCTAACAAAATATTGAATATTCAGCTATACAAGTAATATTTCTTAGATCTTTATTATACCATAGATATAATTCTGTGTTAAATTAATATCGTTTGCCAATCCTAATAGACTCGACCTTGTGAGTAGGTGCGAACGAGCCTTTATTATTTATGAATCAGAACAGTAAGTCTCGCGTGTAGCGGGTGCTTAACTATTATTTTAACGAAACGGACCAATCACAGGCGCGCTTTGCCTTCGACGGGTTGAGCCGGAGGCGACCGTCCTGATGACTGAATCCGGCCAATGGCGAGCGCCGGCGGTGAGGTCATCGCTCATAGGATGAGTCACTGCACTAGCGTGGATTTCGAAGATATGGTGCAATCGAGAGTATAAAAGGAGCGAACACGAGATACTCAGCCCCCCTTCAGTTCGAGACCAGACTTGCGAGCGGGAGCGCTGCCCAACAGACTACCGACGGAGCCCCGAGTTCCAGATCATCAGTTGCGAGCAAAGGAGCTGCCAGCTTGAGAGAAAGCGGGTCTTGCAGCGGCGAAGTATAGAGATTCCACCATCCCGCAGCACCAGAAGGAGGATTCCGCCACAAAGAGTAACAGATAAGGATCATATTCATATTATCTATTACGGTTAATTATTTTCACTATCGAAATGTATTTATTTTGGGAATATTTGAGTTCGGAATAATTATGTGTAATTAAATATCACGATTGCTTGTGTGATATTGGTTCAAATCGTACAAGAATTCCGTTCCAAACGGGTGTATTTTTATGCAAAGCGAATTTCATACCGTTTATGCTAAAATTTGAATACACGGATTTCTATATGAATTACTTAGTAGCATTATAATAATTACTGTATTGCATAAGTATTGCGCAATCCGGTCTTCAGTTAACTCTTTATGATTTGAGTACCTCGGTACATCTAGCTTAACAAGTAGCTTCAGAATGACGAGTAAAGGACAGAATGGGGAAATCTAACTAAAGATTGGGGATATCTGGTTTGTGTTAGCCTAGCTGGCTGAGGGGTGGATGATTGCCGGCACTTGGGCGTGGAACCCGCACAAGCCCCTGCAGGGCCCCTTAAAGGCGGGGTCCTCCTTGTTGCTCGGGGTCGTCAATAAACCGACCACCTAACCTCATCTGGCGCAAACTACTTAAACCAACAAAAAGGTTCCCTTTGTCTTTGGAAGGATTTCCATGCTTGAATGCTGTAAAACCTTGATAGAAAACGTTAACTTCTATTTCGTCCTCTGTAAGAAAGACAGGGCCAGAATAAATATAAAAATCATTCACTCATATGGAATAGCTAGGATATTATAAATATGTTACTAACACTCTAACATTTGTCCAAAGTAAATGTTGCAAGATGCAGAATCGTGGGACGCCGCTCTGAAAAGGCATAATGAGATTGCACAATAATTTGTAACATCGCTGACTATGCCCGCAAAGGAGGCTAATGTCGTCATCAATTTGTACCAAAAGAGTACGTGATTCTTCAAACACCGGCCTAAAAGAAAGGCGCCTCAAGACAACACACATCATCAGAAACTCGTACCAAAAGAGTACGGCCTTCTCAATTATAAGCCTAAAAGAGGGGCGTCACGGGATCACATCTCGTAAAGAAGAGATAGAGTCTCGGGATGCAGTAAGTTCCGGAGGAACAAGGGGGGCCGTTTAGTCACTTAGGAAGTCGGCCACCGGGTTTAGGCGGGCGCGGAGCCTCAACCCCTCTCAGCAGAGATGCTGAGGGTTTAAAAAAAACCAAAATTTAGCATTCAAAGAAACTATTATTTCATATAAACTCACGGGCTGTTGTAGAATCCTTTCGAACAAACCATCCCCGAGACCTTATCTACTTATTTATAAAGAAGTTTTGCTTCAAAAATGTCTTATTTCGTAGATAGAAAATATATGTATTATTTTCCCATGGAATTAATATGAACAGGTTCATGCACGTCTAGAACGAAACCATTCAAGGTAAGAATTTGCTAATACAAAGTGTTTATAATTATTAATTTCAGTGTTATTTAATATGTGTGAATTTTTCCCTTTGCGCCGTTCGAACGATTTTACTGGTTTGTCTCAAATCGAAAATGTTTTATTTCTAATACACGAATTCTTCTGGTGAACGTATTTTATTGTAACATAAATGTATAGATTATTAGGTTCGTTAGATGTTTTTATTACGTAATATTTTGCAATTGTTTCCACACTGCTCCTATAAAAGAATTTGAAGTTATTACGATACACAACGGGGTCCTTCATCCATTAGACGAATCATGTGCCAATTCAACGACGTATTACGAATAGTATATATTGTATTTATCGAGATTTAGTCGCATTTATTATTTCTAGTGAGGTTTTTAGTATTGGTTCCAGGCGCCATTATGAGGCGGAAATAGTTCATATTCATAGCCCGACTGCAATAGGTATTTTTGTCGCGTAAGAGGTAGCACTTTTAGGAATATAACTGTGTTTTATGTTTCGTCCCTGACGGACAGGATGGTATAGCTGTGGCTATTTAGGTAATATACTTAGTAAATGCAAAGGGCATTAGGTATTATCGATTTCGTCTGCGAACCCAAGATGTTAGAATTATTTTCAGTTAATACGTATTTTTAGTTAATTTATCGTATAGAACAATTTCTGATAGTATAGAACATTATTTCATATGAAAAGTTGAATTTTAGTAGTAGTAATATTTCTGTATTGAATATTTAATTTTTAACAACTGTATCGCTACATCATATGGTTGAAGTCGACCGGTTGCATCCTGTCGCTCGATCGCGCGCGCTCACATATAAGAATAATGAAATATTTGATAATCCAATATATTGTATTTTGAACGCGACGGTTTGCTACTTACTAACCTTCATTATTTAGTAGGACCCACATTAGGGTCATCTTACATCGTTAGCCGTGAAAAGAATATGATTTACATTGATTTGCAATGGAATGATTTGTATTATAGATTTGCTTCGCCTTATATATTCAACACACACCCCATGGGATGTCTAACTCTGGTGCCGGACCAGGAACTATACTAAATTATTATTAAATGTATCAAGGCCGCGATGCCCTACTATCTACCTGGTTCATCACAGTGGTGCCGTGACCAGGAGGAGCGTATTCGTTGGACTCATTTGCATAGTAATAAAATCATTTTGGTTTAGTTAATATTATAAATGAAAGAAAATATTTGATTATAAAAGCGGTTTTATTTAAACAATTGCGGACCACGGTCCGTGACATCAAAGAAAAAAGATTAAGCATTTATGTGAACCACGTACTGAGATTTGTAGACAAACGTGATACTAGGTATTAGAAATTTCTTTAGGTTGTTTGTCATATAGACAGTTGGCATTTTTATTATTTAATATTTTGTGAACGAAAATTATTGTAGTAATTTTGGTCCTTGTGATATATTAGTTCGATTTTGGAATGCCTGTTTCTTTGTAAAAGTATTGCTCCATTTTATAGAATATGTGATTTATTTCATATCTCATTCATTTTATGTGGTTTGAATTCAAATGATTCACATTTGAAAAATATTTTAATAATTGTTTGAATGCGATCTCACAAGTAAGCCACCGTCACAATCTAAAAAAGACCATCGGGATTTGCGGATCGCAGTATAACAAATATGTAGTTAGGATTCAAACGATTCACGTTTGAAAGGTTTTAATTATTGCATTTGTTTTCTCGCAAGTATACCACTGTCACGGCCTAGGCCATCGGGATTTGCGAATCGCGGTATAACAAATATGTAGTTGAGATTCAAACGAATCACATTTGAAAGGTTTTAATTATTGCATTTGTGTTTCGCAAATATACCACCGAACACGGCCAAAGCCGCCGGGTTTGCGAGCGCTGTGTAATGGGAGAACGCGCGACGACACGGCTCCCCATACAGTACCCTCCGGGTCATGTTTCGCCCGACCGCGTGAGTTCGTGAATAGACCCGAGACGTTTGAGGGTTTAAGGTTTAACAAGTTCGACCTTCGCGTTCGGGCTAGTACGAAAAGACAGTTAGCTACGCCGAACGGATTCGCACGGCGCCCGAAATGCAAAAATATACACCTGTATTACGGGCAGATCACCGCGACAGATTTCAGCGCGCGCCACGGAGGGTTTATGATAGCTTAAAATTCGGTTTTAATTTAATTTCTTATATTAATATAAACTAATAATTAACCCACGCTAGATAAAATCTGTTCAGTGGCAAATATTTTCGCTTACGAGTTATGCAATAGTAATTAATAATAATAGCAGAAAAATATAAAAGTAAAAATAAATATAAAAACCGGATAACAATTTAGTAGAAAATATAAACACGAGAATATATGAATCTAAAAGAAAAGAAGATATAAAAACGAAAACTTTTAGTATACGGGTACACAGGAATTATATTAAACGGATTTTGCCATGTGAACATTTGATATATATTTTATTTTATAAAAAAAATTATAAATCTGATGTTTTATAATATTTACTTTTCTCTTTCGGTTATGTACTTTTATGATACAAATGCGAAAAATATTTTAATAATTATCCGTCTGGTTTCATAATTAAAAATTAATATAAATTAATTTTAATAAAATTAAGGTTAATGTAAATTAAATAAATCCACACTTGTTATATATTTGTCTTATGGATATTAAAAAGGGTTTCTATATTTGAAAAAAAAGATCTTTAAATTCAGCTAAATTTTTACAGATAATAATTACACAAAAAATTAATTGATTATAGTATTCTTACAAATCTACTTATATTATTTGATAACTTTCACGTGCATGTTTCGGAGATACCTTTTTATCGTCAAGGTGTTATATACAAATTGTCCTAAAAAAATAAAAATGTCAATCTACAATGTTGCTGAATTAATTGAAAAAAAATAATAATTTCCTTCATTGATTTATTATGGTCCTTAATTATTTTAATTATCTAAATGTGTTCTTAATTGTTATACACAGTTATATACGGTTCTGGTTATTCAAACTAATTATAATTTCTTTGTTGTATGCAGGATTGATAGACTTGTTCGTAATATAAACACAGACGCGTATTGTTGCACGAAGTTTCTTGTTTTGATCTAAAATTATTTTGATTTGAATTACAAGAATAAAATTACTTCCATTTTTATTTACAAGACGGCCTGGCATATGAATTAAAATGGTCATACTACCGCCATCTAGCGGAAATCAGAGAAAGTTTTGAGCCTTCGCTAGTATTAGTCTATAGGGAGCGGTAATAGAGAGCGCAATATATATTCTCTTAGTAACGAATAATTAAAAATTGGACTTCTTTGTTGTTTTTTTTTTATATATATTCCTTTGTTTCGCTTCATTGCAACATTAATTGAAATTGTTTTATCTTCATTAATATATATTATATTATAATATACGTTGGTATAGTGTATTTATAGGCAGAGTAGAAATAAACAACAGCTTATTTGACTACAGAGATGAGATATGGTAGAAGGACAGTTGGCTTCTTTAATGATCATAAGGTTCACATACAGGGTTGATAATGGTTAAATGTTTACATCTCACTACTTCAAATTTCGTACGTATCTATATTGGGGTTGTTTTAGTTTTAGGCGCAATCTTCTTGGAAATAATACAAAAGTAAATCCGGAATTAACGATATGTGAGTTTCTTCAAGTTTTGAGAAGTCGTAACGCTATGATTGATTAAGCATTTATTGTTTTTACTATACATTGGGTGTATGTAGAAATCCTTTTGAATAGTGATAAAATAAAATAAAAAAGAAATTTTTCAGGAGAGCTTTTGAATTCTTCTGGAACATTTTGAAAAAAAAAAATTTTGAAAATAGATTTTACCGGGAGGACTTTGAAAAAAACCTTTTTATATAGTAATAGCATCATCATTAGATTCATCCACCTTCATGCGTCGTCGTGACCATTACTTTTAGATTAGGGTAGGAAGATTAGTCGTTTGGATCTTGAATAGATTCCAGTCGTATAGCAAGCCGAATTATACGTTAGGAATTCTTGATTCAGTTACACACATACATCTTCTGTGGATATCAGTGTTGGTGACGACTACTACAGCTAGTACAGATATTAGGGTTCACCTCTTCTGATTTGTAACAGTGTACTTCGTTAAACATGTTCGCGTTGTTAAAGGAACACTTTAAAATTTTATAATGTTATGTTACATATAAGTATGGGGATGATGAATACGGAACATATTAATAAAGTTGTTTTAGGTTTTCAATAAGTTTTGGGAGGAACAATATTACAGTTATACGGAGGATTTGCGCCTGATTATTTGACAAACGCTTAAAAATCTGGGGGAAGACAGGTTAGTAGGGAATAGCTATGGGAAACTTTTCTAGACATCTGGATCCACTTCTTCTACAAACATGCGTCGTCTTTAGATATCACTCTTGAGGGTTGGCTGGAAAGTTAATTGAGACGGATAATAGTTATATATACTCTTACGTTCTACAATTATCGAAGAGGTTGTTCCTACCCTTTTCTTCCTCTTCTTCTTCTTCGTCTTCTTCCTATTCGTATATGCTATCGGTTATATTTATAGATATATATATATTTTTTCTTTCCCCCTTTTTGTTATATTGACTTCAACAGCGTCTTCTTCTTCTTCGGTACGAAGGTTTTTTTTATTGGTTATGTTCACTCTAGTCTTCTTCTTCTTTGAATACATACCGTTTATGCTTCTCTTCTATAAATAGCAATTATTACAATACGTTGCAACTACTTTTCGTCTTATGGTATATCTTACGACTACTTCTCTACTTTCTTCTTCTTCTTCTTTTCTTCTTCTTTCTTCTCTTTTCTTTCTTCTTCTTCTTCTTTTCCAATAACTACATTCATTTCGTCTTCTTCCGTTTATCTTATACTTATCAACTGTTTTCTCTTCGTCTTCTCTTCATCTTCTTCTTCTTCTTCTTTTCCTATAACTACATTCATGTCGTCTTCTTCCGTATATCTTATAATTTTCGACTGTTTTCTACGTCTTTTCTTCGTCTTCTTTTGTTCTTTGCCTACTGCTACATTCGCGTCTTCTTCTAATTTTATAACTTTCGACTTCTTCTTCTTCGTCTTTATCTACTACTACACACGGTTGTGACTTTTCTTCTTTATCTTATGCCTTTCGGTGGATTCATTTTCTTCTTCTTCTGTCGTCATCCACTACTTTTATGGCTTTTTTCTTCCTCTTCTTCATCATATTACACCAACAATAAATTATGGCAGTCATTACAGTATACGTGGAATATTGAGGACAATTGGTTGATTCTACATAATAGAAAACGTTCTGCGCATATGCATAAGGTTCATAACACAGGTGGGGTACTAGAGTTCATTTTGTCGCGGTTTGCAATTATAGTAGGAATATACGGTTGACCATTCACTCGGTTAAAATAGGACTATACGAGTTTCAGATAGAAGAGGTTGTATAGTTTGGGGGAAGGGGGAATAAGAATTGTATTACAAGATGGTGAACACTTGTCGGGGTACACCATGGTAGGATAGCAAGGAATAGTTATTGGAAACCTTCTTGACAACTGGGTTATGGTTGAAGCTCTACTTCTTTAACAAATATGCATTGTCTTTGGGCATCTCTTTTGAGGGTTAGCTGGACAGTTAGTTGAAACGACGCCCAACGGTGATTGAAGGGACTTGTCCATTTGCGACTAGTCATTAGAAAATTTGGAGGCGGACTGCACTTTTTCTTTTTAGAGTGGATCATCGTCATCATGTTTACTCACGTACAGGACATATTGAGATCGAGGGGTTCGCTCTATATATTAGGAAGCTGGTTGTTAAGTTCATATGAATAGATTGTACATTAATTCGTAGGTTAACATAATTCTGGAACTTCAGATTTATCGTAGCTCGCATTTCATAGGAGAAATATACAGTTAATATTTACTCGGTTGAGTTGGTTTGTATAGCTTGAAGGGGATGTGGGGAGTGTTAGTGGGAGTATATTCTGGGGGAAGGGAGGTATATGCTGGGGAAAGTAGTATAGAGTTGCGAGGTGGTGAACACTAGGAGTGTACCATTGTAAGGGAAGCAAGGAGGATAACAAAGTGGGGGAAGGAGCGTTCCTTTTAAGTGTTGATAACAGGATGGAGCTTGAGTGGTTAGCAGACACAATGATGAGATTACTGAGGCATTCAATCGATTATGAAGAATCGAACCTTTTCAGTCAATTGAATAAATTAGATACAGTCCCTTTTGCTTTCAAATCTTATATTTATATTAGTTGTACACTTTTCATTTGAATGACAGGCAGATGGTTTACAGTAGCTTTAAATACGCAAAGAAGGTTCCATTGAAAGAGAATTCAATCCTAGTAGAAATATAGTACGCGGAGAAAGGAAAGAACAACGATTAATTTTAAAAGGAAATTTTAGAAACTCTTGATAAGTATCACGAAATATACTATCCTATTGGGTTATTTAGCAGATAGGCTCGATCTGATAGATCATTCCTCTCTCTAAATAAGGGGGAAGCTGTGATGGTCGACATAGAGATAGATTTAATAAATTTAGAAAATCTTAAAATAATAATATTCAAAAAAGCCAAGTATGGACATCAAAAATATATTTCTTCTGGTTTGAATCGTTTAAAAGTAAAAGCCTGATATATTTCTTCTCAAGATTCCATGTATTACAAGAGGCTAACAAAATATTGAATATTCAGCTATACAAGTAATATTTCTTAGGTCTTTATTATACCTTAGATATAATTCTGTGTCAAAATAATATCGTTTGCCAATCCTAATAGACTCGACCTTGTGAGTAGGTGCGAACGAGCCTTTATTATTTATGAATCGGAACAGCAAGTCTCGCGTGTAGCGGGTGCTTTACTGTTATTTTAACGAAACGGACCAATCACAGGCGCGCTTTGCCTTCGACGGGTTGAGCCGGAGGCGACCGTCCTGATGACTGAATCCGGCCAATGGCGAGCGCCGGCGGTGAGGTCATCGCGCATAGGATGAGTCACTGCACTAGCGTGGATTTCAGAGGTATGGTGAAATCGTTACTATAAAAGGAGCGAACACGATATACTCAGGCCTTCATTTCGAGACCAGACTTGCGAGCGGGAGCGCTGCCCGACAGACTACCGACGGAGCTCTCAGTTCCAGAACATCATTTGCGGGCGGAGTTGCTGCCCGGACGTATGGAGGAATCTACCATTCATCGTACCAAGAGAGGATCATACCGCCACTGTATAACAGCTAAGGAACACATTTATATTATCTATCGATTAATTATTTTCACTATTGAAATGTATTTATTTTGGGAAGATTTAAAATCGGAGCAATAATGTATAATTAATATCACGATTTCTTGTGTGATCTTGGCTCAATTCGTACGGGAATATCTCCCAAACGAATATATTTTGATGCATGGGGATTTTCATACCATTTGTATTAACAATTGATTTTACGGAGCTCTATAAGCAGTGCTTAATAGATTCATAATATTGTCGACGCGTTATGTATTGCATAACCAGATATCAATCCAAATCGTACGAGAAATTCTTCCGAACGAATATATTTTAAAGTATGGGGATTTTCATACTATTTTTACTAATAATTGAATACACGTAATTCTATAAGAAATGCTTAGTAGCCTTATAATAATTGTGTTGCATAAGTATTGCGCAATCCGGTCTTCAGCCAAGTCTTTATGATTTGAGTACCTCGGTACATCTGGCTTAACAAGTAGCTTCAGAACGACGAGTAAAGGACAGAATGGGGAGATCTAACTAAAGATTGGGGATATCTGGTTTGTGATGGCCTAGCTGGTTGGGGCGTAGATGCTTGCCGGCACTTGGGCGTGGAACCCGCACAAGCCCCTGCAGGGTCCCTTAAAGGCGGGGCCCTCCTTGTTGCTCGGGGTCGTCAATAAACCGACCTCTTTCCTCACCAGGCGCAGGGCCACATAACCCACAAAAGGTTCCCTTTGTCTTTGGAAGGATTTTCATGCCTGAATGCTGTAAAACCTTGATAGAAAACGTTAACTTCTATTTCGTCCTCTGTAAGAAAGACAGGGCCAGAATAAATATAAAAATCATTCACTCATATGGAATAGCTGGGATATTATAAATATGTTACTAACACTCTAACATTTGTCCAAAGTAAATGTTGCAAGATGCAGAATCGTGGGACGCCGCTCTGAAAAGGCATAATGAGATTGCACAATAATTTGTAACATCGCTGACTATGCCCGCAAAGGAGGCTAATGTCGTCATCAATTCGTACCAAAAGAGTACATGATTCTTCAAACACCGGCCTAAAAGAAAGGCGCCTCAAGACAACACACATCATCAGAAACTCGTACCAAAAGAGTACGGTCTTCTCAATTATAAGCCTAAAAGAAGGGCGTCACGGGATCACATCTCGTAAAGAAGAGATAGAGTCTCGGGATGCGGTAAGTTCCGGAGGAACAAGGGGGGTCGTTTAGTCACTTAGGAAGTCGGCCACCGGGTTTAGGCGGGCGCGGAGCCTCAACCCCTCTCAGCAGAGATGCTGAGGGTTTAAAAAACCAAAACTTAGCATTCAAAGAAACTATTATTTCATATAAACTCACGGGCTGTTGTAGAATCCTTTCGAACAAACCATCCCCGAGACCTTATCTACTTATTTATAAAGAAGTTTCGCTTCAAAAATGTCTTATTTCGTAGATAGAAAATATATGTATTATTTTCCCATGGAATTAATATGAACAGGTTCATGCACGTCTAGAACGAAACCATTCAAGGTAAGAATTTGCTAATACAAAGTGTTTATAATTATTAATTTCAGTGTTATTTAATATGTGTGAATTTTTCCCTTTGCGCCGTTCGAACGATTTTACTGGTTTGTCTCAAATCGAAAATATTTTATTTCTAATACACGAATTCTTTCTAGTGTATGTATTTTATTGTAACATAAATGTATCGATTATTAGGTTCGTTAGATGTTTTTATTACGTAATATTATGCAATTGTTTCCACACTGCTCCTATAAAAGAATTTGAAGTTATTACGATACACAACGGGGTCCTTCATCCATTAGACGATTCATGTGCCAATTCAACGACGTATTACGAATAGTATATATTGTATTTATCGAGATTTAGTCGCATTTATTATTTCTAGTGAGGTTTTTAGTATTGGTTCCAGGCGCCATTATGAGGCGGAAATAGTTCATATTCATAGCCCGACTGCAATAGGTATTTTTGTCGCGTAAGAGGTAGCACTTTTAGGAATATAACTGTGTTTTATGTTTCGTCCCTGACGGACAGGATGGTATAGCTGTGGCTATTTAGGTAATATACTTAGTAAATGCAAAGGGCATTAGGTATTATCGATTTCGTCTGCGAACCCAAGATGTTAGTTAATATTTTTAGTTAATATTGCATTCAAAAGCGCAATTTTCACAGAATAATTATTTCCAGTTAATAATATATATTTTAGTTAAATGTATAGTTAGCACAGGCAGAGTATTAATATTGTATAGAATACATTATATTTTATATTTCATAGAAGAGAATATAATTTATCTCACGATCATTATGTAGTTACAACGCAATTTGCAGTCATTATGCAGAGCGTCGCGCGCTCACATATAAGAAAAATGTTATATTTTATATTGAGATTTATATTATATTATACTTCCGCCTTTTACGTTTGGACCACCCCCTCATACATCACTCTGGTGCCGGACCAAGAGATATATTGGATTTCTATATTTATCAAAACCACACCTTTTGACGAGGAGCTGTACTAAATTATTATTAAATGTATCAAGGCCGCGAGACCTTACTATCTGTCTGGATCAGCACAACGTATAGATGCAAAATCGCCACTATCCATATGGGCTCCATATGGATAGTGGCGGTTTTGCATCTATACGCCACAATTACACCTGTAATACCGTATAGTCCGCCACCGACGAATGTTTTTATTTAGATAAAAATACGTATCGCAAAATGCATATCGTTAAATAAACTAAACATGCGTGTTGTGTTGCTTTACTGTCTAGCGCGAAGCAGTCATATAACTTTGTCTATTTCTCGCATAGATACACGTAATACGTACATTATTGACATGTATCGGAACCCAAAACATTTTTGAGGTGACCAAAAAATCTATCTGTACACCGTAGTAACCATTTACATTTTCATAATATTTTGATCCTTGAACGTATCATACATTTTAGTAAGACATCTAATCTTCTCACTAGAAGCGAATTTTTCAGTGATATGATTTTCAACTTTTTTTCATGAAACCCGTATTTTAATTTTTAAAAATATAATGAATCATTAAAAGCTACATTTTACTATTATCGAATTTATTGGCCTGTATTGTCTTTTTCCCGATAGAATTTTCCGTTAATATTACCAGTCTGATTGTAGTTTCTGTTGCACCATAAATAAATTTTATTGTCGGAACGATAAAATTCAAATTACATCGTTAATTTGATCTGTTCCGAACAATTTGTGCCGTAAATGATACTTCAAATTTATTCCAACGGTGTTTCGCGTATTGTCCGCAAATTAAAACAATTTTGGTTCCACCATTAAAAAAGACGACCCGTTGTGCTTTCCGGTGTAAAGTCGGCTGTGTCATCAGAATCGTGATTAAATTTGCAAAATTTTCCATCGAGATTGGCTCCAGTTTCAGAGACACCCAGGGGACGGGGAAAATACATCATTAATTTTCGTGGTAAGTTATTATTTCCCAACTCAAAAGTTTTGAACGAATTTATTGTAAAAAAAACTAACCCATAAAAAAAAAGTTTTTATTATACTCCCTTTCTCATTGAAACAGGTTTCACGCCAACTCCACGCGTCGGGCTCGTAAATGAAACAATATATAAATCCTTAAAATTTCGAAAAATCCAAAATAATACTATAATTATTAAATTTTTTTAAACCAAAATTTGTTAATCATTTTTATCGTCGACCCGAGTCTGCCTGCAAAGTTTCAGCTCGATTGAATCAAGCTGAATTTTTTTCAGCAGACAAGCAGACCAGCAGACGCTACGAGTTAAAACAAAGGGAGTAAAAATGCAAAAAAAATTGCCGATACTCACTTATGAATAATATGTATATCTATTAAGAATGTTCTTAGATTTTCGCGGCCGCTTAGAAACTTCTGGTTTGTGTATTATGGAGTATTATGCCGTGTTTTAACGACGTTTTAACTGTTTCGGACTCAATTGCAGAGTTCATCATCAGGTCTGATATATTGTTGTGAGTGTTGGTGTTGTGGTTAGAATTGACTTGTAATACCGGGTCGAAATGCAGGGTATTGCTAGCCAATACTTAGCCACATCACCAACACTCACAACAACACATCAGCCCTGATGATAGACCCTGCAATGGGATCCGAAACATCGGCCAGAAAGGTCGTTATAACACGGCACAATACCCTAAAACACAAACCAGAAGATGTATAGGTACCTATTGGTTGTCCCGTATGATCGTGGAATCAATTCTTATTATTGTAATCGAACAACAATAAGAATCGATTCCATGTCTAATACGACATACTCGTATCTCAGGCAGGTTCATCAACCAGCCTGATTCGTCATCTTGTTTTAAAATGAATGTTCCAAAAATATAAATGTTAAAAATAATAACCACGCTAACTATCATTAGTTCTAAAAAAAATTAAAAGTAGGTAATCCTCCTTCGTCTTCGCATATTATGTAGTAAAAAGTGTTATAATATTAAAAAATAAAAAATTGTATTAACATTTTGTTGTAATTTTGTAATTTTGTTGCTTCTTGAATTTCAGACATAATTATTTTAATTTGTTGTAGTTTTATTGATTGTTGACTTTCATATTTGATTTGATAACTAGTATTTCATTTGATGTAATTTTGTTATACTTTATGTTAAGTAATGTTTTATTTTTCTTTATATATCACTTTATTAATTGTTTTTGATAGAATTATACCTTATCTCCTTTTTTCATTATTACCTATCAATCTAAACATGTTTATATATATTGTTTCTTTAATGGTACGTTGTACCGTGTATTAAAGAAAAAAGAAAAAAGAAAATAAAAAAAAAATAAAAGAAAAAGAAAAAATAAAGAAAGAAAAAGAAATAAGGAAAGAAAGAAAGAAAGAAAGAAATTAAAGAAGAAGAAAGAAAGAAAAAAGAAGAAATAAATAAATAAATAAATAAATAAATAAATAAATAAATAAATAAATAAATAAATAAATAAATAAATAAATAAATAAATAAATAAATAAATATAAAATAAATAAATAAATAAATAAATAAATAAATATTGGACCTAGACAAGAAAGTAAAAACACATTTTTAAGTTATATTCATGAACTCAGAAACCTATTGGTACCTACGACTCATATTCTCGATGAAACTGTAACATTTAAAATATTGCCTTTTTTACAAAAATATATTTCGACCTAGAACAGCATTACTAATGTTATATATATTTGTAAAGTGTATGCTTTCAATTATTGACAGGAAAATAATTGTGCTGAATTGCTAATCGCAATAAGATAATTGTTCTGATTACATTAATGTGAGCAGTTTCGAGTTTCAAGCAGCGATATATAAAAATGTACCGACAGACATTTCTTAAAAGAGAAAATTCAAGAGAACATCTATAATTATATGAAAGCTTGAAACATTTAATTTTAAAGTTAAATTCATTATTCTGCCATAATTTTTGCACAAAAATAATAATAATTATTTCGTTTTCTGTCTGTCCGTAACTTCCTGCAACGTCCGTAACTTCTTTAATAAAACCTTTTCTTTTCTCTTTTCCTTATTTTTAATTTTTTTAAATAAATAAATAAATGACCGACATGTGAAATAACCGTCATTTTTGACGGGTTACAGCTAGTTTTATACAAACGATGTACCGACAAGAGATAGCCGATTTGAAATTCCCGCCATTTCTCTTGCAATTTTTTAGGAATCTGATACTTTACAGCTATCCTGTAGATAATCGGCCGTATTCTGAAAATTACACGATTGTTATTTTAGTGGTTGTTACCCCTACACTCAAAAATAGACGAGACGGAGATTTATGACAGTCCGCCTTAAGCCCGGTTGTTTCAAGTTCGATCAAAGTAAGCGGTCGATTAAAGCATAGATTTTTACGAAAACGGATCGCCTGATTGGTGGAGAACGTAAAAATCTATGCTTTAAAAGAATGCTTACTTTAATCCAACTTGAAACAACCGGCCCTTATTCGATGTTTACCACCCTGTAACGTACCTACCTGTACACCTAAGCTAAATACCTAACTATAAAGTTTAATAATATAAGTTTTACGAAAAGCCCAAAGCTTGAGACTTTAAGCTACCGAATTGAGCTTTATTACGGCTTTTGGGACTTTTAAGCACACACTTTATGCTTTAAGCTACTAGATGAAAACTTAAGTCGAACTTAGAACTTCGGAAGTATATTTACATGAAAGCTAATATTTTTTTTTTTTTTGTTAAGAATTTATATTTTCAAAATTGGCCAGTCGTGATCCATCTAGTGGCTAGGAAAATTCCCCCTCCGTTGTGTCCTAGCTATCCAAAATTCTTTTGATATGTGGTGAGATTCGTATTCTTATTAACGCGACTAGACTAATATAGATCGAATTCTTAACTAACTATGGAAATAACAAACGCACGTAACTAATCCGTACTCGTCTTTCTAGAGACCGCTCTAGAATTCTACAGTTTCGCCTATATGAGAGATAGCCGATATCGTCCACGTCCGGAGTCGGCCTAAAAGCCAATTATATGCGGCGTAGCCGAGGAATAAACGCTAGTAGCAAAACTCCCCTACGTTGTACCGCCATAACTATAGTACCACCGGGGTTAAAATACTGTAATATAAAACAATACAATCGTTGCCAAGTTAACGGCATACTCTAAAGATTCCGCCCGCTTTGATTATCAACATCTCATAATAGCAGCCTAGAACAGTGTTAGCACAGCCACACGCGGTACCCATTTATGACAGATTTACAAGATATAATAGCATACGTTATATTCAAAAACACAAGTAGGAAACCTACCGATAGCGCGTACCACGTTGTCCGATCTGCTCAATCTGTTCATAGTACATAGTAGGGGAAGACAAACATATTTATATTCATAACAACTAGGCGCAACAGAGGCTCAGGGCAAGCTTTGTCTGACATTATCACAGCCCGAGATTCTAAGGGAATGGAAGATACAGTTTTGTAAGTGAAATTTAAGAAGTGTCTAACCACTTCTGTTCAAACGTGGATTCTAGATGCCCCCCCCCCCTGTAGGGGGGAGGGGGATGCGGCCCCAGAGCATCGCCGCATCCGGTGGTTAACTCCTGTTTAGACATAACCTCCCACACTAAGCTGCAGACCAAGATCAAGCCGAGACTCTATTGCTCCTGCTGGAATCCCCCGAAGTCCTCGCTTCCCGGCGACAAACACATCAGGAAGAAATCCCGCGTCTGATATTAAGGTTTGTATATTATCCCGCGGGGCAGTCAAATTGACTGGTGTATAATGATGAGGATCCCACGTTGCGGCTACATGAGCCGGATTATTATGATGTTTACTGCTGATTAAAGGGCTGAATGAACTAACTGGGTGACTGGAAAAGACTCTCCCTTGAGCGCGTCAGTCAGAGCCATGTTAGCATCGCCAAATATAGTTGATGTGATTGATCCCACGGTGTAGTCTTATTGACTAGAGATATTAAAATGATGGTAAATCAGCATGATTATTACAGTCGATTGTGTAGTTCCTGATATGTTTCTCGCTGGCCGGGAAGGGAGAACCCCGAAGGTCTCTGTATACAGCAAGTTAGAAAAGGTGGTGACTGATGAGAATGATGGTGTTAGTAATGCCATCGCGCTCCTGAATGCGGTCCCGATCATAAAAGTTGATTGTTAAACTGCTGACAGATCTCGTTCATTAAAGCGGTCCCGAGCATAAGTATTGATTGTCGAACTGCTACCTGCATCTTATAATTTCTCGTTCATGAGGAACGTCCTCTCTCGTCCTTGAGTACGGAGTTATTACATTCACATACATTCATAACCAGAGCCCGAGCTCGTCGCACCAAGGGGCCCGAAAAGACGTGAGAGGTTCTTCCCCTTAGATGTTAGAGGGATCACCGCATCAGGACCTTCAGACCATCCTGTAATTCTTGGCTTTAAAACCCAGTCTTAACCGGGTAGATACAGTTAAGATGGCCCTACCTAGTCCCTGACCTAAGGTGTCTCTCCAATCTAATCAGACTCCATAACCGAGAACGCGCGCTCCGACATTCGACCCTGTCTTACCACGCGAGTAGATCTCCCTTCGTCTTCATCATAATTGAAATTCAGCCTCTCCAGATCACGGGGCGTAAAAGACGCAACGGCCTCTCGCCCCCCGACCAGAGGAGACGAACTCCCCATTCGGTTCACGTTCATTATGCCATTTATAATCCCCGCGTGCTTAACCTTAAGAGTCTAGCGCCGTTGATAAGTTAGCATTATGTTACGTTGGAAGTTAATATTGCACAACCGGACGAAATGCCTATTTCCCGCGATCATATTCAATTTGTAAAACGCAATGATATGTATTTATATATGTTAGTAAGACGTTTGAAATGCAGAATGCACGAACAATGACCTCGCTTCTATCCTAAAGATAATTAAGAAATGATTCCGACGTCACGCCCCGACAAGTACCAACTTGTTACCGCGTCCGTTGCCGTCGAATTCTGAACCCACGTAATGAAATGAATAGTGACCATGTGACAATGACAAATTATATAGCACGAACATTCCATTTGGTACACATAAGAAAATAAAGAATAAATAATATTAATGGTTCTTATCTTATTTCTGTAGTTGGTCTGCTTCTGAGATGGCATCCTGATCCGAAGTAATATAACGGGTCCTCTCCAAAATTGAGCAATTACCAGCGCCTGTATATATATTTCACTTCACTTCCCTTGTATATATAATTTAATATCAGCGCCTGTAAAACTGTATTAGATCCTAGAAACAAGAAAACTATTCCCTCTACGCCGAGCACATGCAGAACATAAACCCCCTCAATCTAGTTCATCCACGGTTAAGAAAAAAGGCGAAAGAATAGTAATAGTAAAAGGTCCCAACAGAAGTTGAAGTTCTCTGTAAACTGTCCATATCCTCTAGTAGCGCCTGTGTTTTCCAATAACAACTTTCCAGTCATGTATTTAACATAACGTCCTCCTTGTGTGTATGTGTGCTGCAATATCTGTCATCCAGTTAGTGATTCCCAAAATAGTGTTTTCCTTGTATATATATATATTTCAATATCAGCATCTGTAAAACTGTATTAGATCCTAGAAACAAGAAAACTATTCCCTCTACGCCGAGCACATACAGGACATAAACCCCCTTCAAACTAGTTCATCTACGCCGTACAGTGATATCACATGCAGACATAAACAATATAATTACAAGTATGCTTGCGTCCCGCCGACTGGACGCCTGTGTTTTCCAATAACAACTTTCCAGTCATGTATTTAACATAACGTCCTCCTTGTGTGTATGTGTGCTTCAATATCTGCCATCCAGTTAATGGTTCCCAAAATAGTGTTTTCCTTGTATATATATTTCAATATCAGCACCTGTAAACCTGTATTAGATCCTAGAAACAAGAAGACTATTCCCTCTACGCCAAGCACATACAGAACATAAGCCCTTTCAAACTAGTTCATCTACGCCGTATAGTGATATCACAAGCAGACATAAACAATACAATTACAAGTATGCTTGCGTTCTCCCCCCACCTTGGTGGAAATATTCGCATTCGTATTCACCGAATAGTAGGCCTGATATTCGTATTCATGAAAGTAGTATTCGTTGCATCACTCTCAATAATAAAATCATATAGATAAATAATTACGGTAACTCATAAAAATATGATATTACTTATATTAAACGAACAAAACAAAACAATCTGTCATATAAGTAAATAACGTGATCACGGAAGACCGAAGGTTAACTACCCCTGAACAAACCGCGAACTGCCCACAATAATGGAAAATGTTGTAGAAAACATTTCAAATATCTAATATTGAATGAATAAAAACAATGTCATATGAATAACTATCACGGCTACGGAAGACCGAAGGTTAACTACCCCTGATCTAACCGCAAACGACCCACAATAATGGAATATGTTGTAAAAAAAACATTTCAAATATCTAATATTGAATGAATAAAAACAATGTCATATGAATAACTATCACGGCTACGGAAGACCGAAGGTCAACTTGTTTGAGTTCGATAGACGGCGGTAGTATAACAATTTTTATTCATATGCCAGGCTGACCTGTAAATAATATCTTGCATTCGAAGCAGAAAACCCTTTCTAGAATTGATAAATGCGGCTTAATCTAAATAGATACAATATATACAATTCGAAATACGTCTTTATAAGAACTTGATAGGAACAAATCGTGTTTAACGATTGCCCAATGATACGCAATACAAACATGTAACGAGTTCAAATAAACCACACATTCATGTTTTAATAAAATAAATATAAAATCCAGATGCATTTTTAAAATATATTATTTGGAGGAAATTTCTCGTACGATTTGAATTTATATCACGCTTACAATCGTGATATCAAAACACATAATTAAATTCTCGTACTAATTGAAACAAGATCAGACAAGCAACCGCGACATTGAATACGCACAACTCCTCCGAATACAGCCCGATAGTAAAATTAATTAACCGTAATAGAAAATATAAATGTGTTCCCCAGCTGAAGACCGGCTGTACCTAAATTAATTATTTCTATACAACATGTACAATTCGAAATACGTTTTTATAGGAACTTGATAGGAATAAATTGTGTTTAAAACGTTTGCCCAATGATACGCAATACAAACATGTACCTTGCCCAATAACCTCACATCCGTGGTTTTAATAAAATAAATATAAAATCCAGATGCATTTTTAAAATATACTATTTGGAGGAAATCTCTCGTACGATTTGAATTTATACCACACTGACAATCGTGATATCAAAACCACATAAATACTCCGATCCCAATTATGTCCAAAACAATACAAATCATATAGAAATCCGTGCATTCAATCGCCAGCACAGACAACACAAAATTCTTCCGCATATTTGAAAGTTACACAAGTATTAGGAAAGAACGCCCGCTGGATTATCACGCAAAACTATGAATTATTAAATCTGATGAGCGCATAGTAATTTAAGGTTCCAAATATAATACACATAAAAGGCAATAGAAATAAATAATATTGGAAATGCTTATCTGTTCACTGTTCCAATTCTCCTTTGAATTATTATCAACCTCCGGCTTTTTCCTCGGTCCAGCTAAATTATCTTCCTTACTTCGGACTCTCCTCGACAAAGCCTCGGCCGACCTTCAAGCTGAAAACTCAAGTGCCGCTTTCTAATTTGTAACGCCTAAAAATAGTCCCTATCTCCCGCCATCTTTGATTCCAACTTGCATGTAAAAGTCAAAGTCTAACTCTCAGAACCATTCTCATTGGTCAGATTCGGTGCTAACGGCGCATCTGTGATTGGTCCATCTCGTTAAACAAAATAACATAAAGCCTGCTTTACACGCCCGCGTCCAGAAATAATAAAGCTCGCCCGCACCTACTTATCCGGCAAATATTTAATTATAGAGTATTTAACGGGTTGTGAAGCTTCTCTTTATTATAAACTTTAGCAGATAGATATTTTCGTATAATTTTTCAGCAATGTCTATTTGAATAGGCCAATATCGTTACAACCCCAACACTCAAATTAGGTCATGGTAACTTAAAAATTTTCGACTCATTATCAGGATAGGAATCTATCTGTTTTTGCTACTAGCTTTGAAACACCCTGTATATATTTTCCTCATATTTTTACTACCATTGGCTCAATATAAAAGTAGAAAACATGTGATAATATAATGAAATGATCCCAACCAAAGTTGATCCCGGTTACAATAAATAAATCTATATAGCTTATACTATAGTAATTGCCTACGCAAGATGCAAAAATAAAATTTTGAACTATACAGGTAATTTTCCATGCAACAACATGCATAGGGGGTAGCGTATGCAATAAAATAATTTAATTTGCTTTGTGATACGCTGACTACTTTCCCCGTTGACATGGATAGCGGCATAATAAGAAGTTCTAAAAATAAAATCTAGTTAAGAAGCATGCAGAATATGAAATTATAATGATATTGCACATCTTATGGTATTTTCTTCTTCAAAAATGCTTTTATCTTTTCCTATCTCGTTTCATATTTATTTAGTGCACGCTTAAATGCCTGAACGTATTTCGTACACCCTGTTCCTCATAATAAAATAATGAAATATGTAATAACGTATATTTTTATTTAAATAGAGAAAATACGATACCAGAAACTTGGTGGTCTCCCAGACGACGCTTAAATCTTCAATCACATGATCAGTAACCGAGTTTCTTGCTACTAATTCTGATTTTAATTCTATTCTACTATCAAACATCAAATTTTAAAAGCAGTTCAAGACTACATTTGTTATTGTTAGTTTATATTACCTAGGTGTATTTTTAGAGGGAATTTTTGATGTGTCATCATTCCTTTCGGTTTCCTGCAATCTGTGGCAATAATTTCGTGACAAAGGACGGAAATGCGTAACAGGAAATATCATCTGACCAATGAGCGAGCGCGATTGAAATAAAATCATCGTTTATAAAAAAATCAATGTCCAGCAAGTGCCATCACAGCGAAGACGCACACTGCCAGCCAATTCTTTTGATTTTATATATATGTTGCAAGGCTGATGTCAAGCTTGCGGATGTTGTAACTTTGATATATTTTGGCTTATATCTTCGAAACAATCTAATAAATACTTTTTTTTTTTTTACATTAACGTAAACAAATAATGGCCTTAATGTTTTATATTATCAAATTTTAAATATTTTTAAATATTTATTCAAAGTTTTCATACAATATGTGTAGCGGCACACTGCCGCCATCTATGAAAATAAATAAAAAATTATAATTGACCAAACACATTTCTAAATAAAAATGCGTATGAAGATATACGGTACCTACCTAGTCCGGCAAAATTCAATAATAAATAAATGCACATACATTTTCTTTACTTGTATTTACTAATTAACAAATATATAGGTATAGCGTTTTTTAAATTTTGATGTTAATTTCCGTTGCAGCTCAATTGATATTTTTAATTGTGAGATTTCAAATGTTATACATCATACGCGACTACCGTAAGGCTCGCACGTTTTTTTTTTCTAAACTGCTAAATGCCTTAATTTTTGGGTCTCTAATGGAAGTTGATCGATCGCATAGGAAAATTCAATGATCCTTAAAATCCCGCACACTAACAATATTATTGATCAATAATAGTGAAGGCGTTATATTGATAAATAATATCGACAATGAAGGGGACCCACCACATACCCTGAGCCGTTCTATGGGCAAAAGCGTCCATATCGGCCCAGCACTTTCGCCGCCTAGTTGGCATTATTTTATGCTAAAGCGACCTCCTCGCTCGGCCTTCATCAATACAACACGCAGAGATGAAAACCGGGCGAGTCGGTCGCACAAAACCTTCATTGTCCCGCGCATATTAATCTTTATTTCAAAAATAACAATACAATATAATACCAATAATAAAATTTAAATAAAATACATCACCCAAATAAGGCGCAGGACGTAAAAAACACACGTAATATCGACAGTGTTAGGATAATATTGATATTATGCGGGACCTTTAGTGCGTTTGACTGCTTAGCTCCGTTTAACATAGGCCAAGAGCCAGCGACCGCCAGACTTACTTTATAGTATCAAACCTGAAATATTTTCTGTAGATACACTTTGGTAAGTAAGGAGGTTTGGATAGTATGACATTTGCGTTTGGGGGATTTTGGCAGATAACAGGTCGCACAGGTACAAAAAAATGAGTTAGTAAAATGTAAAAGTAACAAACCTGATTTTTTAATGTATTTAACGGGATAGTACTATAGTACTATAAACTCTATTAATCATTTGTAGGGGTAAAATAAATGGTATAGCTGCATGTAGAGTATCTAGAGTAAGGTTATATATAGAGTTAGGTCAGTTATTTTATCACTAAAAGCTGAGAGAAAAACATAGATAAAAAAAACAGTTTTCTCTCAATTAAACAACCTATTTTTGCAAAAATCTATACTTTTTGCTCTTACTTTTATTATTTTCTAAGGAATTGTAATTGGTAAAAAATTGAACATATATTGTGTTCATTGAACCCACTTAATGTTGATGGATTGTCAAATTACCAAATAATTGACTTATTCAATGAATATTTGAGATCGAACACCACAAAAGGGTTAAAGAACATAATTTTATTGTAATATTAAATACACAGTTTTGTCATTAGATTGATATTTTTCTGCATAATAATTAAATAAACAAAAAAATTTCAACAACGTAAAGGAATCATTTACTGAACCCTACTTTTTTATGGATAATTTATCACTTATTATTATCAAAAATATTTTTATACTATTATATTTTTATACAAAGCTTAATCCAAAAAAATGTTCAAACAAAATTCCCGATTTAGAATATCGACAAGAAAATTTAAAATACGGAGAAAGAATTCAGGAATGCCTTTAACCGGTGATATCCGATAGTTCAGCGAGAAATAGCCTCTTGTAAGGCTCAAGTAGGAGAAATAGGGTTAAAGCGAATATGTAACTGACAGCTCTATCATTTTGTTACTATAAATATCAACCTTTGGTAGGTTGGTTATTGTACCGTATTGGTGGATGGAAGGTTCCACGACGCGGTAGTTGAGGGGAAGAAGAATACCCGCCCCACCGGGAGAATCCTTCCGT
Organism: Agrypnia vestita; assembly: GCA_016648135.1. Lineage (NCBI taxonomy): Eukaryota > Metazoa > Arthropoda > Insecta > Trichoptera > Phryganeidae > Agrypnia > Agrypnia vestita. The sequence continues at coordinate 70,740 of JADDOH010025101.1, read as the reverse complement.
GCTCAGTGAGCGTGGTCGCGTGTGTGAATCTTTGCATCAAAGCTAGTAAGACGAAGCGGGACAGCACAGGGTGGTTAATACTTATTGTTTACCTACTATACCTTGATTCCGATAGGCTGGGATCACGGCTGTGTTTACGGCTAGAGCCCGTCATAAGTCATGACAGTCTTATTTATTGTATAATGTTATTGAAACCACTGTTTGGTTCTGCTTTAAAATTTCGCATTGTGTCGTTTAATCGTTAATCCTTGTAAAGTTTGAAAAATAATTTTAAATAATCATGATAATCGTCATGATAATACGAACAATTAATTCTAAGATCTCTGCCTTCTCATAGTAACTTTCACCATGCGTCAGTCTTACAGTCGTGAACGCTAAGTTTTCTCGCTTTTTCTTTTTCTTCGTTTCTTTTTCTTTAGGTACAAATGGAGTCTTTTTCAGTAGGTACAAATGGACAAACTTCTTCGAGATCTTCCCCAAAATTCTTTCGACACATCCCGCTCAGCGCAGGCGAGCAGTCGATTATTTGCATCGATTTTAAATTACTAGACACCGCGTAGGCACGGTATCAAGTCATTTAAAATCGACATAAATAATCCCCCAACCAACATATTTTTAATGAGATACCACAATAAAGGCTTTGATAGAGACTAAATAAAGGCTTAGGCGTTCTTGTGGGAAATGAGGTTGGCGGATATTTTTATATAACTACAGGAAAGCTGAAAAATAGCGGCTCTGTAAGAATCTTATTGATTTTTCAATCGATACTCGGTGCCTCCAAAATATTACTGATTTCAAAATAAAGGACGCCGTCGCAGTAGCTCGGTAGATCTGGTGATGGTTTTGGACACTGGCCCAATGTTTTTGATGTCTCTATGAACTTTTGTGCTCTACACATTAGTGCCCGAGTTTTGCAATTCGAGATTTTTGTATTTTTAAATGGATATAATTTAAATTTATAGTTTTAAAATATGTCAAAGGAAGCTTTAATTATAAATTATTATTTTTATCATTTTAAAATGTCATATAACGATAATTATGAATTTTAAGAATGAAATGACATTGGAGATTAAGGATTTCAGGTGTTCAATTTTTTCAACAAAAATATAATAACTGCAATGTACGAGACTGTTATGAATTAAAAAAACTAAAAAACTGATGAAAAATAATTGACGATGGAAATATACAATTTCTTTACCCAAAGACCAAATCATAAGAATATCAAATTTTATAATATTATCATTTGGATAATTTATACTTTCTTACTTACTCACGCCGTTTAAGTAAGCAGAGAGGATAGATAAAGGATAAAGCGCCATACTCTTCTACCCTGACACACAACGCAAGCTCGACGGTTGTGAGGCTTCTAACGGGACCGTCTTCCAGTATCTGATTAAACTGGTGATACCACGTCTTCCGTAGTCACCCTCTAGATATATAACGCAAGTTACCAGATAATTTATATAGCGCCGTTTTCGTAAGATTTTACCTCAAGGGTTAAACATTAAAATTATTTTTCAAAACAATTATCTGGCTAGAAAACTGAAAAGGATACACACTGGATGACGTGTATATAAAAAAATCGAATTAACTGTTAAGACTAGTTGAGAGGGCTAGGAAAAATTAGGTGTTTTTGCGATGTGCATACTTGGAGTAAAAAACGTTAGGTACCTACTGTTGTAACGCTCTGAATCTACAGGTTTAAATAAGTGCGTCTTTAGTTCTATTTTGAACTGTGATAGGCTGTTTCTTTGTCTCAGTTTGTTTGGCAGTTTATTCCATATCCTTGGTCCAGCCATCTCGAAAGTTGTGGCATCGGAGTTAGTTTTGTAGACGCGATTTATCTCAACTAACCTATTTGTATTAGATGTTGAAGCCGAGCGAAGTGTTAGTTGAATATTATTTGCGGAAAGTGAAATGCAGAAGTCCGTAATATATTGAGGGGTCATGTTGTGAATAGCCTTGAATATTTGTGAGGCATAACTTATATTCAATCCTCTCTGGATATTTAAGCCAGTGAAGGTTTTGAAGATGGTGTAAGATATGCTCAAACTTTGAAACACCGGTAATGTTTAGGCGTTTATACAAATACACATAAGACATAAGACACACATTTATTTATTGGTTTGGGATGTTTTATCAAGTAGCACAATCTATGGCCCCTGGCGACAAAGGTGAAAAACACACGGCTGTCAAGTCGGAGCGGCAGATTAGCTGTGTGGACACGGGAGAACCGGTGTGATTCGGATCTTTAATCTAATCGGAAATCAACAAAAAGGTGAGAAACAAGACCAGGAACATGGCGGACGAAGATTTAGTACACGGAGACAGGCGGCCCACCAGTCGACTAAAGGTAAGTCGTAGATTTTCTACTTGGATCGAACTAAATTTTAAATCAATAAAGAAAAGATCTAAAAACACATAAAACACAGCTATCGAAGACGGCGCAAACAGGTAATGACGATAAATTCTTATTTTATTATTATTATATTAGTGTTATTCTTATATTTAAGGATAAATCCTTTAAGGAGATAAAGATCTACATCAGGGAATAAGCAGTGCTCAATAATATGCAGGTTCCGTAATGGATTGCGTCTCGCATAGTGGGAGTCTCTGTGTCCCGGCATTTAGGGGGTATTAAGTCAATCCCTGCGCGGCCAGGCGGCAAGTTGGTGGTTGGGGCGGGCGCTGCAACCTGCGGCGGGCGGCTGTACGCAGAGGAGGGTGTCGCAACCCGTTCCTAATCCCTTTCAGTGGGCGGCATTTGGATATAAACTTATTTTCAAAACTTTACACCTTTTGTAGTAAATAAATTACACAAATATGAAGTGTATATAAAATGTTTTACCTATTCCAGGCTCCAGTTATATATGTAAGCGAAGCCTGGAAAATGCCAAAAAAGAGCAAAAAAATATTCGAACTGAAAAATAAAAATACCTCAATATATAAGGTGTAACTCAGCCCATTCACAATACTTTTAACAAAAGTTATAGAAATAAGTAAATTCAAAAATGGCATTTTTTCTCAAAATTACTGATTTTTTCTGGAAAACAGAATATCGCTGAAATAGCTTTCTAAAAAAAAAAATAGAGATGCGAACAAGGAAGGAATATCACATCAATATTTTTACTATTTTCAAACTAAGCTAAACGCTTGTGCTATGAAAATAGGACTAACATGCTGGTCTGGAGTGAGGTTCGAACCCGCGACCTTTGGATCACGAGGTGAGAGTCCTAACCACAAGACCAACCAGCTACTCTTATCTAACGTCCAACGTTTTACAGAATTCAGAAATATTTTTGAAAAAATGCAATATTTGGACTAGCTTATCAACGTTATCGACTTAATTAATTAACGTAATTCAGGTAGTTTTCGTAATTTGCCTGTAAGGCATTTTGAACTGGCTCCGTTATACTCTGTTTCTTTATTTATTAATACTGCAATAAGCCATGTTGCCCAATTACAGTATCGAAACATTTCACGAAAAACCAAAGTAGATACAGTCACAGTTCTATGTTGCATCAAATGTCGCCCGGAGACGAAATCCAAGTGGACGGACACAGACATACACTCTTTTTAATAGTTTTTATATAAATACAAGTTGTTGAATGTAAAATATTCAGTTTAAAAATGCCGTCATAAGGCGAAACGCGTCTCGAAAAACTAAAAATGTAGAACTAAAATAAAATTTTAATTCCATATGTGATCATATTACGATTTCGCGATAATTTTATTTGCTGTGTAAATTAATTTTTTATGTGGAAAAATAACGAAAATTATGTAGAATGAGTTCATTCAGATAATAATGTGTGTTAACGTAAAAAATAATATTGGATCGATTTCCCAATTTCATTTCGTTTTTTTTTCTGTATACCAACCACGAAGACATAAAAATAATAATTACGTAGTGAATTTATGTAATGTGATGGCTTTATATTTTTGTTTTTTACATATTTTGTTCTACTCATATCCAATATGTTGTGTGAATTTTTAAATAAAATAAAATAATTAAGCACCTACACATATACAGAAGGTCAAGGGGAAGATAGGGATTAATGAGCATCTCTAAGCAAACCACTTGATATATTCTGGGAGATATATTTGATGAGGTCACCTCGTGACAGAAGTGAAATATACGCAATGAAGACTTATCTACTATTTTAATAACTTGCCAATAACTTGTTATACATTTACCATTTATTTGACTTTATATTACTGAATCGTGTCAGAATATTATCATTTTTTTGAAATAAGTAGAATTGATAAATAAATTTCTCGGTACTCGGCGGGTAGGGAACAATATGAACTCGCAATCAAAATAATGAAGGTGTATTTAGTGTACTCTCGTGGTATATTAAGTTTGTAATTAACATGGATAAGGATTTTTTGGAACTCTTTCAATTGTATGAGAGTGTATGTATACTGTAACAAGGTGACCACACAGTAGAGTTATATTCAACCAGACTCCTCACTAACGATGTATATTACAGTTTTAATGTATTCAGATTTCTAAAATCATAATATAATTAAGCACTTCTTGAAAAATTTTACGATATGAGGTATGAAACCTAAAATTTATTTAGTTATTCATTATAATATAATATCTTTTACATGCTCTTTTAATTTCTTACGATTATTTTTTATATAATGTGGTTAAGTAAATAAATATATTCATGAAAAAAATGCATTAAATTGATAATACTATAGTGAAGTTTTCAAATTAGGTGTATATATATCTTAAGATGAGAGTTAATTGAGTTCTATCTTTTAAGCCGTTTACACGAGATTGGAGACCGAAATTTCTTTCTAAAAGTGCCTCAAATAAAAAACGTGGGATTTTTTTGCAAATATTTACATGTTCCTTTCGCCCACAGATATATAATGTTAAATATATTTTTTCAGTTATATATTATGTAAGTGATATATTTTGTTAAACTATTATATCCTAATAAAGTTGGTGCAAACGATCTACCTCAGTGAGACCTAAATGGCTTGTGATATTATAGTTTGATTGATAATTTTCTAATGCCGGTCTTATACTGATCGCTTTCATAATTTCATTAATGTTGTCACAAAAAAATGCTTTCGACACTGATAGATGCTTTTTAATCAAAGCGCCACTCGCACTAATGCGAGTAGCCAACTCGAAAACTGAGACAATAATGTATTATTACCTATATTTTATTTTTCATAAATATTTTAAAACAGTGATATTTTCGCCAGTGTTTAGGTAGTGAAGGCCGGCAAATTTTTGATGTATAATAATGACAAATTGGAATTTAGGAGATAAATTGCTGACATGTATCTGTATAGTATAAATTTTTGGTAATATTGACTCGGCATTTGGTGTAGAAAACATACCATTGAGTGTTCCTAATCGGCGATTCTTCCTCTTTATTTATAATTAGTAGTATCCAGAATGACAATGTTATACAAAAAAATAATAACGATAACGTAATCATAGTTATATTTTGTGATAGTTTTGATGGTGATGATAGAGGACTGCAGGGGCGTACAGTGAGAACAAGAAGCATAGCTTTTTCCTAAGCGAATATTTTGTAAAGAAACCGAAATAAGAGATATAGCTTGTAATATTCCTACTACAATAATTAACATATTATTTAGATTTTAATATTACCTAATATTTTGCCAGATACAGATTTAATTTCGATTTTTTTTTCAAATATATTTTTGAATTAAAGTCACGCATCTTGTTCTCGATGTATGCCCCTGGAGGTTATGTTACCAGACTTGTGAAATCAATGGATTAGTCTCTTGATTATTTGATGATACATTTTTTGTTTTTCTTTTCTTTGTTTGTTGTCTTCACATTTATTTGATGCAAAACATCTAAACTCATTAAATTGTCACTGTATTATTTCGACGATTCGGTCGATTTCATGTTATATGTTTTTCGTTTTTTGTTATCCCTTAATAAAAAATGAAAAATGTTAACTTAATCGCGTTTCTCTGGAAACAATGATTAAACAGATATCTCACAAGATATACAGGATCAAATATCATACTGGTTTCCTCGATGGTTGATATCAATCCGAAGACATTGTCCATGGCGGCGCTTCGGCTTCCAATATGGCCATGGAGCGGACAGCGGACTAAGTCCCCTGGTTGGTGGTTTTCATCAGTCCAGCGATTTTAGGCTGTCTGCCTCTTGATTCCCCACGGGCACTAGCTGGCCGTATTCGTCCAACAATTTTCTGTACTCCGAGCGAAGAGGCCTACTCTTATGCATTTAATTTTCTTAGTGTAATCAATTATGTCAACAACTTTTGTTATTTCAATACACGTTTTAATTCCTTTCTCTTTGTGTGAGGGCCAACCTACATGTTTTCATGCCCCTTTTCTTTACTCAAAGTTTTTGATGAGAGTTTTTTTTTTTAAGATCATGAGCACTTTTGTTTTCAGACACGGTAGAATACTACTTTCATTTATCTATTTTTGTGTACAAAATGAATATCTGTATATGGGTAGACTACCATCAAATACCTTAGATGATTTTATTACATTTGTAGCGCTGAATTATGAAAACTTTCCTTCCCTGGAAGCCAGGAAGAGCTTCCAGTTGATTCAATTTTTCAAAAACTTTTTGACTCAAATTTACCAAATTATTCGTCTCTTAAATAATATTATATACATATTATCAAACTAAATAGAGATCAAATCAAAAAATATCGCGATCTATCCAAAAAGAGACATCGGGTCTGCCATCAAAATACATGAACGAGAATATGTACATATTTATACGAGTTTAATTACTTAAAAAAACATGCATTTGTTCATCTGCATATCTCAAAGCATTAATTATTATAATTAAATTCAGAAAATATATTATAATTCTAACCTTTTATCGGTTGTCAAACGCGAAACGATACATTTTTTAAATACATTTCTTTACAGCTTTCATAATCATATCGTAAAGAGATCGTTAATATTTTGAATCTTAATAATTTTAGAAATATAGTTAAATAAACGTACATTATTAAGTGTATAAGATTGTTGCAATTAGTTTTTGAAAACAAAGAAGAATATATAATTTTATATAAATATAACATAAAACCTGAAAAAAGTTACACCACAAACATAAAGTAAATGTGGGAAAGGATAATAAATGTTGGATAATATCCAAAGTAAATAAATAAGATACAGGATATATAACCACCAAGTAAGGGCAAGTATTCATAATAAATAATTTATTGATTAACGCCAAATCTAACCAACATGTCAATTCTACAACTTGAGCCTTCTCTATAAATTATGAAATAATTTTCACAAAACTAAATAAAATCATTGATTCGGGCGCCCGAAAGGGAATTATCAAAAAAAAAACTACTAATTAATGTTTCAGCGTTACGCATTTCCCGATATGTCTTCATTGATAGTTTATAATATTTATTCACAGAATCTACTCATGTAAAGATATAATAATATAAAGTTGCATCGTTAAATCATAATCATAATCAAATTATCTCATTTCATTTTATCTTCTTCCCCTTGTCCTATTTGGATCGGGGACCCATTGCCCATAGTCAAATTATAATTTTGAATTTTCATTTCAAAGAAATTTAATACTTTCATCGAAGGTATCGGTTTTCTTTCAAATTCACCTGAAATTAATTATTACACACAATGTTGGACTTTTCAAATTTGTGATATAGATTTCATGTAAAAATAATGTGACTTGTAAAGGCAATATATTTGAATAGTGCACTCAAATATGGTTTGAAATTCTTTTAGCTTTTAGAATATGTAAAATATATACAAGAGACGGGAGTATACACGTTTATAAAAAAATGTTGTCGCATAATTTTACGTAAATAATTATAAAAAATACCTCGAAATAACTTGCAATCGTTAGAAATAACTTCTTCGTTATTTATACGTAATAATTTTAGTTAAAAATTAAATTTATTTGAGAGATTATCGAGAAGCGGGATGTAATACGTCTATGAATATTTTTGTTCATTCATATTAAATATGTTGTCACTTTTTAGTATACCTGTCAGTGGTTGGAGTCTATTTGTGAACAAATAGTCAAGCTCTAGATTCTTTCTTATCTCATTCCTTCCTATCATTATGTTCTCCCTATCGCCTGGTCAATATCTCAGCATATCGAAATATATGACAAATTCTCCTGTTGTTTCGTATATAGTAGAATAATGCAGGGGCGTGTAGTGGGAACATCGCAGCATGACTTATATGTAAACAATTATATGCAAAAAATCGGATTACAAAATATATTTCGTAATATTTCTATCATAATTTTTGTCACAGTATTCATATTTATATATATCATAAAAATCTGTAGCAAAAATATTTGATATCTATTTTTTTCCAAAATATACGTTTACAAAATAGTCACGCTTCAATGTTCCCACTGCACGCGCCTGGAGTATTGTATATGAAGTTTTGTCACGAGTTTTAATCCAGGACTAAAAATAAAGTGGAAGAAGATTAATTAATAATAGCGTAAAATGTAATAGCGCAGCTCAGCCTTCGGCTTGCAAGCGACCACGTCAGCAGCGGGGGCAAGGCTGGGTTAAATAGAATCGCTCCCACAATGTGTGGATTTTCATCCACTTTATCGATTGCGATAAGCTATATAATATGGGCAGCCGTGACCATTGCGGGAGACCGCATTCAGCCTGAAAGGCAGGAAGGGAATTCTATAGGTGGAGGCCCACAAATATAAATACGAAATATATAGGGTATAAAAGCAAAGGCAGCAATATCAAAAAAAAATGAAATGCGTCATCGAGGATTATTTATTTACTGTTCGAATGTACTGAATTCGAGATTTTATAGGAAATATAGTCTATTAATTTATAGGAAATGTAATTTTGGAAGGGAATAGATACATAAAATCTATAATTCGGTGCATTCTCAATTAGTGATTGTGACGTGGACGTCCTTATTAACGTACTCGTATGGCTCTGAATGATGGGTATTGTGTTAAAAATGATGAAATGTCTCTCCTTGTATCTGAAAGAAAAATCCTCTGAAAAATATTACAGTACAGATAAACAGAGTTTGGAGAATATATAATGAAGAGGTCTACAATATTTACAGTAAGCCCAACATAATACAATCCATCAAAATAGGGAGGCTGCAATGGGCGGGGCACGTAGAAAGAATGAAGAAAGAATGCCAAAAAAGATTGTCCACACAAAGCCTCAAAGTAGACGCAGCATTGGTAGACCCAAACTCCGATGGCTGGATGAAGCGCAGCAAGACGTGAAAACATCAGGGATTGGAGGAGCACATGTCAGGATAGAGGAAGATGGAGAGGAATTTTGGAGGAGGTCAAGGCCCACAATGGGCTGTGGAGCCATTGATGATGGTGAATTATGGATATTGCTGCCTTTGTTTTCATACTCCATAAATGAGGAATAATATATAATGTAGGAGAGAGGGGCTTTAGCAGTGAACTGAGGCGGTCCCCGTTGTTATAGATTCATGGTGACAAAGCAACAGCGCAGTCAGATTTTAGCCACGCAACTGCCACGTGTACGTTAAAGTCTGTATGTTAAAAAGCAAGAATAAAATTCTTTCATGGAAAATATTTCAGGAGAGGGGTAGGGGCAAATGTCACCTATGTTACCCGTCGGGTTCTAAAGAATAAGTTGTAAAATTTGAGTCAGATCGGTCGAACGGTACAGATTTGCATGGAAAATATATCAGGTGAGGGAGAGGGGTACAGGGGGAGGGGAGAAATTTCCTTTATGTTATCCGCCCGGTCCTAAAGGATCCCCCGGTCAGATCGGATAAACGGTGTAGATTTGTATCGAGAACAGACAGACAGACATTGAGTTTTATAAGTATAGATAGTGTGTGTTGCTTTTACGTCCAACAGTTGTTTTACAAAAAACGCTAATTATTATTGGTATCGTTTTAAATATTTCATCCGATAAAATAATGCGGTATTAAAGGATTTTATGAATTTCGGAATAATGTCGTTTAAAACGATAAGCTCGGAAGTGCATTTTCTCAAACGCTTTATTTAAGCAAAGACAACGGACTAAAATCAAAATATTTGAATTCCGAAAATGTTAGGTTGGTACGTCTAAATATTTATCAATATTGAAAGGGTAAGTACCAGCGCCTTTTTTTTCAAATAATTTGTGTGAATTCGAATGGAACGTTGTGTCAAAATTTTAAAGCGATAGTTGAAGAACTTTAGGAGATTTAAGGTTTTTATACGATCGAACATTTACATTTTTATTTATATAAATGAATAGTAGGTTTATAATAACAAAGTAGGTATACAAAAACATTTTCGTATTTAAAAGCAACGTTGTGCCAAAATTTCAAAGCAATCAGTGAAGAACTTTCAGAGATTAGCGATTTTGTACAAACGAACATTTATATAGATAAAGCGACTTTTTTATCGATCTTAATATCAGGGGCGTGCATTGAGTACTTTAAAGTAAGTTACATTTAACTAGAATTTATAAGAAATGAAATGAAATGAAATATACAATGAATCCTATAATATTTGCATCACAATTATTATAATACCGTACTATATATTTAATACTAGTTTATCAAACATTTTGTATTTCAATATACTACCTACATCATTATATTCTGCCAGAAAAATATTAATTATCTGTAATTCAAAATATATTTTAACGTACAGCTTATTACAATATACCTACTGACTGCACGCATCTGCAGCAATATTTTATTTTTCTCCACAACTAGGATAGGTAATAATAAATGATTATTATATCAAGTGATGTATCACATATTAATTAACAGTAACGTAAATTAAAAATCTAGTTATATAACAGTGAATGGACGTCCACCACATTCTAAGAGTCGTTTTATGAGCGAAAGTTGACATATCGACCCTTACCCATACGTGGCCAGGTTGACAATTAGGCACTGCCCCTAACTTTTTAACCAACCACCCACGAGACCGCCAAAAGTATTATCAAAAATCTTTAAAAAATTGTTATGCTACTAATAGCGAAAATAATTACAATTATTGCAAAGCGGAAATTAAAAGTGACAATTTGTATTACGAGCGTTTTACGGTTCATTTCCATCGTGCTAATATTCTTCCAGAAGGCCTCACACTATCGGTCGATATTCGTTCACAGGGAAAATTCGTAAACTGGAAAGGAAATGAAAACCACAAATTTGACGAAACTTGAAGGGCGTTATCTCAGAAATATAGGAAATAAAGACGGAATACTCGGATTTAATTAAAAAAATTATAGCCTATATTCCTTAAAGGCATAAAGCCTCGACAAAAAATACTTTATCGAGAAAAACATCCTGAAAAATATGGAAGGACTCTTGTAGGCGCATAAAAAGGAACGATATGATTAATTTTCATACTCTTAAATATTTTTATGAGTTATACGGAATCTGAACATCACTTTTTAATAGCTAATTGTGTAGATAAAATTTATGTTTTCTTACCCTATATATACAGATATATTTTCAGAATGAAATTCTTGGTAATGTTGTTAATAAATGTTTTATAATATGAATTAATTAAAGAATTATTTGTTGTAGTACAATGGTAATGTCTCTCGCCTAGTGATCCAGTGATCGGTGGTTCCATTTCAGGACACCAAAAATTTTGTCCTATTTCATAACACAGGCGTTCAGCTTAATTTGAAAATAGTAGGAATATTGATGCGACACGTATTCCATGTTCACATCCCTACTCACAAAAAATCTATAGTAGGAATATTTTTGAACGTACATAAATACCTAGTTCCATAGTGATTAGAATTTATTTAGGTGTACTATTTAGAAAGACCAAAATCTACAATCTGTAATATAAAAATTTCACAAATAAAATGTTATTTTGTTTGAATAAAAATTATTATAACAGTTAGTTTTTCTGTAAATAAAATGAACTACAATTCATTGTATCACCTAGCAAGTTCTGCTCAAAGTTTTTTATGAAAAATTGCTATTAATATACAACTTCCGCTTCCAAAGGTAAAACATACATGTCACACAGATGAAATCGCACGCAGATAAAATGTGACGACTTTCTGAATGACCATTCTAGTCTAAACTCTAAATTTTTCATTTTAATGATGCGTCAAATGTGTGTGGGCGTAAGATATCGGCCTCCCCCTTTTAGAAACCAACGGGGAGATTTTGCTTCCGCCTTAATCGATTAGCTTTGCCGGATAGATGAAAAATGCATGGGTTAAATTTTCACAATACACCTTAATCCAACTTTTCAGACACTTGAAGAGTCAATGTGGATACACTACTTTTATTTTTACTGACGCAGAATTATTCGTGAAGACATTATTGCCATCATTTCATTTGCACAAATACCCAATTGAAGAAAGCAGGTATCAATTAATTTATAAGCTCATTGAACAAGTATTTTTTCATTATTTCGTATAAGCGAACACACGTATATATTTTTTTTACATATGTGGGGTATAAAAACAAAGGCAGCAATATGGAAAGCAACAATTTTTGTTTACTGTGTTCAGCCCTGAATACATCGTAGGAGAAGATTGAAAAGTAAAATTGTAAATTAGAAGATAATTGATTTAAAATTTACAATTAAAAAATTCTAGCTTTAACACGTTCATCTACGAACGGGTAACAGGTTACAGCGTAGCGTAACCTTTCGTTTATAGTGATGAAATGATTCAAAATTGTAGATGTTTTGGTATTTTAATCAAAATTATTTTAAAATAGCGATAAAACTCTGTTTAACAAACATTTCATTTTCATGATTATTAATATAGTCTTCATCTATTTTTATCATAATTAATGCGGGGCTATTCATGCAATTCAAGAATCAAACAATCTCAAATGAAAAGTCTTCAGACGACATTGTAAAAAAATTGTAAGCCCGCAGGCGTTTGAATTAAGACCTGACCTCATGGCCTTCTGTATTCAACTGTAAAAGTTCTCCCGCAGACGGGAAATTTTCTCTATTAATCAAGGAGAATTGCAATAATGTTTTAAAAAGTTGGTGAATTGAATACAATACTCGCCTCGCAGCCAAATAAATTACCACGCCACTGTGATTTCGGGGTATTTTTTGTTTTGGGAGGACTTGCCAGTAATACGAATCTTGTAGTAACACGTCTTTATTTAAAGTAATTGACCGCGTATTGCCGTGATTTCACTAAGAGTGCGAGGGAGATGGCTTCACAACCGTCTCACACTCTTCTCTGCCATAGATACTAAGATTTCATACCTAACACAAACAATCTGCCTATTTGTCATCGTTTTTTTATAATTTTATCGTGACCCGATTAATATAAATGGGATGAAAAAGAAGAAGAAGATAATATGTTATGATAAAATAAAAATTTCTTTCGACGCTGACCGATTAAGATATATTTCTTCCGTGTAGGTACATAATGGTTGTATTATTTTTTCTCTAGATCCAATGTTATTTTGTAACAAAATATCTAATGAATCTGGTTAACAAATCCAGCCGAGATATCTACCAAATCAATTTACCAAAACCTAATCTTTCCTCAAAAAACAAATACAGATACAGATACAGTGGTATCTATACCGGTTGACCTTAAATTAATCGAAGTTTTTTAATACATATTAAGTTTTAAAATTAATAATTTATATTTGTGCTTGGATTGAGTGGCTGTGAATTCGCCTATTTGCCATTTGGAGAATCGATTCCTTTATTCGCAGTCGCAATCTAATAATTTTTTTAGAAAACTTAATTACAAAAATTAAAGTATCGCAGATTATATTCCATTTTTTAGTTAAGTTAATACCATATTTTTATTTTATATTTTATCCACAGCAGAGGGTAAAAATGGTTCTGGAGACGGTAAACGATAACAGACAGCGAAGAGAGGAAATAGGGGAGTGATTTTCCCCACAGATTTTCCATTTATCCACCCCTTTCGCTTCTTAAACATACACACTCTGAAGTGTAATATTAATATGCATAGTTGCAGCGTCAAAATTTAAAACTTTCATAATAAATCGGAAATAATGTATTCATCTTCTCAAATATTGAAGTAACATCGTTCTTATATTTGAAAGATATATTTTATTCTTGACGTGTCAAAAGAAATTATTTAAATAATTAAAATACTTAAAAATAATTAAATTTACAACTTAAAGCAACGCGAACAATTAAAAAGTTGAAACTCAGTACACAATGAGTACTGAAAACTTATCTTTCAAACATCTGATTGAATAATTAAGAGTAATATTCAATTAAGAATTGCCTAGTACAATTTTTAATTTTTAATTAATCAGTTATTGTTACATGAAATACATACAAAAGAAAAGGCGGCAATAACCAAAAAATTTGAAAAATGTTTTATTGCAGTAACTGAGGATTACTAGTTTAGAATGCATGTACTGAATTATACATTTTACCTATCTATCCCTTCCAAAATCATGTTTCCTATAAATTTATTGACTATATTTTCTATAGAATCTCAAATTCAGTTCATTTAAAGTTAATAACTCGATGATTTTTTTTGGAAGTTGTATATATATTTAAGTTTTAAAACCCGTTTCACATTTGTGTTGTAATTAATATTAGCGTCCAAAGCTTTTTCATTCCCTTAATCAAATACAAATGTCACTAATGTGGTATCTGTATTTATTGGAATTTTTAATGCAATATCCTTTACTAGCTGTTCATACCCGGCGTTGCACGGGTTAAGGATTAAGTTTAAAATAAATTTGTGAGGGCAAACAAAGGTTTGATTCGAACGTTATAGATTTGCATCGAAAATATGTCAGGGGATGGGGAAGGGGTATGAGAATAGGAGGGAAATATCGCCTATGTTACTCGCTGAGTCCTAAAGAATAAGTTTCCAAATTTTGAGTCCGATCGGTCGAACGGTACAGATTTTCATGAAAAATATATCAGGGGAAGAGGAAGGGGTAAAAGAATAGGGAGGAAATTTCGCCTATGTTACCCACCGGGTCCTAAAGAATAAGTTTCTAAAATTTGAGTCCGATCGGTCAAACGGTACAGATTTGCATCGAAAATATGTCAGGGGGAGGAGAAGGGGTATAAGAATAGGGGAGAATATCGTCTATGTTACCCGCTGAGTCCTAAAGAATGAGTTTCTAAATTTTGAGTCTGATAGGTAAAAAGGTACAGATTTGCATCGAAAATATGTCAGGGGGAGGGAAGGGGTATGAGAATAGGGGAGAAATATCGCCTATGTTACCCTCCGGGTCCTAAAGCATAAAATTTGAATCGAAACGGACAATCGATGTGGATTTGTATGGAAAAGAGAGTTGTGTATTGAAGTTCCACCGAATTATTAACATTACACTAGAATACGTCTGAAAAATATTTTCAATTTTTTAATTACATTTTAGACCAGCTTTTTGTATTAAGAATATTTTGAGTGATATTTAATTAAATGTAATAATTTTTTACCACCTGGAGTAGTTGCACTTCATCCCGATTCACTTCATCCTCCTATCCTAGCCTAGGCCTTCCCACTCTTCTCCTTCCACCTGGGTGTCCTGTCATTAATCTTTTAGGGACGCACGAGTCTGGCATTCTCTGTACATGTCCAGCCCATCTCAATCCGAGTAGCTTTGTATGGGTGGATAGGCCTGGGGCCTGATATATTTTATTTTTCTATTTTATTAATTTTATTTTCTATCAGTTTAATTTAACGACTCATGTGATTATAAATTGAAACATTTTTAGGGATATTATTAATTTTTTAATATTTAAAGTATTAACTTTGTGGTTAGACATTATATAAAGATTTGGTAACACCCACTTTAGACCCGGTCCCCTCTCATTCTTTCTCTCTCGTAGATTCTTGATTGTTCTGTAGGCAAGTTAGTGCATGCTTGTCTCTGACAAGATTAACACGCATGTGACAAATATTGGTAAAAGTTTAACAATACTATGGTCGTGGTGTATAGTGTTGTGAACATAGTAGTGTAGTGTTGGTCCTGACGAAGAGACGGGTACGTCTCGAAATCGGTAGACCTTAAATCTCGTAGTGGTTTTTACTAATTTAACTAACACTCTGTCATTTTTAAGAAAGATAAGGGAACGAAATATTACAGATTAGGTTTTTTTGTGTTTGAAAAGTTGTAAACACGTTAAATGGATTGTTGCGATTTTTTTCTAAAATTACTTTTACTGAAAAAGTTATAAAAGTCCAAGTCAAGATTGCGTCGTGTATTTATCTGCTGGATGTGATGGCACAGAATGTGTCTAGAAATAAATATTTTTACGATACCTTTGATGGCGCGCCTTTCGTTTACTGCCGCTATAAAAACACCTGCTGTTGAATTTTCGGAATTGTGACAATTATGACAGAGTAAACACAAGCTAATCAACGTAAAACTAATAACAATCTACCTATAGACATTGACGATACTGAAAATTTATATGAAGGCAAGTAACTTTTATACATTGTAATTATTATTTACATTGCAAATTTATCAGTTTCCGCACCGATTGCTTTTGCTAGGAAAAACTAAGTTTTCACAGTTTTAAAGTCTTACTTATTTAATCAGTACCATAGATACGTTAATATTGACACGGAATGACAAACAGAAGGAACTGCGCACTGTCCAAATCCCTTGTAATGTTACTTAAGAAGAACACAATGGAAGACTAGATAAGTCTACAACTCTCACGCAACGTGTACAAATGACGGAGCGATGAGGACCTTGTCCTAAACACTAGAATAATCTAGATAGTTCGAGAATACCAGCATTTGGATATAAATACCGGGACTACGCCGCGGCGAACAATGAACAGCTCGTTCGGTGTGATGTAGGCCGCAAGGTGACGGCCAGAGGGCCAGTCGTGAGATAATTGAAGCGATAAATAAAGCTAAATAATCGACCGGAGTACTTATGGGGAATCACCACAAACAGCATAACCACCAATTCTAGGATTAACACGCGACCAACACACACACACACACACAAATAACTTGGAGTATTACACAAGGCGTCGGCTGGAACCGAAAATTCAAACACAAAGTAAATGACACGAGCAATTCCATTTATGCTGACCGGGAGAAGTTCGGTCCCGCATCGAAGCAAACATCAGACAAAGGGAGGATCAGGTAAACTGTGCCCTCGCGACCACCTCATCCTCAATGGTTCACGCAGCAATGGCACGCTGCCGGTCTTGGCGCCGAGAGAAGGTCGCAGTACTTCTACGCCATGACGTCACCTCTACTCGTGCATCGAAGTAACAGTCCATGGACAACATTACGATAAAGAAGAGCTACGCAGCCGCCACAGCCGCCGCCAGCTAAGTAGCGAAATAAACCAATGCGATTTCTATACTCAAGAATTGAATATAATACGAGTGATAAATAAGCGTTACCCAGCGATAATAAAGTTTCCATAGAAGAAGTGATATATTACGAAATAGTGTAGATTAAAGATTAAGTGTAGCTTAAAAAAAAGGTTATATAAAATAGTGTTGATTAAAAAATTAAGTTTACTTGGTGTTAAATGACTTTGTACATTGAATTATTAATTAATTATTTATTAATAATTCGCTAATTAATTTCCAGTGTAATCATTTGTCCTCCAGCAGCCAAGACATGTGATGAAATACTTGTCAGAACCGTATAGTAACATTGTGATCCCACTGTAGAACAAAGGTGGATGTAGAGCGCAAAAAAGGGAATCTCCATTATGAAGAAGATAGTGTTTATTAATTAATTTAAATTTATTTATTTATTTCTCCTCCTTGCGTCACAAAATTGTATACAGTTATTAAATTATATCCTAGCTATAACACGTCAACAATGAACTACTTTTTATTTTTTAATTTCAACTTAACATTAAATAATTATTAATTATTAGTTAAAAACGGAATAATTTTTTATTGCAGATAGAGTTTCAGATGGACATCATCATACCTACAACCTGATATTATTAACCCATTAGTTAGTTATAATGTATTTAAAACGGCTGTATCCTACAACATCCTTTGTTTCGTTTTTTAAATTAAAATACACGTATGGCAATAAATTTTATGTGTCTTTGTTCTAAAGAAGTTTTCATATTGGGCGCATCAAAATTAATTTTGTTTGCTTGCCTTATGACACGTGCATGTTGGTTCTATTCTATGCTATCTTGCTCTTGTGAAATTTTATTAGAAAGGTTCTAAGGTATATGCGTGTAGTTTGTCAGTGTAGCGGTTATGACTCTCATCTATTGATTCTTTAGTGTGTGGTTAGAGTCACATTCCAGGACATCGGTAAATTAGTTTATTTTTATAGCGTAAGTTTTTGTTCATTAATTTTAATTTAAAAATAGTAAGAATACTGACGCGATAAATATTCCGTGTTCGCATCGCAAAAAAAAATCTAAACAAATTACAGTCTTCTGTATGTTTACCAGCGGATCAATCACTGATTTGACAAACTCTCTCCTCCTAACAGGAGTTGGATGACGGAATAATGTATAGATTTAAATCCCTTAAAGAATTAAAATCCAAAATAATCAAGTACAATAATTTCATTGCCTGTCCGACTGTCCGTCCATCCGTCCAAAATAATAAAATAATAAATAAAATCTATCACGGCTAAAAAAAAAAAATTAAACCCCCGGTCCGCAAACCCGAACCGGCCGCTCTACGCATGTAGACCGCCAAAACGATATACTAGGTATACTAGCAAATAAAATAAAATAATAATATATTAATAATAATAATAATAAAAAAAGGTATACTAGCAAAGACGCGAACTAATGTTCCATCATTTTCGACGGGTTATAGCTAATCATAATTAAAAACACTACAGGTGTGACTGGAAAAGTGGAAAATGAGCGAGGAAGAGCCCAATATCCATTTCGATTGATTGAACAGATCAAAGACTCTTCCGGCTTCTTGTTGGAATGGGTGCAGAGAAAGATAAAGCAAATTTATCAAAGACGTTAGCAGTCCATAACTGGGTGGTTAAACATCCTCAGTAATTAGGAAACAAATGGGAAAATACATGCACACCCTTAAAAATTTAAAGTTAATCAACACAATTCCTTATTACGTGAAATACTTTCATTAGCAGAGGTTTATTTTTCATCCCATCAAAGGCTCCCTCAGCGAACAAACATTTTGCGTTTGGAATATTCTAGATATGGCCTCGCAGCCTTCTGAAGGGAGCTCTTCAAAGCCTTTCTCGGGT
Source organism: Agrypnia vestita (assembly GCA_016648135.1). NCBI lineage: Eukaryota > Metazoa > Arthropoda > Insecta > Trichoptera > Phryganeidae > Agrypnia > Agrypnia vestita. Next base: position 51,601 of record JADDOH010025101.1, on the reverse strand, counting down.
GGTTTTCTTCGCGAGACTTTCACCGGAGTAAAGGAAAACTCACCCCCACCCCCTACTCACAGAGCGAGGGAGATTCGTTACCATCAAAATGCAAATTCAAACCGACAGAACTTCCGCCGGCGAGCTGCATTAATGGATTTTGGATTTGTTCCTGTTTCATCAGTAAAAGGGTTCTTCGCAAATTTCGCTTTTCTATACAAAGTTACAAAATTATGTTAATCCAAGTTGCACTTCGAATTTAAAATGTATACATCAAATGGTGGCAGTTAACTCAGTTAAAATAAATAATGTAATACACAAAGTGATTTGTGTTTTATTTGAATGCAATGTATTTTATTAAATCTTTTGTAATATATATCAAACGAGTCACAAATGTCAACAGTGGATCTGTACAACATAATTCAGATTTTATGACAAACAACAAAAATAAAGGTAAAGGATATGGTCTACAAGACGACAAAATAAAGTAGGTCTAGGCTTTAAAGACAGGGAGGAATAATACGTGACGTGCTTTGGTATGATGGCAGCTTTCCTTAGGATGGAAAATATAATGTTACGTGAATGGAATGAAAAAATTATTTTATACATATTTAACAATAAACTGAATTTGTTAGAGCCGATTAAAGTTCAAAAAGCTTTCAGTAAAACTTGAAAAAATGAACTTATAGTGTTTTGTCATCTATCTACAGAAATTATCTCTTCACTGTAATGTAACAACGCATATACCTAAACATTTTTTAATAATGTTTTTTCCAACTTTTTTGTGTTTACCATTTCTCAATTTATTTTTATTTAAGCATGTTTTAACATATTGTTACACCTATTAACCATGTTTTAATTTTATTTTTTGACTTGATATTATTTATTCGCCCTTGTGTTTGACGTATTTTTGAGGGAATATTTATGTAGAAGTTACATTTTTTATAATCTGTGTATTTTTTTATTAATAGGCATATTGTTTTTGCTCTCTAAATAAAGTAAATAAAAAAGTAATGCGCTCCCGAAAATACGGGCAGTCCTCCTGTAAAATGTTCTGCTTTCATCCAATATCCGCAACCCGTGCAAGGTGTGTCAAAAAGATAGCAAACAATGTATGCAAAGTGTCGTTGTATGCAGATATCTCTACAGGGTGGGTAAAGGGAAAATGACAGCGAGATCGATAGTAACACGGGCGCGGTAAAAGGAGAATGACCCTTAAAATGATCGTTTCGATTCAACTTCAGCCGTATTTTTTTATTTCAAAGCTACCTAAAATGTTACATTAATGTTTGTAATTACACCCATCTTTTGAAGGAGTTGGGAATTTTAGTTTAATATCGTAAAAGGAGAATGACCCTTAAAATGATCGTTTCGATTCAACTTCAGCCGTATTTTTTTATTTCAAAGCTACCTAAAATGTTACATTAATGTTTGTAATTACACCCATCTTTTGAAGGAGTTGGGAATTTTAGTTTAATATCGTAAAAGGAGAATGACCCTTAAAATGATCGTTTCGATTCAACTTCAGCCGTATTTTTTTATTTCAAAGCTACCTAAAATGTTACATTAATGTTTGTAATTACACCCATCTTTTGAAGGAGTTAGGAATTTTAGTTTAATATCATTATTAACTAATCTGGTTTGGTTGTTCATTGTATTTCATGTTTGGCTCACACATACAGAATATGATTAAATTTTGGAGGCAGAAGTAACCACGATTCGCGCTTACTTTTTATGTTTTTGTATCTCTTTTGAACTAGAAATGTTATTTTCATTAAGGATCTATGGTATGTGAATCATTGGTTCGATGTTTTGGGTTCCATTTGATAGAAAGAGGCATTTGTTGGATGATGCCAGCCACCATGAATTCAGGCTATTTCTCTCCCTTACTGGGAATGATTAATTGTGACGTGTAGATGCAAAACCACTACTATCCATATGGAGCCCATATTGATAGTGACGGTTTTGCATCCATACGCCTCAATTACTACAACGAGATCTTATAGCGTTAACCTGGATATATTCTCCATATACTCAGACTCATACTCACAAAGCATGTCACAATACAAGCAAAGTTTTCATATACACAGTCAACTGTCGTTCTTCTTCTTATAATTAGGCAATTCACCTTCAACGAGCGGTTTGTGCCATTTAACATATTATGATTTAGTTGTTACTAAAATTGGATACACGAGTATTAAATCATACATTTATGTAATTTTCGTATACAAATTTTGACATTATGGTGAGGACATTGGTGAGTTAATAAAAAGAAGATTAGAAATATTGGTCGGAAATTGAATCTTAGCCTTGATCAGCTCACTGTTAAGGGTATTGGAGGTCCGAGATGGGCAGGCAAAGAGCAGCAAATAAGATTAAAAAAATAGATATAATAATTTGTTTGTGAATACATTATGGATTCAGGATGGCAGGTGTAGAGTTTTCAGTAGCGCATCTTTATAATATGACTAGCTCTCGTACTCGTACCCGGCGTTGCACTGGTTAAGGATTAAGTTGAAAATAAATTTGTGGGGGAAAACAAAGGTTTGATTCGAACGGTAAAGATTTGCATCGAAAATATATCAGGGGGAGGAGAAAAGGTAAAAGGGGAGGGAGGAAATATAGCCTATGTTACCCGCCGAGTCCTAAAGAATAAGTTTCCAAATTTTAAGTCCGATCGGTTAAACGGTACAGATTTTCATCAAAAATATGTCAGGGGTGGGGAAGGGGTATGAGAATAGGGGGGAATACCACCAATGTTACTCGTCGAGTTCTAAAGAATAAGTTTCCAAATTTTGGGTCCGATCGGTCAAACGGTACAGATTGCATCGAAAATATGTCAGGGGAGGGGAAGGGGTATGAGAATAGTGGGGAAATGTTGCCTGGTCCCAAAGCATAAATATGCAAAATTTGAATCGAATCGGACAAACGGTGTGGATTTGTATAGAGAACAGGCAGACAGACAGACTGACATTGAGTTTTATAGGTATAGATAAACTAGAGTTAAAAATATTAGAGACACGAGCAGAAGTGCTACCAAGGCTATGCAGTCTAGGTACAAGAGTTATTTTAGTGTTGTCACAATAAAATAGCATACCACAATAAAAAAAATAGCAGGTATCCGAGTACCTCTTATAGGTAGGTGCATGAAAAATAAACAAACACAGAATATCAGGGGTGTCAAAATTCGAGTTAATAATTTTGTTGAGTAAAATCATATCATTCTCCATTGCCCTTTGCTTCTCCTGTTTGTCTGTTTCTCTGGATGGAAACTTATAAAAGATATTTCACCCGCTTCACAATGTCCAATCGAGCTGAAATTTTACACACATAACATTTTACGATTATAATACGTGAATCAATATAAAAATTAATTAATTATTCAAGTTTATTGGGTAAATAAGTTAGTTTTTACCAAAATTAATAAATTATTCAAGTTTATTTGGTAAATAAGTTAGTGAGATCACTAAAAAAAAGATGTCCCTAGCTACCTACCGAAGTGATTTTGTATGAAATTATAGCAAAAAAATATCGCAAGCGCATTCAGAAAAAATGATTTGGAAATCAGTTAATGATTTCATTAAAAGATGGCATTAGTTTCCTACCGAAGTGATTTTGTATGCTCGGTACAAAATCACTTAAATTTGAGTGAATAAAAATGCATGGTTGAGGGAGTATATAGTAAATAAAGTAGCTTCAAAAATGAGAAATTCAATGAATTAAAAATAAGCGGAAATATATGTAATTTAGGAGTAAAAAATATAATTATATCTAGAGATGGTGGGTGATGGATAAATTCTGGTGGCATATTGAAATTCAGCAGGCAAAATTACATAAGAATCAGTTGAAATTGTTCCTGTAAAAAATCTTTCTAATCTTTAAAATATTCTTTTAACTTATTATTTAATTATATATTATACATAATTTTCTAAATTAATTATAAATTTTCTATTCTTTTTTATGGAAGAAAATGTTCTAATCATTATAAATAAATAGTGAAAATAAAAAAGTTATAATTTTTTAATATATTTTGTACAAAAACCTTTGTTAAACAGTGTGACTAATCGAATACAAAACCAAATCGACTTTAAAAGTATTCAATGTAAATAGTTTGTACAAAGTTTGTTAGTTTTATAAAATAATTATTATTTATTACAGAAAGAACTACCATTGAGTACATTTAATAAAACAAAATAACTCCGGTGCTTTTAAGCTATATTTTAAATTGCATTTAATACTTCCCAACTAAGCGTGTCTAATAAAGGAAACGTGTAACCTAGTTGGAAAACTGAAACCATCAATGGCAAATTGAGTTAAAACTTGTGTATTTGCACTGCTGCTGTATCCGGTTATGAAAACTAGTTAAACTGGCTCTCGTAGAATATTCAGATTTTACAAAGTCAATAGTTAAAAAAAAAACTATTTATTTCCGGAATACGTGGTTGTTTTTTTATTATTATTTCAGCAATACGTGTTGTTTTTTTAATGAATTTTCAAATACGGTCAACTTAATGGCCCACTCTGTATTATAAAATGATCCTAAATATTACAATGAAGCTTGATTTCAGTTAAAAATTAATTAGTTAAAAACAGTTAATAAAAAGAAGTTAAAAATTCACGAACTGGGAAGTTGTTAAATCCATTAATTAAAGTAAAGATTATTAAAATATAATATGTGATAACAATATAACATGAATGAGGTTTCCTGCGTAAATTATCAAAACAGGTCGTTTATAGATATTCTAGTATTTTGCACATATGTATTTGTTGCGTTTTTAAGCCCCAGTAATTTTATCTATCTATATACATATATACAAGATATAAAAAACCTTGTTCACAATATTTTATAGGTAGATTCCTGCCTAAATTACGACTTTTTAATTTTACATCCATGTTCTAGTATCAATAATTTACGAGAAACACATACGTGGCTGGAATAATTTATAAACAACTATAAATTGATAGATCACACGAGATTATACCGGAATATTCGAGAAATAATATACCCCATATAAGTGATGGAGACAATGTGCTGTCATTTTGAGATTTGGCAGTCACAGATGTGAAGATAATGGACGAACGAACCTGTGCGACAGAAACGAATGCGAATAAACAATATCGAATTAAAAAAGTACCTAAAATAGAATATTTACGAGTGGTGAATCAGTGCGAATTACTGAATAGTGTTCCAGCTAATGTTTGTGTTCAGCGTCTTTGTGTAATAAATTTATTTTGTCTCCCACCGCACCGCCACGACCCATAAAAATATTATAAATTCATGCGTTTTAACCCTAGAAGCCCAAACATATTTATCTAGCTATAAAGCCCAATCATAAGTCAATACGACGTACAAGGATAAAAATGTGTGTAAATCAATATATTTTACTACGTCTCCTTCTTTTTTAATAAGATTTATTTAATATAGAATAATGAAATTAAAAAAGCGAAAATCGAGAGAAATATTTTTTATTTAAACTTCAAACTGTTAACTATACATAAGTATACACAAAAAAATGGCGCAAAAATTGAGATCATCTCGGATTTTTCTCGGAAAAAAAATCAACGATTCTTTGATGTTTTATGATAATCAACTCTTAACTATAATCAAGTCAACTCTTAACTATTATAAAACAGTCTCACTGTATTATTCAGACTTTATAAGTAGTTTTGACACACATCAACATTGTGTTCGCCGCATATGGATGTTTGACACTCGAAGCCCCTGTGTTTTGGTTATTCGATTTTTTTATAGAGATACAATCCACAGAAGCGACATTTCTTTGGTTATACCTCTTCACTGGTGGACTCTTTAGACTTCTGTGGTATAATTTGAACTATGTCCGTGATATTGTCACGTAAGGAATGCTTCAAATTTGGGGCATGCAGTCGTTTTGCATCCATGGTGTAGTCAAGTCAATACACAATTTTTTTATAAAAACTTTATGACTCGATGGTTTTTCTTGGTCAGTTGGCTGGTAGCGAAAAATATAAAAATTTATAAAAACCATGTTGAGTATCCCATAAAATACCGCGCTGGGACATCTATTTGTCTTTCTGTTAGAAAATATGGAGGAGCACTTTTGATTGAAAGTATCAAAAATGCCTTTCTTAAAAATCTCCTTCACAAGAATCTCCTGGTTAGCTGACTGATTCACAAATTTTACGTTGTCCACCATTTCGTCTTCGACGTCACTTCTGACTTCGTCTTGAGTCACGCAATGTTCCTCTTCGGAGTGTCTCCTCGGGAGAAAAATAATCATAATTATCTAAAATGGATGCTATGTGTTCCACATTCAGCTGTTAAGCTTGTTTAGTATTAGAAATAAAACAAAATGCAATATTTAATCCCATAAAAACATCCCTCAGTAAAATTACAAAAGTTATACAAGGCCCGATCATACATCAATCGACGTGCAACATTACTATAAAATGGTGATAATTACCGAGGTAACACAGTCGCCTTCAGATAGCTCTCGACGGTTACTAATTTGGTTCGAAAGGTCGCGGCGATCGAAAAAAGCGTGCGACAGAGATCGCAAATATGCTTTTGAGTGTACGTCAAAATAACATAGATTGGGCTTCTAGGGTTAATACAAGCCAAAAATTATTATTAAAACCATGCATGAAAATTCTGGTTCAAATTTCTGCAGGGTTCTAATCGTAATGATCATAATTTGGGCAGAAATTTACCTGTAAAATATTGTGGAATAGTTGTGATCCATCTTGTATATAAGAACGCATTCGAGTATACATATAAATATATTTTATTCCTCTATATTCTTCATCACCATTATTATTTTCTCTTCAATCTTTCGTAGGTCTTGGCCCCCCAAGAACTTTTCTTCATTGATCCCTATTACGAGCCATTTATCCCCGGCTCTGGATTTCCAAGATAGATGTCATTGAAGACATTTTCGCTCCGTCTTAGTTTTGGCCTTCCCTACTGCATCGAACCTTATTATAGGTGTTAAGTATGGCTTTAGACACTAACGAGGATTGATTATAAGTTAGAAAAACTCGTTCTGTCTGTCCAGGGATACTACGGCGCATGTGTCGCGGATGTTCTTTTAGCTAAAATATTATTTTACTATTTTCTACTGCTTAAAAGTGTTTGCAATAGTATCGAAAAACTAGACCCGTTTGATAATTAAGATAATTTACGTAGGAGGGGTCGATGGTATTTAAAATTTATCTCTTGTGAATGTGGTTATAAAATTTTAATCTAGAAGTATAAAAGTTTCACCGATTTAATTATTTAATAAGGAATCTAAACAATTTCAATCATTAAAATATTAGAGCACAGTGTACATTAATTATATAATTACAAAGATTTACAAATGTATAATGCGTAGTAAATTAAGTACAATGTTGGATAAGAGAATATTTGAAAGCTAAAAGAATAAATTAAAATAATTAACAAACAATATTTAAGTAAAATAATGGTAATGGGTGAAGAAATTAGATACAGTTAATGTGTTTTGATTCTTGATTCTCTTAGTATAGATGTAGGGAGCGTGTAAAGACAGTGATTTTTTATCGTTCCTCTAATATTTTATTGCGATAAAAATTTATTACAATGTGTTAATAAAAATGTAGGTAGTCCTGAAGAAAGGAGCTTAGCTCTCGAAACGTGTTGATTTAATAAAATTATCTATGGTATAAACAAAGTGTTTTTATTTACTTATTTTATTATTCCACCCACATTTTTTCGCTCCATAGAATTTGCTATTTTTGAGTGCTGCCTTACTTAGTGAAATGAGTTCTGATAGGCTTTAGATAATTTATCTAGAGCATATAAAAAAATCAATAATTATCGATTCTAAGATTAAATATTTTTTTAATTCCATTATAAAAAAAACTACTTTATAATGTGTATAATAATGTTGATAATATCAACAATTACTGATGTTTAATGTATCTCGCAGAACGAAAAATAATCTTTAGGAGATCTTCATAAAACATTTCATTAAGTAGTATTTTCAACCGTTAGCCTTGTCGGGGTGTTTCGCCCCAAATTAATTTTCCAGAGGGAACTCTTTTTATCCCTTCATTCTATGTTAGCCCTTCCAGATCCTTCTACTTAACGTTACACGTTTAACCGTCAGGTAATTATTTTGTTTTGGATTACAGAAAATGGCTCGGCTTTATATTCCCTCTAAAGATATCTATTATACGGTGTAATTAATAATACCACACCCTAATTATAATATAAAATGGCAGACTGGAAAATGTAGTCATACTAAAAAAAGTTAAGTGAAAATTAATGTGAAGCGGAAAGGTGGTGGGGAAAGGTCATTATATTTTTTCACATTTAAAGTGAAGATATTGTGAAATAAAATTTTATTTTTTATAACGAAATATCTACATTGAATTTATTTATTTAAAGCGTGTAGGTACACGTGTACAATAAATTACTGGTTACTTTTAATTTTTTTTAATGTTTTAGTCATTTACAAACGCTGTGTTATTATGTAAAATATATTCATTGTCGCCAAATATATTCATATTAACTAACCCAATAAATCTCACCTGAAAATCCAAGAAGATATCGTATTCGCCATTGCTTTTTGTGACCCAGGATTGATTTCAGTTTGTCATAAAACCACTTTGAATCTATAAAAAATTAAACATTTCAAATGCTTTTTCCTCCAATACTACCACTTATAAATACATAAATAAATAAATTTGTATTCTGATTATCTTTCATTGTTCCTTATCATCTGCTGGTTTACTATAAAATGTTTTAGCATGAATGCACGATGAATTTTATTACATCAACTGTAAGATATTTCAATTAAAAAAAAAAATAACCCATACAAACCAAGTTTTTATTATACTCCCTTTCTCATTGAATCAGGTTTCGTGTCTATACTCGCGTCAGGCTAATTACTCATTTGTATCGATTCCAATTTAAAAAAAACATTAAAATTTCGAAAAATCCAAAATTAAACTATATTTATTTAAAAAAATTTGTCAGATCATTTTTACTGTCGCCACGAGTCCGCTTGCAAAGTTTCAGCTCGATTGGATCACATGAAAAGGGTTAAAAATCAATCCAAAGTTTTTTCGTCAGACAAGCAAGCAAGCAAGCAGACGCTACGAGTTAAAATAAAGGGATTAATGGCTATGGAGTGTACTCTCAATATTGTATTCATAATATACTTGGGTATACCCATATTATCTATCATATTTCAGATATTATTATTAATAATCTAATAATATAAATAAATTATATCGCTCATAATCAGAACAATACCTCGCATACCACACTTTTGTCGAAATCAAGTTTTTTTGTGTATTTGTCTTTAAAATGCGTGAATATGTAATTTGGCAAAATTTGTATCTTAACAAATTTTTTTGTATATTATTTCATTAGGAAAATTCCTTGTATTCTATTTATTGTAAGGAATCTAGGTATTATTAAGTATTTTGCCTCCACTGTAAAATCTGTATTAAGTAGCTTACGAGGTATTGTTTTATCATGAGCGATATTTCAATTATTGGGTTTCCTAATTCCTACAAAGGCAAGTTTTTCTTAAAAATTAAAAAATATTTTACTTAAGAGATGATCCACCATAGTCATATTAGATTCAAATTATATACATTTGTTTTAGAAATTCCATTATATTCGATGTTTTTTCGTGTGGAATGCAGCTGCTGTGATCTTTGAAAAATGTACTTAAATGTTCACAAAAAAACATAATACGATCGCTAATTAATTATTATCCCTCATATGGAACCTAAAGTGACTTATTATTAATAAAGTTATAATAATCAGTAAATGGTGTATCATGTCCAGTTTTGGAAAACAAAAGAGGTGAAGCAATAGGGGAAAAATCCCAATTAAAATAATTTCGTTGTCTGTCCGTCTGTCCGTCCGTTCATCCGTCCGTCCGTCCATTCATCTGTCTGTCTGTAACTTGTTTTTTTTTATGTTTTTCTTTTTTATATATTTTTTTATTGATAAATAAATACTTGTTCTACAGGATCCGACATGAAAAAATTATAACATGGTAAAAATATTATTTTCTTCATAAAATTAAATCAATCATGTTTCATTAATATTCACCACACTCTTCAACACGTGAAGATGTTAGATATATGAAAACAACAGATGAAACCATTTTCAATTTAACTAATTTATTTTCTCATGTCATGTCATTTAGTGACAGTGTATCGTAGGTTTGCTACCGCTGCTGTCTTAGAATGTACATTCTATTTACCAAAAGGAAATTTATTCCGTTTCAAAAGGGAATTCAAACGTTCGAGGTGTAGTATAAAAATATTCCCTTTTACTTTGTCATCGTATTGTTAATTTTTAAAAGTTCATTAGAATACAATTAAATTAAACTTGAACTAGAGAAAGTACTATAATATTAACATTTTTATATACTCGTTTTAGTCACCCTTATTATATATATTGCGTTGATGCATTAGTTCATGTCATTTTTGTTTCCGAAACAAAAATGTTTAGAAGAATATTTTTGACATATATACGTCAATATCTACGCAGGGTATAACAGACATAAACTACAATATTTTACAAGTAGATTTCTACCTAAATTACTAGTCGAAAATATTTAGTCACCAGTGCTCTATAGTCAATCGTTATAGATATAGGCGACTTCAAAGTTTGCATTTTTTTTCTCAATATATTTCTGACCTTTCTGTGGGACATTAGGCAAATATGAAAGTAATTTATATCTAATTTATTCTAATTTCAACAAGATTTTTAACATTCTATTTTATTTGTATTAAAGCAAATTATATTTTTATTTTAACAATAATCTACTTTAATGATAGTCCAATGTTTACAGAAGATACGACAAAAATATTGAAATAAAATGCAAACATTGATGTCGCATATAAATTTTGATATAAGGACATTTTCGGCTAATAATTTAGGTAAAAATCGATCAAAACTTTTTTAATATTGTTCTAGAAATGTGACATGTTTTTTTTTCTAGATAACTAGAAAGAAAAACTTTAAAGGATTGTTTGTTTCTTTTTTTTCCAATAAAATGTATGTCTTATTTGTAGATTATTTTTCCCACTGACATGTAGGTATGATCATCTCTCATCTATAATATTGATACAGAAATATTTATGTAGGTTGTTGAAAGTGATATTAAAGTGGCAACATTCAATAATCCCAATTACAATAATTTCGTTGTCTGTCTGTTCGTCCGTTTGTCGTAACTTCGTCTAACTTACTTATAGTAATTTTTTCTTTTATTTTTTAAATCTCTTATTTTTTTCTTTATTATAGTATTTTTTTATATATAAACAAATAAATACTTATTCCTTAGGAATCGACATGTAAAACTACCATCACTTTTGACGGATCATAGCAAATACTTTAGTAATGACGCTTCTCTGCGAAATTGCCTTGACGACTTCACCTAACCTCGTTACTCGTACTAGACATACTTTGGAAAATGAGAAACGTCAGCTATTTAGATATGCGCAGCTACAAATTCAGGTATTTCCAATTCAAATAACTTTTTCCTCCACGAATAGAAATTTATAGATCGAGAAATTGCTTTTAGACAAAAGACCCCCAGGGCCGGATGCGCCGCTGCAGCAGCCGGCCCGCGCAGGGAAGTGATAATCCTGCCGGGGTCGTGAATTTTGACGCTCTTTTCAAACGGAAGAGGCTATAGAATGAGCGCGATCGAAGCGACGTAGCTTGATATTTCGGAAAAACACCCATCTATATCTGTGGATGCCCTGAAAAATGAAAGAATGGCGTAGAATATATAATACTAAAAACTATTTCGGGTAAAATTTTTTTTTTAACAATAATCATTCTTAACCTAAGTTTAATACATCTATTAAACAAGTGGTCACAAATCGTTGTATGATAAAGCAAGGAAAAAAGTTCAGCAATAAAAATTTTTTTTTTCGGTAAAATAATTTTTTTATATAAATTTATTATTCTATAATTGTACAATCCGGCTTGTCCCGATTCCCAATAAATTCAATTAAAAACAAAAAAAAATTGTGATTGCATGAAATTAAAACGCGAAAAAACCAGGTCACAAATTATTTTTTAAAAGCGAGTCTCGACCACAGAGCATAAAAATGTACAGAGATGAACTAGACTTATAGGCGAGGGGGACATTTAAGACACAATAATACAGCAGTTATTCTATTAATAAGTATTTATTCGTATATAATTAAATCCCCTAGTAAACATAAGATTTTTTTTAAAATACAAGTTTTTATATATTTCTTTCCTTACCTAGTCTCTTAAGTAAAAACGTCTTCTTGTAATATAGATTAAAGCATTTACTAAGGCATTACTCTTTTTAAGAGTACTTAATTTGAATTTTTCGCAATTGTTTCAAAATTAATAAGGAGTAATGTTTTTAAAACAAGTCAAATGTTGGTACCAGGCGTCCCACCAGGTTGTGTATGAAGAAAAATCTACGTAATTTTATATCTACATTTTATTATTTTTTCCCATGTATTCTTTAAAATTCAGTCAGACAATTTTTTTAACGGTCTTACTCTTTCGTAATCTTTTTTCTTGTTGAAAAATTGAAAAATTTGAAACAGACAATATGGCGTCTTGTTATTATTTCAATACAGTTAAATTGATATTTCAAAGCTGCGTAGATCCTAGTGAAAATGACGTTGGGAGCTGAAAAAAGTTACATTTATCTAGAAATTTCGGAAAAATAAGATTTCCCGGATTCCAATTCAGATCACTGCAACTAAATATCATCAGATCCCAATTTAAAGATCTGTATGGAGACGGGCAATATATTTTTATTGTATGCAGTTGAAAAGTCAGAATAAATTCAATAATAATGTTTTTTTTCGAATAATAAGTAACATAATTATATTTCATACTTCCCTACAAATATCTGATGCTTAATAAATAAAAAGAAAAAGGGAAAAATGAAAGATCCGGGAGTTTCATTAAGTTTAATTATGTAAAAAAGGAATTAATCAAATTTTACCTAATCATGAAATGTAACAGATATATTATTTTATAGGAATAGACAACAATTTATAAAATAGGGCTGCTTTAAATTCTTTAAACGTTCTGACTATTCGCATGGACGATAAATCTTCGCGGAAAAATTAATTACAAGTCAGACATCTAAAATGAAATTAACGCGATAGGAATCATCCTTTAAACATAATTAATATTAATTTGTAAATGGATCAAAATTGATTGTTAGGGAGTTAAATGTAACATGATTTTGCGTTTTAATATTTAATTTGTTACTTAACGATTTTGATAGATTTTATAATTAAAATCTCTTAAACTTGTTTAATTAATATACATTCAAGTACGAGAATTCACTATATACTTGAAAATAAATATTTAAATAAAATAGGGAGAGAAAGTTGTTTTCGTATAGGTTTTAATTTTAAAGATTTTAACTGAGCGTGTTACCTATAAAGTATTATTTAAACTACACATATTTAAATCACGTAAAAATGCATATTATAAATATTCTCAGGTTTTCACGGCCGTTCAGAATCTTTTGGTACGAGTATTCTGAGGTATTCTAACGTGTGTAGGTAAACGATCTTTCTGATCGGAGATTCAGATCTCATTGCAGGGATCATCTTCACATTAGCCCAAAGGATGCTACCCGCATTGGGACCCAAAAATACGTCGCCAGAAAGGTCATATAAACACGGCAAAATATACCAGAAAACTTTTCCCTAAATAGAGAGCGGTTCAATATAATGTAAATATAATAATTTCGCTGTCTGTCTGTCCACCTGTCTGTCGGTTCGTAAATTCATAACTTGCTGGAATTAAGACATTAGATAATTAGAGTGGGACACGCAATCGACGCGCGGCTTAACCAACACGCAAAGGTCGAAATTACACGGTCTTGACACTTTTATATAATTACTTGCTGTTTGTACCCGGCGTTGAACGGATTAAAGATTAAGTTAAAAATAAGTTTGATGGAGCAAACAAAGGTCCCATTGTTTGCAAAGGCTTTAAAAAACAATGTTTCCATTTCATCTAGGCCGAGATGGATGGAATGTCCAGGAGGAAATGTGGCCTATGTTTTCCATTGGGTCCTTAAGGAAAAGTATAAAAAATTTGGGAAAATCTGTCAAACTCTATGGATTTGTACAGAGAATTTACCAAAGGGAGAGGGTGGTTTAAGGAAGAGGGGAAAATGTGCCCCATGTTTTCCGCCAAGTCGTAAAGAATAAGTCTGCAAAATTTGAGTCAGATTAGTCAAATTTTGTAGATTTGTATTGCAAATATATCAGGTGGAGGGGGAGGGGTAAAGAGGGAGGGGTGAAATGTTGCCTGTGTTACCCGCCGGGTACTGAAGAATTAATATGCCAAGTTTGGTTCAGATCGGTCGAACGGTACAGATTTGCATGGAAACTATATCAGGGGGAGGGAGATGGATAAAGGGAAAGGGAGAAATGTCGCCTATAAATGCCGCTGAGTCCTAAAGCATGATTATGCACAATCTGGGTTAGATCGGACAAACTGTATGGCAGCGCATAAAATATGAACAAACAGACAAACATTGATTTTTAATATGAGATTTTATTATACACGTATTTAGTATTAGGTTTAAGCGAATTGTCAATTTAAAAAAAAAAACAATAATTTTGTTTTCATGAATTATCAGCGTCAAAATCCTGCAATTATTACGCCCCATAATTTTTCACGGATGAAAGGCTAGTAGCCAATAAAAAACTACGAATACATCAAATAGGTTTTTGGATATTGATTAGTGTTTTATTTTTACTTGGCATAAAATATGTAAAAATGTTTAATTTGATTCGTCCAGAGCGAAATAATACATTATGTTAGTACTTCTTTGAGTAAGAAACTTTATTGATATCGCTTTCAAACATCTGTCATACCAAGCGCCCGACGTATCCTTCGATCTGTTTACAATGTCTGATAATTGTTTTGCCAATTCATTAAGATAGCATTCAGATGTTTATTAGTTAGATAATTGTTGTTCCAAAACTACGACGTACAGGGCCAACTGTCTGACATTGATTGGATATTTTAAATGGCTAATTATGAGTAATAGATTCGCTAATATTCCATAGAGAATACGAAGAAGCAATGTGAAAAAATAAAGGTATCGGTATCGATGTTTTTAGAGTTTTTTACAGCTATTCTACAATTGTGACGTATAAAAGCAAAGGCAGCAATATCCAAAAAATTAAACAAATGTGTTGAATGCAGTCACCGAGGAATACTAGGTAATTTGAAATGATGTTAATTTCAGATTTTATGTATCTATCCTTTCCAAAAACATGTTTCCTATACATTTATATGCTATATTTCCTATAAAATACCGAAATCAGCACATTCTAAATTAATAATCCTCGATGACTGCATTCCATTTTTTTGGATATTGCTGCCTTTGCTTTTACACCCCACAATTATTGTATTTTTAAAATAAAAAAAAGTAGGGTTGCGTACACGAAATTGCACACAGACCACAAAAATATACAGACATGAACTAACGGATGTTTCCTGGTGTTGGTTCGTTCGAGCGTTTGTTCCATACGTTCGATTTCTTTAAAAATTTTACTACAAGTGAATTTTGAAACAATTATGAAAAAGTCAAATTAAATACTTTTAAAAACATTATTTCCTAATACGAAAGTGGCGCTTTGTTACAAAATGACATTTTTACGTGAGAAAAGACTTGAGTTTGGAAAGAACTTTTAAAATTAAAAAAAACATCATCTATTGTAAAAAATACGCCTTATTTAATGGAAGAGTTTATTATGCAAGAATAAATACTATAACTGCATTATAAATGTGTCTTAAATATATGCGCGAGGGGGACCATCCTCCCCTGTATCCTCAGTACGATAAAAATAACGTAACGTAACGGAACGTAACGGGGCACGAATACTCAACAAGTGTCTTAAAACTTGTTGAGGGCCAAAAAAACACAGATAAAAGTAAATCACCAAGGCCAAAGATTTTCTGAATTATTCATGATTTTTCTTTTTCCGAAAAAACCATGAAATATATAAAATATATTAAAAAAATATTAAATATATAAAAATATATTATTCTATATATAAAAAAAACACACACATTCATATTATTTTATCGTAATTGTCGTAATGCAATGATTTTTTTTACGTTTAAGTAAAAAAAAAAATTTTTCAATTCCGATACTGTTGCCAGCGCAACATTATACGAAAAATTATAATTTATTTTTATTTCTTTATTAGAGACAACACTACTATTATTATTTGATGCCTACCTAATAATCTTCTTCTGTGTGGTATATTTTGTGTGACGGCACGGCACACGACGGGACATCGCACTCATAACACATAAATATGATACACTTTCACACACACATATTTCAAATAAACGCAACAAAATTGCGTGTATTTTTGTTAATACATCACTGTTTGTATTCAATTGACTCATAAACCAACAAAAACTGACAAATATTTCCATAATTACTGACATTTTCTGTTTTTACATTTTCATGTCATTACTGACATGAAAATGAAATTTCCGCACCTATTATTTTCACTTCGGTTTGTTTCGCTAGGTACGTAAGAACTTTCCAGAATCTTCGCTGTCGAATTACGGCTCGCCTGGCCGTCCTGGCAACTCATGACTCACGGCTACCTTCGCTTCTATTATCGCTGTCAAAACAATTGACTCCCTTACTCCCGTGTGCCGTATTTATATTAGCTTATGCTTTGATATCGAAATTCCGAGACGTTTTCCACGTTTTAGAGAAGTTCCTCGCGGTTTCCAGACTTTTGGAGATGTTTATCGTAAGCCGGAGATTATGCTAGGTCGTCCTGGAATCTTTGTTAGTATTGTGATCATTTCAAACAACTGTCACTTGACATGAGTGCGTGATTCTTTTTAGCCTCGTTACAGTATGAGAAGAATGCTTATTAGAAAGGACTCGCCTCTAACATCCGAGCTCTTTTCGGTAATGGGCGTATGTTGGTATATGAGTTTTCTTTGAATATTTATAAAAAGTATATAAGTAATAAAAACCTTCCACACTGATTTTTTATTTTTAACTCGTTTAAATAACATAGACTCGATTTTTAAATTTTAATATTCAATGTCATGGAGTGCATGCATTGTTAACATTGTTAATGGCAACATCAATGACATATATACGCCATAATTTTGAGATACGTAAGGTTAGGTTAGGTTATGTTAGGTTAGGTTAGATTAGGTTAAGTTAGACACCCTACTTGATATCAAAATCATAATTTAAAAAATTCTTACGTATGATTTTTGGTTCAATATGTACGCAACGATTTTTCAGAGATAGATATTTACGTTTTAACCACAAAACAATAAACACATTTTCACAAAATAATACTATTCCGTGGTTTAACCAATCTATTTGGAATTTTCCAAATTGGTTACGGTTTCAACTTAATGTCTATTTTTCTATATGAGCAGACATTCAGTAACCAAGTATTGAGGTAAAATTTTTAATCGTTTAATAAATATACTAAAAAAGTTTGAATTTACTCTATAGATGTCCAATTAATCATATTAATTCTCAACAGTTTTTTGCGGTAAACATTTTGTATCAAGATCAAATTTATACGCTAGTCTTAGTGTTAAAAACGGATACTTGACCAACTTGGTTTCTGGACTTAGAGGTCTGCCTTATTGGATATTTGTATTTATGTCTCTCAATTTAGTACATGAACAAGAAAATAGATTTATTTTATCTAGGAGCACTGATAGAAAGTAGGGGAAAACAATAGTTTCGTTAGTATCGATACCTTGTAGCGTATGTTCATCTTTAATCTAGGCACTTCAATTGTCTACAAGAAAAATGTACAACTTCGCAAGTGTAATCCCGTTAAGCTGCTACGGTAGCTTCTCAACAGGTGGCGGTTCCACAAATACATTTATTTGTACTACACATTTAGATATTATCGATGGCTCATAGATAGGACGCTATTTTTATATATGAGAAAGTAGGTATGGAAGTCTTTTTAGGTATCCATAGGGCTTATGAACTATCTGGCTTAAGTGATAAGTTTACACAATGTAACGTTCATAATTCCAGATCTGATAAACTACGACATCTATTTAATTTAATATAAGGTGTCAATAAAGTGATCACTTTATTGACAAATTATCATTTAATAAAGACATATAAAAAAGGAGCTTCGTCTCTATGAGACAACTATAATATATCTTATATTCAAGAAAACATTATTATTGTGAAGATACAATTTTTTCAGAAGCGAATATATCGATCTTATCTGTAATTCCCATTTTTTATTTATTTGATTAGCATATATTATCCATTATCCATCCATATATTATCCACTTTCTCTGGTACGGCAGGCGCAAATTACTTTGTGTAACTACCGCTATTAACCATTTTAATTCAATTTTATTTTTGGACACATTTATACAACACACATATATTACATAATATATTCAAGAACACATTCTCATTGTGAAGTTCCAAATATAATAGAAGAAATTTCTGTGAAATAATGTTATTTGTTAATCAATTAATAAAAAATGAGACTTACAGATAAGCTCGATATATTCACGGAAACGTAAGAGGCCGCTATGGCGTAATTGGATAATGCGCCTGCCCCGGATAGGAGGAGATCCATGGTTCGAATCCCGGTAGCAGCCAAATATTTTTCCTTTGATTTGATTTGTCTGTATATCCTTCTAATTGATTAATAATTTTTCTTACAATATATCTTGATTATTTTAAAATAAGTTTGATTAAGTCTAAAATATCATGATTTCTAATGATGTACGCTAATATTCTCTGGCGGAATTTATTTGTTCTGTACATTTCGGTACCATCTATCTCATCGTTTTGGGTAAACATAATATGATTTGATTATTCAGCGGATACCTTACTGCAATCTGCATTAGAACTAGCGTCCCATACGTACCATAGCGTACAAAACATGGTACTAATGCTATATGGCTATGTTATAATGCTGATTGATTTGTCAGAATTTATATTTTTTGTATGCCCACTTTATTATTTAAAGCTTCTTGAAATCAAATTTTAATGCTTATATTTTGTTTGATAATTTATTAGTTACACTGTTGAATTAAATAATTAATATTTCCTCTCCAATAATGTTAACCGACTTGAAATTCTCTAATTATTTGAACATCCCGGTAAATATATTAAGTACAGAGTTCATATGCGACTAATATATTTATAATGCAACGTATGTGGCGCAAGTCACCTAGGCCGCGGAAGTTTGGGCGAATGGGTTGGAGACACTGGCAATCCCTCTGCCCTAAACCAGGAACATTATTTTTATCGCTACGGCACGTACATATTACGAATTTTCTTTTATCGAGTGTGGGAATTCATTACAATGAAATTTTATTTTTCAGTCCTGTTTCCTCCAAAGTATCTATCGAATGATTTGGCAATGAATATATAATTAAAATGTCTTAAAAATTGAAATTGTTTCATATGTTGTATATACTTGTTTATGGATTAATAAAAATGATACCAACGTTTTCCTTATTATTTCGTGCAAGTAAGAACTCGACAATTTATAATTTAAAAATATTGAAAAATTTGAATGAAGAAATATTTGGAACATGCAAAATTGTAACATTTTTGTTTGTTTAGGAAAAAATAAATGTGGCAGGATATTAAAGGAAAGTTTTTGAGAAAAATAGCTCTTCTTTCGTAACATCTTTACAACGTGGCTGCGTGTCTGTAATTTAATAATATTTTTTTTTTGATAGCTATTTATTCGAAGAATTATTCTTTTGTCGCTTGAATTATAGATATTATTGATTGATCAGTTTTTCATTCCCGGGGTTTGGAAAGAATAGGTCCCTTGTATTTCGCAATAATGAGGTTTTACTGAATTACTTTTTAATTTCACGTAAAAAAAAGTAATTCAGAAGCTGCTAAACTATATTCTATATCAATTAACGTATATTATGGATGACTCACAGAGACGAAACTGTATTTTCAAGTTTGTGTTTACTGGGGTATTATGCCGTGTTGTTACGACCTTTCGGGCCGACGTTTCGGATCCCATTCCCAAGGTCGTAACAACACGGCATAATACCCCAGTAAACACAAACTTGAAGATTCTGAGTGGCCGTGAAAACCTAAGAACATTCGAAACTGTATTTATTTTTATTATGGGAACGTAGGTATAGAAGTCATTTATGGTGTATATCGGACTTACAACCGATCTTTGGTAGGCTTAAGTGATCACTTTACACATATGTAACGTTCGCCATTTCCACCATGATAGAATATACCATATCTTAATAATTTTTGGAATATTTTATATTATATTTTTATTGCATGTCATACATCACATATGTGTTGTAACAACCTTTTATACCGGCCTGTGACAGCCATTTACATTCCCCCTAAATCCCCACAGATGTCGCTAATTATTTTTGATATCGTTAATTATTTTTTGATATCGTTCGATGAGACTTCCACAATTGATTTTATGTCCAGGGTGTCTCGTTTTATCAACCCTATGGTAACCTAATATTTTGAGGGCTCTGATTATTTTGGAATAAATAAAAATATTTTCTATTTATAATGACAAATGTAACTTCATTTATGACATTTACATAACTGAAAATCCAATAATTAAAATGTAGCTATAATAAGAACCTATAAGTAGCCATAATAAGGCCAATAAGAACCTGTCAAAAGAAGCATGACTAGCGGTAAATAATAGTGTTCTAGTGCCAACTCTGATGTAAGCAAGTGAATCCTGAAAAAAGGAATGTCACTAAGGCGCTTGTGTGGAAAATATTTGGTCAATAGAGTGAAGAATGAACAAATTAGAAGTGAATGTAATGCTCGCTATCGTGTGGTGGATAGAATAAAGAAAGGACTGCTGAGATGGTTTGGTCATGTAGAACATATATGCGAGGAAAAGATGGTTAAGAAAATATATGGGGCGAGTGTTAAAGACAGGAATAGAGAGCGTCCGCGAAAGACCTGGCATGATGAAATATTACAAATATTGGAGGATGGCCCTGTTAAAGGCCTCAACAACCATAGAGCTTGCATGAGAAGATGTATGAATGTAGCCGAAGCAAAAGTGGTGTGCCAAGATAGAAGAATATGGCGTTCTATCCTCTTTGCCTGACAATGCGGAGAAACGGTGTGATGGTTAGTTAATTAGTTAGTTACCTGTAATTAGCCTGTGTTACCTGTGGGAGGCTGGCTTAAATTTTAAATACAGTTAAACCCCTTTAATTCGAACCCAATAATTAGAAATTAACCGTGTCACATCAATATTCTTACTATTTTCAAACTAAGCTAAACGCTTGTGCTAGCTTGCTGGTCTGGAGTGAGGTTCGAAACCGCGACCTTTGGATCACGAGGCGAGAGTCCTAACCACAAGACCAACAAGCAATTCACTTTGTATTAGGGTAATAAATATTGCATTTTCGAAACGATTTCTTGAAATGTGAAAAACAGACGTTTTTCACAAAATTAATGGCTTTTTTCGATTCTTGGCGAATTTCGCATTAAATTCACAGTACCCTTTTTCTATGCATATTATGTCGTAGTCCCTAAAATTGGGGAATCCTATGTACGTTTAAGCTTTAAAAAATGCCAACCTGGCGGCGAATGAGTAGGACCAATATAGCAGATTTTGCTCATAAGTGGGTAAGCGATGGGTCTGCCCTCGTAGAAACAACTACGATCCTTTCCATGACATAGGATACCTCTATTTTGTATTTTTTACAACATTTTGAAACATTCCACCAAATAGTCCACCACCACCGTACAATTTTGTAACATTGAAATATTTCCCTGTTTTATATATCATATGTAGGTATACCTTTTTTTCACATCTTATATTTTCTCGACCTGCCGCAGATAAAAATGTATTAAAATGTAATCAGACGTTAGAAGATGGAAGCGCGCATTCAATTGCCAGTCAAAGAAGGCTAATGGCAGCAGACTTCCAGGAAAACCCTGGAATTTTCTCCGTAGGTAATATACGTATTTTTGATCATTTATCTCTTTTAAATGGTGAAAATGTTTTCAATGCGACCAAAATTGAAAATGTTTTCAATTTTTATGGAACTGCCGCATTCTACATTCAGAGAACCATATTCTCTGTATGCACAACGACAGAGCGTGTTTACGCTAAATGAAAAATTAATTTAAACGTTGTCTATTGCATTTTGTATGGAAAGAACCGGAAAATGGAAAGAAAAAGAGAAGAAAACCAACCTATATAAAATTTTAATGAAATCAAAATCGTGACATTGAAGAACATTGTTTCTTAATTGAAACAAAACATTTTAGACAAAGATTTAACGATAGAACTATCATACATAATAATTTCGCTGTCTGTCCGTCTGTCTATCTGTATGTCTGACCGTCCGTAACTTCTTGTAACGTCCATAATTTCGTTCGAATTCACGGTTAAAAAACAAGTTAAACGACCGGAGATGGGGTTTGAACTCCGGGCCAACAAATCCGAACCGGCCGCTAAATGCATGTTGCTACCGCCGCCTTTCCGTGGACCGACAAAAAGATACTATAAATATATACTGGAGCTTAACAAAGACACGAACCATTTCATGTTCTGTCCAACATAATCGCCAGGGTTTAAAATAGTACCATTAACTGCCGGCAGGGGAAATATAAAAAATGTTTTAATATTGTGATAAAAAAGTCGTTACTACTATTTCACGGGTGTCGGCTATAAATAAGTAAATACTCATTCTTTTGGAACCTGATCACCTGATGAAAATGGAGGCTTCCGAAACATGTAGTGTTGAAAAAATTAAATAGGGAAAAAAACAAAGTTTGTGTTTTATTCATAATATTTTAAAATGGATTTCCACGAAATAAACGCCGAATCATTTAATTATTTAAAGTCATTATTTTCGCTATCCTGATGAAAATATTGATATTTGACGGAGGTCTTGACATTTTTCAATTAAACTTTAGACACTTTATTAAAAAAAAAACGCATTACTTTTCATTTAAATTTTAAAGAGTAAATAATGATATCTTGCGCTGGATCGGTAAATTGAAGCATATAAAAGTGATATTAAATATTTACATTATTATATATATCATAATATTCTTTAGTATAAATATTTAATATCACTTTTATATGCTTCAATTTACCGATATATAGATATTTATTTATTTATTTAATAATCATGGAAGACCAACAGCACAACAAAGAAGTATAGAAAACATTGATATAATATAGATGGCACAGGTCTCCATATTTAGAAATATGTTAGTAATGATAAATATATTATGAATTAAACTTAGACATGTTAAGAATTATATAACAAAGAAAGAATAAAAAAGATAATAATAATTATATAACAAAGAAAGAATAAAAAATTTAATTAAAAGAAAAAGAGAATTAATTATTAGCAGAAAAACATAGGCATGTAAAAAATAATATGAAAAGAATGAACAAGAGAAAAAGAGACTTAATTATTAAGTAGAAAAAAATTCTGCACTCAAAATTTTTCTTAATCTTGTGTGGATGCATTCGAACAGATCAATATCTAATAATCTTATCAGTTTATTAAATGCATCGCATACCCTCAAGAAATATGAATTACGATGATAGTTGGATGAGGTAATTATTCATATTTTATTTATTTATTAGATATGAATAATATGATAATAAATGAGTAAAACATGAATAATTTTGTTCAGAATTTTTTGTGAATTACATTATTGTTTTTTAGTTTTGTGTAAAAGATATTCACCGTCTCCTTAACTAGACTGAGTGTAGATATAAATAAAATATATATAATAGAATATCACGAGATATCATTTTATTATTTCATAGAACGTTCAGATTGTTTCAAAATACTGATTGCACCCCGCTTTAATTAGATATTACGTTTGTGGAATTTTGTAATAAAATTATTGGGCTGAAGAATCACGTCTAGTTTTAAACAACAGCTTATGGATATATTTCAATGCACACAAGCTTAACATTATTTATTAACCAAGGGGTGAATTTAATGAAAAGAGGTTGTATGCAACGGATACAGGGGGGGGAACGTCGAGCCACGCCGCCGATCGCCACTCCCAGGCCACTAGCGCCAGAGCCTTCATTAATTAAAATTTAATTTAGTTTAAATACTTCCAAGGCTTCGAAGAGTAACTACTTACTCAAGTTACAAATGAATTTTATGGCTTCTTCAAAACTTGTTATAACTAAAAAAAATTTATCACAAAAATCTGAACCCAAGTTTGGTCTCTCAGTTTGGCGCGAGAAAACAGGTCTTTCATAATAAAGTCTAGAGAGAGATTTATGGCCAAATATGAAATACCTTATCCGGAGAAAAGAGGCAAAAGAGCCTAGTACTTCGGGAATGGTTTACCACTTCGTATATCTTGAGGAATGTCAAAGCAAGAAAACCAAAGGTGTGCAGTCAGTAATTTGTAATAAGCTAGAATTTCTACAAAATAAATTGAAATAAAATGTGTGAGAGTGGCTCTTAATATTCCTTTCTTCTCTTCTTCTTCTCGTTACCTCTAGAACAAACCTTTCGGAGGAATTAACCTATAAAAGGCATCGCGCGACATGGAGTGAGCAATACAGTTCGTGACGACAACAAGGCGACATCTCCGCGATACTACTAAGCTAACAAGTGTGATCAGTGATTCGTGATATTGCAAGACGCGTATATGTAATTTACGAGAAGTGATCTAAGCGATAGAGACAGCGTTAATTATTGCGGGTTAAGGAATAGTTCCATAATAAGTGTGTGAATTATTCGGGAGACATATAATGGCTATAAAATTATGAACGTTACTACAATTTAACTGGTGTTCAGTGGCTTTCTTTGGTAATAAATTAAACTAAATTAATATCCAGAAGCCACGTCCCGTGACAATATACAATTCGAAAAATTCTAGACCGAGGAGATGATCAGTGGCGCATAATGTCTAGACAGACCTGCCTGGCTGAATGTAGCGCTCTGTAGTGACTACAGTCGAGGAGTTACGACTCCTGTAAGGCCTCTAAAGAAAAGGATGAAAACTTTCAAATTTTGTGCCATAACCAAATTATTTAAGTTGTAAAATTATGTTTACATTCAGTAACGAAAATATCGACCCTTAGTCTCCTCTGTATATCTACAGTTCTCATCTTTCAGGAGGAAGCTTCAGACAATAGTTTTATATGTTTTGTTGTCAAGTTTGGGAAGCCAATCTGGCTTAAAACTACCTAAAGCAAGTTGTGTACGTATAACAAAATTATATTTATATTTTAGTAACGAAAATATTAGTCTTAAGCCTCCTCTGCATAAAGTTCTCAACTTTCAGGAAGAAGCTTTAGGCAATAGTTTTAAATGTTTTGTTGCCAAGTTTAGGGTTCCATTATGACTTAAAACTACTTAAAACAAAACGTATAGTTGTCGTATCCAGTATTTGGAATGTATATATCGTGAAAAAGATAATATACACAAAAATACATGTATTTTTCCTTTATATTATATATTATCGCTTTTTTAGAAGATTTTGAAGACATATTTTTTTAGTAAACAAGCAATAAGTCGGTAATAACTACTATACAAGCGAAAAAGCTGAAATATATATAATTATGCAATTATATACAATATATGCAATTAGCGACGAAAAAAGTCAGCATTAATCACTAAGCAAGCAATAAACCTCTAATGTATTATCACAAGATTCTAAAACGATAAGAACTGTACATAGTCGGGGATTTCCAATTTGATTTTTTTTAAATGTTTTCAAAAGAACTGGAAGGATCTAGATACATACGACTATAACTTGAATATTCGCAAAATAAAAATTCCTATAAAAACAAGCGATGCCATCGCTATCGCCACCACCGACACCATCGCCATTTATGGTGTTAGCCAGCGAACACCACAGATAAAGTGGATCCAGTGCGAAAGCCATTAGTGGCCAGCGATAAATTACCAGAGCCTACCTACCTCATGCGGAATTACCGAAGATTGTGACCCGAGTTGTGACCCGCTGATGTCCTTTCTGTTTTTCCTTCACCTTTTTTGCAGTCCACCATTCTTATAACCATTTCAGTAGCGTCTATGATCTCGTCGGTCCATCGAGTTGGAGTTCAGCCTCTTCCTATCTGATCTTCGACCTTTCCAGCCACTACTAGTTTTTACAGGTTCTCTAGGGACGATGTGTCCAAAAGAAGCACGAATAAGCAAGATCGCGAAGAGTGGCACTAAGCAGTTCGCGTTATAGAAGCAGAAGTAAGAACCACGTCGCTCAGTCATGAGTCCATCTACTAAGAGAGAGAGAATTAAGAAATAAGCCGAAAGATATTTTATAATTATTCAAATATTTTCTGTGTTACAACCCTTCCCATCACACCTGCCTTACAAAAAAGTTTAGAATGCCTTAGTTAAGCTGACTTGACGTTTTCATTACTATGCGGGTCAGGCTTTAGCCTGTCAACGCACCTCATAAATTCACATCTAAAAAGGTTCCCCATCGTCGGTTCACGTTGAGATCTGGATTTTATTTTTCACACCTCTGCAATAATCTCAGCTTTAACACTGAACCATATTATCTGAACGAACGTAGTATTATATTAATTTAGCGACATATTTTTGTTATAGTTAACGGCTTCTGAATGTATCAAGTTCTAAAGTTTTATTTTATTTTTAAGAGGCTTACCGAATACTGGGTACAAAATACATTAAAAACGATACATTACTTATTTCAGAGTCGGCACACTATCCCAATTACAAGTATTTTCTGCCTGTTGTAGCAACATACATATATTTAATAAATCATTTTTATATGTAAATAAATAATTGATTTTATACATTCCGGTGGTTGAGGTTATTGTTAAAAAAATGGATGCTATTAAGGGGAGATTTTTAAATGATAATAGGGTATCTGCAAAAATATCAGCATTAAGAAGATCAATATCCAGATATATAAATATTATATTATGAACGGCAACTTTCTAGTGATGGAAGAAAAGAACTTAAATTATTAAGAGTTGACTAATTCCTAAAAACTATTATATGTGGTTCAATATGCAAGTTAATGCCAGATAAATAAAGATAACAAATAAGTATCTTGCGAAGAACAACAAGATTTGATATTTTCTCCCTGGACTCTTTTTGTGTATTGTATCATCCTCGTAGCTGTGAAGATTTCTATGTTGACCAGCTCTGTAGGACTAAATACGTATAAACTCATTCTGCTCTCTTTGGATTCTTAATCATAATCCTTAAGTTAAGATCAGACATAATCTTTAAATTAAGCTGAGACATGATTTTTAAGTTAAGCTGAGACGTGATCTTAAGTTAAGCTCAGATATTATCTTTAGATAAGTCGCTAAAGCGAAGACTTTGACCCTTCCTACGTAACGTATCGAATCTTGAAAATGTCATTTGCCGAAGAAAGCAATTGAAAGATAGTCAAGTTCACTTTAAATGAAAATGTGGACTGATTTACTCAGAATTCGACGTGAATATTTATTATGGTACGTAGTTTCATTTAGCATTAGACAAAAATATCAAAATTTATTACGGTTCTTGCAAAAACGCAGTTTACCTAATTAAAAATTTGACGTTTAATGTCGTATGGCTCATATCCTTATTGCTTTGGAAAAAAACTGTTTAAAAAATATTTTGGAAACAAATTTTTTATTTATTTTAAAAACGTTCGCCTACAAAAAATTATGTTTTATGTATTAGCTTAAATATATATTAAAATATTTAAAAAGTATCAGTTTTAGGTACGATAAATAAATAATGTTGCTTAAAGACCTGACGACTTTAATACATCTTACAATAATCTCCTTCTCCAACAAAAGAGATCTCGTTATTGAGAGCAAATAAAACTTGCTGTATTAATTATAGATTTAATAGATTAGAATAAAATAAAATGAAATAAACTGTTTAATAACTAAATATTTTTTCTGCCACTTGAAATGTTTATCGGCTGTGTACATACTATGGAATACGATATATGGAGATGGTGATCTAGAATTGAACAATATTGATTCTTTTCCCGAGAACTTAATATTTTTAAATTTCGTCAATTTTTGAAAACTTTCACTTTCTAATTTCACTCTTATATTCTAAATTAAATCATTGTCTGAACATTGTAATTCACATTTTATACTCGAGTCATGTGTATGTCTAGACCTGTGGTGGTGAACTTAGGCACGCATGCGAGATGTGGCAAGCGAACGATTTACTTTTTATAAACTTCTGAAAACAGCGTAAGTACAGTAAACCCAGCATCGACAAAGAATGAGAGAAACTTCTAAATCTCTGAAAATTTTTTGAAAAAAGACTATCGGATAAATCGATAGATTGCATTTATTTTTTTAATAACTATTTTTTTAAAGAAAATTCGTCGTTAAATTTTACAATTATAATTCTTCAAAATAATTATATAATCTATATAAATAAAAATGTAAGTGTTCGTTTGTACAAAATCGATAATCTCTGAAAGTTCTTCACCGAAATTTTGGCACAACGTTGCATTCGATAACGAAGATATTTTCGTATACCTAATTTGTTTTCATATAACTACTATTTATTTATATTAATAAAAATGTAAATTTCGACTGTCCAAAATCATAAATCTCCTAAATTCTTTTTGACAAAACGTTGCACTCAAATTCGGACAACTTATTTGAAAAGGCGCAGGTATCCACCATTTCAATATTAATAAACATTTAGATATAACATTTTTCAAATTCAAATTTTTTGATAACATTCGGTTGTCTTTGCTAGAAACCGCAGCCAATCGAATCGCGATATCTATACCTACCAATAAAACTCAATGTCTGTCTCTCTGTTGGTTCTCTATACAAACCTACACCGTTTGTCCGATTCAACTCAAATTTTGCATATTTATGCTTTAGGATATTTTCCCCTCCCATGCTACCCCTTCCCCTCCCCCAGATATATTTTCGATGCAAATCTGTATCGTTCGACCGATCGGACTCAAAATTTGGAAACTTATTCTTCAGGACCCAGCGAAAAACAGAGACATTTCCCCTCACCACTTTTACCCCTTCCCCACCCCTTGATATATTTACAATGCAAATCTGTACCATTCGACAGATCGGACTCAAAATTTGGGAACTTATTCTTTAGGACCTGGCAGGTAACGAAGGCGACTTTTCCCCCACCTCTTTACCCCACCCCCTGCCCAATTATATTTTCTGTAGAAATCTTCACTGTATGGCCGATATAACCCAGATTTTGCATACTTATTTTTCAAGACCCGGCGGTAATAAAGACAACTTTCTCCCCTCCTTTCTTACCCCACCCTCACACCTGATATATTTTTTGTACAAATCTACAACGTTTGCCGATCTGATACAAATTTTGCATTCTTATTCTTTAGGTCACGGCGGAATACATAGATCACAATTCCTTCCTGGACATCCCATCCATCCCAGCCTAGATTAATTGGATACTTTTTTTATTAGAGACTTTTCGAAACAATTAAACCTTTGTGTGTCCCTACAAACTTATTTTTAACTAACTCCTTAACCCGAGCAATGACGGGTACGAATATCTATCAATATATAAGAATATAAGTATTCGTTTGTTCAAAATCTTAAATCTCCGAAAGTTCTTCACGGATTGACTTTGACACAATGCTGCATTCGAATACGCGCATATTTTTATGCAACTTCTATTATTCAGATGTCACATCTGTGACTGGTAAAAACATGTTTATTTGAAAAGCATCAAAATTGAATACCCACAAGCATTGTAAAATTAATCATAATAGAAAGGTGTGCTTTCTCTTTTCTTTCTTTTCCATTTGACAAAACTGCGCCACAGCAACGCGTGGCCGGGTACAGCTAGTATATAATAAGGATGGACCAGACAAGACTTCTCTGAGCCGTGATGCACGGATTCCAGAGGGGCGCCGACCGCGAGAGAGACCACCAAAGAAATGGAGAGAGAGTTTGACGTCCTCGTCACAGGATCAGGACTGACCTGTCAATACACATGAAGGGTCTAATAATAAAAGAAGAAGAAGAATTAAATAAAAGTTTTCTTGTTATTATTTTTGCGATTCGTGATATATTATTTTTTTGTTTTGTTTATGAACCATTCACAAAAAAAAGTTTATTCAAGTATTGTTTCTATATTTAAGTAGGTGGGTAGATTTAAATATTCCAAAAAAATATTGCACGATATTCTTAATAATTTTTAAAAATTCTCGATCTTTTCGAGATTTATCGAGAATATTAATTAATTAAATGAAATTTCACAAAATTGCTATAACATAAATCTCTAGGCATGAGAAGTCGAGAGGTTGTTAAACTTTAAGATTGGTTTAACGGACTTTGCAGACGCAGACAACTGTTTAAAGCCATTAATAATTATATAATATTAATTCTTGTTATTAATTGTGATTCGTGATAAACTGTTTTTTATTGTTTTATTTATGAATCATTTACAAAAATAAAAAAGTTTATTCACATATTTTTTCGGTAAGTAATTTAAAATATTCAAAAAAAATATTGCATGACATTCCTAATAATTAGTGAAAATTCTCGATCTTCTCGAGATTTATCGAGAATATTAAATGATATTTCACGAAATTGCTAAAACATAAATCTCTGGGCTTGAGAGGTGTCGAGCGGTTGTTAAACTTTAAGAACGCTTTAACGGACGTTACAGACGCAGACAACGGTTATTCGAGCCGTTAATAGTCGAGCAGATAATGCGCTAAATTTAATGGCTGTCAAAAATAATCGTTTCGTATTTATCGTCCGTCGGATGCAGGGGAGCCGTTTGCATTCTGGAGGGAAAACGAAAAGGCGCGAGAGTCGCGCGGCCCGGGCGGGGGCGCAGCGCGCGTGCGCGTCCCGGGCAGCCCCCCCCTGGAGACCTGTGGATCGGCCTCCGCCGCCAGTTGCGCCGCGATACCGGTCAGGGGTGCACGCGACGCCGACGCCGCCGCAGCGACAGTTTGCCGAGATCGTGTCGAGCTTTGCGCGCCACCTGTGAAACTCGCGCCGCGCCGAAGTTCCGCGAAGCTCTTCCGCGCGTTATCAGCTTGATAAGGCGGCCGCAGGGGCCGCGCCGCGTTGCAGTCGCGCGGAAATATTTTGTTTCAAACAACTCGAACGCGCGCCAATAAAATGTTTTAAATTTGGTACATACTTTTTATTTATTTTATACCCGCTTTCATTACAATTGCTTGCTTTGATTTAAAAAAAAATATATCACTGCCACAATATGTCTTGTTAAAACACCTACATATACATCTCTGTCTAAAAGCATTTTAAAGGAAAATTAATGAACTCATTAAGAACTGGTCAAAGAGCTCATGGCTAAATAAACTGCTTCCACAGAACTATCATCATCGTTAATTTATGTCAGAAATTATATTCTAAACTACCATTGCCTTCCCATTCTCTGAAAATAATATTTTAATTGATACAAGTCAGCGAATATTCTAATCTAACCTAACCTAAGCTCACTATTATAGTACTTTCTGCCTCTACAGAACAGACTCCACTTTTCGCGATCCTG
The DNA here is from genome assembly GCA_016648135.1 of Agrypnia vestita. Taxonomy (NCBI): domain Eukaryota; kingdom Metazoa; phylum Arthropoda; class Insecta; order Trichoptera; family Phryganeidae; genus Agrypnia; species Agrypnia vestita. The sequence continues at coordinate 20,115 of JADDOH010025101.1, read as the reverse complement.
GGCCTTGTTCAGAGCGACGAGTAGCGAGCTTCTGGTCATGTCTCGGACTTGGTCTATCCATCTTATCGGAGATTGACTTCTCCCTTTCCGCCCCTGTACATTGCCAATGATTGCAAATTTATCTTGGTATTCAACCGCTCTTTTAGAAACGTACCCAAAGTAAGAGAGAATTATTTTTCTGCGTTATGTAGAAAGACTCTTTTAAGCACTGAGTTTTTGAAGACTAGAGGCATTCGTTCATCTTACAATCCATGGTATTCGCAGCCCATGATGCCAATACCATACCTCGAACGCTTCTAGCATATTTCTCTCTTTCCTTCTCAGGGTCCTTACGTATTTTGAGATGGATTTAAATGACATAAAAATATCCAATATTAAACATCTAGAACACATCGTGTTTCTTAGACCATTTCATCTTCAACATATCCAAAGTTTCACGCAACATTTTAAACATTTTATAAAAGATTTATTCCTTTTATTTGGCTTCGAAATCATTTTAAAAGTCACCTTTTAGAGAAACATCTGCGGACACAAAACAAATTGATTTCGTCTGTCGAACTCGCGCGCCGTAATAAAGTGTCGAATACAATCTGCCCGCAAAATAAGAAAAAACTTTGATGGGTGTTCAACATAGTGTTTTTGGATTGTGTGAATAAATTACCGTCATGTTGTTAACACTGGAGTGTTCTAGAATAAGGATCGTGAAGAACGTTTCACATTGCCTGGGAGTCGGTGCAGTCCGCTAGTGGACATCCAAGTTTTCTACCAGCGGGCAAGGTCTCCTTGCGCAGGTAAATGACATGACTTACTCAATACATCGTAACAATAATAGTGTACAAAATTAGATTGTTTTTTAATATTTATTAACTACCTGTATAAGCGCTAAATATATTATTAAGTATTGTTTTCTAGTAAAAAATACAATCTAATTTAGCACGAACGAGTGTTCTAGTGTAAAAATTCTTGGTTTTTGTTCTCTTCATCAACACAATGCACCTCCAGTCAGTCACCTTTCATAATTCTGTTGGTTGCTATGAATCGATATTTACGTGGATAACTGAATATATAACTAAAAATATATAGTATTTTACAAAAAACACATGGTATTATAATTTTCTAAAATATGATATTTAACTACGACATTTAATTAAGAATAATCAATTAGAAAGGTATACAGAAAAATCTATGTTTAATTGATATTTTATCGCAGTTCCCAGAATGAAAAGTTCCAGGTTCGTAACACGCTGGAAACTAAATATATTTCGGATAATAGATTTTTCTGTATGTCTGTTTAATTATTATTCTTCTTCCTTTTAATATACCTATGTGGTCCTTTCTACAGAGGATAGCGCCTCCTGAGAGGGGGATTCCCAGCTGTCCTTCCATCATTTGGGAGGTCTTTCCACGAGGGTGGGTTCCGTGAGGCTGACAATATAAGAGAGCCTAGTGCTCTCCATTCTCTGGACATGACCATACCAATCCCTCTTTTGCTGTCTACTCTATCATACAATGTCCTCAGCCTCACGTATCTTTCTTATTCTGATGTTCCTCCCGCAATCCCTCGGAGTTTTGCCTGCTATCATCTATCAGTGTCTTCATCTCGAGGGTCTTCAATGTTTGTTTAATCCTGATTGTTTCTGCCCTTGCTTCAATGCCGTATGTCATTATTGGTCTTACAGATGTATTATAGATTCTCATCTTGCTTTTGATTGCTATATCTTTATCATTCCAAATTATGGATTTTAGAGCACCAGAATTTGCCGCAGCCCAAGTTAACAACTTGGGCTTATATTTCTTCACACAGATCAGCTCCTCCAACCAGGTCTAGATATATTTAAGGTACCGACCTTGTCCTATGAGTTTGTTCTCTTCGGTCAGGTTACATGTTTTCGGTGTTTTAGACAAGGTAATAAATACATTTAATCTCTTCGATAGCGATTGTCATTATGTATTTCTTACGGTCATTGTGTAGTCTGTCATGCATTATTTGTAAGTCGTTATTTTTCTCCGTTACGATTATAGCACCGTCTGCATAGAAGACCACACTGACAATTTCCTTTCCCATCCTACAAATTCCGATTGTATCTCTGCTGTCAGTTCATCTATTATCATATTGAAAAAAATGGACTTAAACTCTATCTATGTCGTATGCTTGTCACTATTGGAATTGTATTGCTAAGTTCATTATCACTTTTAACTCTGGTCTTTATAATTTTTTTAAATTTTTTTTTAAAAAAAAAAAAAATAGAGATGTGAACACGGAATACGTGTCACATCAATATTCTTACTATTTTCAAACTAAGCTAAACGCTTGTGCTATGAAAATAGGACTAACTTGCTAGTCTGGAGTGAGGTTCGAACCCGCAACCTTTGGATCACGAGGCCAGTGTCCTAACCACAAGAAGAATTGATTGATTTAATTTGATTTTATTACTACACACCCTAACCTCACTAATTAAAAATAGGAATAAATAAATAAAAAGGGTAATAAAATGAATTTGAATGAAACCACAAAACTACAATCATTTGAATAAAACTTTTGTATTTTTGAAGCAGGAACATTGTGAAAAGATGAACATTTCACCGATTCAACTGGGTATGAGAAACTTTGTATTGAATCAGTGGTATTTTATCTTCTGAATTCAACCTGTCTTCAATGTCCTTGATTTCATTTGTACGTTTCTTCAATATATATGGAGATTCACGTTACGTATTTACTGGTTTTAGGAACTGGTCTAAGATACTCAGGGAGTAATTTATTATTTGGTTGTCTTTATCAAGTATTTTAGATTAATATTCTAATTATGATAATTTTTGTAACAGGCATGACCTGTTCCCACTTTGGAAATATAAAATAGAGTTTTAGGTTTTTGTCTAATTTAATATGTTTTTGTCTAATTTAACATATTTAACATAGTATTTAATCTAACATTGTTAAGATGCTCCAGTGATCCAACGTTCCAGGAGGGCAATGAGTAAATCCTGAATGACATGAATTTAGCATAGTTTAAAAATAGTATGAATATTGATGTTAGCATAATCCGTATCTCTATTATTTAATTATAATTATAGTAATTAACACATCTTTTTTACTAAAAAAATATTCTTATGATTATGAGTTCTACAAACCAAATTCGGGAACAGTAAAAGAGAAAGCAGGGACTAATTTACAGTACAAAACTAAGATTTTTTTAATTCAGCTAGATCAACTTGCCGATGGGCATCTTTTTGTTCTCCAAATATGCAACTGTGTGCAATGTGCAATTTTAAAAGTACATATTTTTAAAAATTTACGGATAACTGGATATAAATATGATAGAAATAATAAATTTCGCAACGTATTATATTTTTGATTTGGTACCTAATACTTTCCCTGTACATGTCAACCTTCGAAAAAGTTTGCAGTTGGACGCATTTTCATTTATTCATCGAAAGGAAATTTCCAATATCTATAGTCACCCTTCTGGAAAATTCGACTTGAAAATTTAGATTTTAAAAATTATTATTCATGAGTTTCTAAAATATTCACATTTTACTACCACGCTTCATTATGATAGGAGGCTCGTCATTACACAAAGAAGGTATTCATTATGTAGTTTTTATGAAAATCACGTTTTATATTTTAATAATGTCACAATTTTTTTTTATATGTTTTATTACCCGTGGAACCCAAGCATTTTATTAATCACATAATTTATTTAAAAAAATCTGAATTGTACATGTTTTAATTATAATTTATAATATATTTTTACAATATAAATTCATTAACGACCAATTGAAATTTTTTATCTCGAGTAAAATAACAAGCATTATTCGTTTATCTCAAAAATTTTTTTTTTCCCATTCAATAAGAGTTTTCGTCAAAGCAAATAAATTATACGGCCTCATTAATGCCAATATGTTTAAAAAAAATAATATTTAACGTTTAATGATATTACACGCACGCGTTACATTTACAACTAAAGTTACATTAGATGTCACACGTAAGGTCATAGAATGAAATCCAGAAATATGCATGATATTATAAAGATCATATGCTTTTCCTAGGAAATATAAAAAATATGTAAATTCAATTTTCTGCCCAACTGTTGACATTTCACCCAAAGTGTGAAGAATATTTTCCGTTCTACTTTGAATGAAGAAGATTCTTAGTTTTTACAACTGGACATGGTACACTCTGTTTGTATATAAAATAGGATGTTAAATCTGCTGTACCTAAGACTAGCAGTAAAACTTCAGTGTCTTCATTAAAAATGAATAAAAATCGCAATAAGCATGTTTTAATAAATTTTTCCATATTTTTCATTATTTAATATTAATTACTTATTCATTTTGTTCTATTATATATAGCGTGTAACATACCAGTCTATCACACTTTACAGGCAGATTATTGTCTAAATTTTGAATCGAAAATGTTTCAACATCAATGTTCTAACATCAATGGGTATCGGGTTAAGCGACTTCAAAAGATTGCATTTTTATCTTATTTAGAGTGGATCTCTCGTTTATGATAGTCGAAGATATGTGATATATCTTGGACTATAATAAACCTAACTTATTTCGAGCTGACTTAGGATTTGACTGCAGTTCAATAATTTTATTTGACTTGTATTGAAGCAAATTAATGTAACAATATTCGATATTAGTTAATTTCATGATAGTCAACGTTAAAAAGAAGATAGCTCAGAAAAATCTTGCAAACTTTGAAGTCGCTTATCTTATTAGACCTTTTGAAATCATAATTTATGCTGGAAGTTGTCTGTAAAATATTGTGGATCAACTCTGTTACAACCTGTATTTTGATCATGTTTTTTTATACCCGGGTGTACACTACGTACAGTATTTTGCTTTATAATATTTTTTATTTTATGTGTTTAAATATAATTATATATATATACTCATAACGATAATAATTGAGAAGAATAAGAAATAGAGAAATCACTTAAGATAATAAAATTTGTAATGGATCAAATATTATGACGTTGTAGACATACACCAGAATTATTTATCTCTGCATGCAGCGCTGTGACGTCATCGTTTCTTTTTATTGCATAAATATTTATTTCGATGGATGCAATAATTAAATCTATTTCACCGTTTATTTTTTCTTAAAAATATAAATCCATCTCTTGGGTGGTGGTTCCAACGCCTCAAATAAGAAGGAAACTATGAAAGGTCAGATGATGAAAAAAGTGAAATACTGAATACAATTGTTAGAATAAGCAATATTTTGAAAACTAAAGCATGTACCTACGTATATTAAAGATTCCACAATAAATCCAAAAACAATGCGTTCTTCCAATATTGCCCTACGGTGGCGAATAATGAAAAAAATAGCGGTAGTTAAGAGAGGCTTTCATCCAGCAATGAACGATGGCGGAGGATATGGTACATACATACATACATAAATATTAATTTATTTTTTACATATTTTTTGTAGGATGCAGATATTCTGGATTTTTTGCAAAACCTTGGCTTTTTAAAAGTAACTAGTTTTTTTACTCCGTTACAATAAAAATTTATAAATGCATAAATGTATATATAATAAAGGTACTGAATCTCTATAATTCAGAAGAACAAAATAATGTCTGATAACAAGGCGAGCTTGTATAAATGTACATCAAAAAGTCGTGAGTGATCGGGTAATTTTAAGCGTGATACAAAAAGATCGTTCAAAATGATAAAAAGTTGCATTGTCACCATGTTTTATAGCATTTTTTCGGTGTATTTCGATGATTTATGTCATTTTTGAGTCCCTTGCAGCTTTTTGGCTCCCATTACCCTCTGTAATAAGGGCTATATTAACTCTCGCAGTTCTCATGTGGCACTACCCAATGATAAATCACACATAATAATAAAAACACTTAAAATTCTACAACACAAAGCTGCCATCAAAGTGGATAAAAATTACACGTTACCTAGACTCAGGCATTCGTAGCATAAAGGAATTCAAGAAACACCTGTCCAAGCGTTTTTGTGTTGGAATTCGTCCTACAAAAAGGTTGTATTAACTAACATTCTTACAAACTATGACCTAGAATCTCAAATCGCTGACCTATTTTCGCAGCGTTCTTTCAGCCCGAAACACAAATAATTTAACTTTTCAATCACATTATTTCAACTCCATCATAAAACAGCAGGGGATCTATTGACCCAGTGCTCTCTTAGCTACGAGCAGTAACGCCTCCGTGTAAAGTGACACCCTTGAGATAAAATTAAATTTAAAATACAGCCGCTTTTTATCGTTTCTATAATATGTCATGAGCTCACCCACAATCATCTGTTTAACCTACCATTTAACCGTGAAATCATTTCTTATGAAATTGTTGTTCTCATTTCTTTTATGGGTAAAAAATGCAATGCCGCCGAATTTCCATAATTTTTACAACACAATTTTTTGCCAAATGTCCATTGACATTTTCCAAATACATTTTCTGTCGCTGTTTTCGAATAATTTTTAAAAATGAACCCTTAATGAGCAGTTTAAATCTTTTTTCATCTTAATATAAATTAATAAATTAATCTTAATATAAATTAATATAAATTACCACCTCATCTACACTAGATGAGGTGGTAATTTATATTGCACTCATTTACCGGCCTTTCGAATTTATTGTCCTCAAACACTGCCCTTCATTGTCTATGTCCACAGGAGATCCCCGGCTATGAGATCCAAGTCTAAGTAAATTTTTACTACCGAAAATACTGGTTATACATTGTTTACTCATTCTTAATTAAGAAATTTTGATTAAACAAAAAATATTGTAAATATTTAATCGGTAACAGTTTCTCCAAACACATATTTTAATGTGCCTGCCAAAGTATTATCATTTTCAAATTCTTCGAGCGTTTATTGTGACTGTTATTTATGACGACAAAAATGTGGTTTTCCATACAAATGGTGCACATTGTCCCGTCTCTCCATTGTGAAGACAAAGTTCCGTACAATGGTAGAATAATATCGTGAAGACTAGTGTATTATTTAGGTGCAGAGCAGGGTAGTAAAAACATATTTTTTGAAAAAAAATATTGTTGTTTTTATATTATTTTACTCACTGAGAAATATATTTTATTAATATCCTTTTGACTAGGTTTTAATATGTAAGGATATTTCATTTCATACCATTCATCGAAATTATTTGAACATTCACATGTGTTTTATTGTTATTTATTATTGTAAAAAAGTATTTCAAATTCAAATAAACATTTTAAAAGGAAATTTAATAGTAAATATATTTAACAGATTATTAGAAATGCTTTAGGTACATAAAATGAGCATAATGTGAAGTCTCATAAACGCGATTAGTATTAATTAACTTAATCTTCTATTTAAAAATAACGAAAGTGAAATAAAAACTACTAATAAATAACTTCGGACGTTGATTTTGGTATTCCCTTTTTGAGAGGGTTTACAAAATGCTACGTGTTGTTTTCTAAGAAGTTTTATTTTTATAAACACTTTAGATTTAAAAGTAATTTTTTTTTAAAGATAAAATACAATAGAATATTCAAAATGATTTGGCTGTAGTTATGTTATTTTAACCGGTGACACACTAACCGTTATTTGAGATTTGTATCTGTTAAGATGCGCGAGAGACTATGATTGCAGGACGGGAAGGGGTGAGGCATGGCTCCGTGCGGAACAGTTACCTCATCAAAAACGAAAGTAACCTCAGTTCCGTGAGTTCTGTAGGACGTGGGTTTCGCGCTTCGTGGATGATTTTTCTGTAGACTGTGGACCCGTGGAGCTCGAACTTAAACTCCGCCTTTAAGTGTGATCCTTGTTTTGTCCTTCCTTATTAAGGAAGTGTTTCCTTTACCCAGACGTCCCCTCACTATCCTTCCTACCCAAATTCTATGTACTCTTTTATCATGATTTATTGTTATATTTAAAATGAACACTCTATTTCTATGTTTGCTATATGTTATCATACTGATTTATTTTTACCTATATTTTATGCTCTTCTTTTTGTTTCTTTGACAATTTATAATAAAATGTGATATACGCGGGAGGTACAGTGAATAGACTATTGAAGGCACCTCCGGGTCTTTTACACGACATGACACGGAGATGGCCTTTACAGTAAATAATTTTCTACCTGGCGACGAATAGGACCGAAATGGGAACTTTCGCTCATAAAACGGTTCTGGAAACAGGGTGGGTGCCCAATCACTATTTTTATCGAAGCTGGTAACTCTTTTTTTCGCAATTACATGTGCAAACATCGGTACAACACAGCAGTTAAATCTCAATGGGATACAAATCTCAAATAACTGTACCGCGTGTACCCGGTTAAAATAACGGTTTTAAAGTCAATCGGCTGACACCCGTTTATCAAAAATTGCGCTTGATAATAATTATATTATTAGACAATAGTACAAACATATTGAATCGAGCATATTTTGTAGGTAGATTTACTTTTATTGTTTTTTACTTTAGCTAATAATAATTGCGCTAATAAGCACAACAATATTTTGAGCAAATCATAATATTATATTCATTGAAGATATGCCCTCTTCATAATTTTATTAACCCCAATCAAAGTTGTGTACGCATCCCTAAATTTGATGTCAAAGTTCTCAACTTTGCGAGAAAATTTATATCTATGGTGTATCGAAATAATGAAATACCTACGCCTTTATATTTTATACCACATTATATATTCAAAATAAATAAAATTATTGTAAATTAAAATTAATAAATATCTAATATTTAAATAAATATTGATGTAAACGTTGGATTCTGTAACAAAAGACAATACCCGTTTTATTAAGCTTATTTATTTATTGTCAGTCATACACGCCCTGAGATAGTAACATAGCAGAGCTATCTAAGTACACAAGTATATAAGAAGAAAATTGCAAAAAATTAAAGACTATTAAAAAGATAAATACAGATTATAAAAGATTAATATTTAATACCTACTACATACCTACTGTAGGCATGCCATTGATGCCTACTTACATATTGTAGACAAACTATAAAATAGAAGATAGTTTCATTTGTTTTTTCTATGTGTAGAGTGTATAAACAATAAATAGCTGTAATGATTGATTGAGGCGGTGTAATCTATGTATTGGTGAATTCATAAAATTCTTATGCCGGCGCCTTACTACGCGGGTCTTCCGCCACGTCTCTTCGGTTGCGGAACGCCGCTACATTTATTTTCATACAATATGCGCCCATCAAACACACTACGCGGATGATCGGTCGATCAATTTGCTTTGCCGATTTGATGCGAAGGAAAAGATGTGGATAAAAAGTGCTGTATATCTATATTAAATAGTTCGTCCTGTCGCGAATCAGATCGCCCACGTACTCTGGAAGTAATCATTTGTAATAACTCAGGGAGCACTATTAAATCGGGTGCAGTGCATTTCTTTCATTTTTACTGACATGCTGTCAATTGTCAAAATATTATCACGTTTTGAGCAAACACCAGTTTTAGAATAATAAACACAATGTTGGAAGCTTTTTTCGTTTGATGACGCTACACCAGGGATAGCGAACCTTTTTTTGCAATTTTGTCTAAAATAAAAATATTCGCTCGATACAACAAAAAGAAAAAATGTTTCCATTTTTTAATTACGTCTTAAATTGAAGATTCGTTCCTAGAAACTGACATAAAATACATTATTATGCTATCAATGACCTCACCATAACTGGGATATTATTGACCAGCCACGCCAGTTATTCACAAAAGTGTGCTCTCTCAGGTAATTAAATTGTCTAAAATTAAAATATTCGCTCGATACAACAAAAAGAAAAAAATGTTTCCATTTTTTAATTACGTCTTATATTTATGATTCGTTTCTTAAATTGCCATAAAACACATTATTTTGCTATCAACGACCTCATCATAACTGGAATATTATTAACCAGCCACGCCAGTTATTCACACAAAAGCGTGCCCTAAACACTCTATAAACACCGGAATCTCTTCAAGAGTTTATTGAGAACTCGATACAATATGCAATAATATTAGATGGTTCTGTATTATGCGTGGCGATTGTGAGTTTCATCTAGAACCCTGTGATCTCTAATGGCCGCGCACGCATCCCACGCGGTAGCACACATGCATCTTCCGCCCCTTTCGCGTACGCAGACATTCGTCACATCCAGACACATTACAATAACAAAATATTTTTCCTGGTAGAATCATCTACTTCTTCGTGGTAGAACACTGATATTTTATTTTTTTATTCACAGACATGTTGATAAAGGTACGACCTCAATAAATAATTATTATTCAAGTTAATATTATAATAATTTTATTTAAAATAATCACTTTTATTCATAAGTCACATATATGTTATTCATAAGGCGGAATTGGTTCACTTTTCACAAAATAGATTACACTAAAATAGTAATTGAAAATTAAGTTATTTCAAGTAAAATTTTTTTGTAAGGTAATATGCTAAATTCACGTTCTTATATACACAGTAAATAAATAATTATTATTTTGATGAAGCACAAAAGATTGATAAACAACAATATTTATTCATATTCTAAAAATTAAATTATATGCCTACAATAACATAAAAATGTTTGAAATATTTTGATAGAAATCTATTTATCTATTTACCTATCTTAAAAATACAATGTAAATTGTCCTATCCGTTTTGGTTGTTGATACAGTCAGATCATTATTAATTAACTGATGTCGTCTCTTTCCTACATTTTTCAATCAGCATTTCTTCCTTTTTACACGCAGCAGTCAATTTTACCGTTTACAATAATGTGTGATGATTGCAGCCCGATTGAAATTAAATTACCATACCGTGACTGTGTAAAAAAATTTGTTAAATCACGTTTTCATTTATAGTTTTTTATATAAAAATACAAGAAATGTAAACGCTACCCCATTCAATGGTGTGTTTGCTATACGACTACTATAATAAGAATATAAATTAAAAGAGATTTTATAAGACTCTTTAATAATTATAACCAGTTATATATTAGTTTTAAATAATCAAAAAAATATTTGCTAAATGTAAAAGGTGTTAGCTGCTAATTTTCATTTTAATTAGTCGTTTATTGGAGGCCTTTATGAGCCAAGGAGGAATACAGCCACGATATCACAAACATGATTTAGACTGTCAAGACAAAATTATTAGACAAAACGAAGGTATTTGTTCAGCTGTGCAATACGTGATATATGGGTATTGAACTAGAATGTGAATTATTTTTCACCTGCTTTGTTATCTTCAAAGCCGAATGTTAACTAGGTACCTCCTAATAACCTAATATTTACTCTTCGTTGGCCAAAATTGGCAGAAATAGAACATTCATTTATTACTCCGTTGGCGATTATACGTCGTCACAAACAATAGATGTATTTTTTTTCTTAAAAAAGGGTCCTAATACCTATTAGCGCGGGTTTAAACATATAAAATTGTTTGTATACTGTTATTCGGATACATTGCCAAACATTTATCATATAGTTTCAATCAGCTAAAAAATGGACACGAGTTTCAAAACGAGTGAGAATGAATTTGTTTTTAGTTTATCTGAGTGACGATGAGTTTGTTTTTAATATACATAGTGTTCTATGACACATCAGATTTCGTAGGACATAAAAAATGAGAAGTGGGTATCCTTGAGTCATCAAGTAATAGTTCGAGAGAGAGAGTAAGAGAGAGAGAGAGAATATACAAATAAATAAATAACAATTTGTTGATAGAGGATAGGTGCATAATAAATAATTTAAACTAAACCTCACATACCTATGTGTGACTGCCCACCGAGTACAATAATACATACATATGTGGGGTATAAAAGCAAAGATAGCAATATCCAAAAAAAAAATTAATGCAGGCATCGAGGATTACTAATTTATAAAGTACTGAATGTAAGAATTTATTGGAAACAAAACCAATAAATTTATAGGATTTGTGATTTTGGAAGGGATAGATACATAAAATATGAAAATCAGAACATTTTAATTTAGTAATCCCCGATGATTATTTACTACCTTTTTAATAATTATTGGATATTGCTACGTTTGCTTTTATACCCCACATACCTATATATGAATACGCTAGCGCTATCATTTTCAGTAAAATATTTATTCCATCTCGACATTCTTCACATAGATTCCAGTCTTTATCTTCTCAAATTGTATGATGTATACCCCTGCTCACGTTCATACTAGGGGCATGCAATGAGAACAAGAAGCATGACTTTTATTAAACATATATTTGGAAAAAAACGAAATTAAATATTTATCTGGCAGAATATTATGAAATATTAAAATCTGAATAATATGTTAATTATTGTGGTAGGAATATTACGAGATATATCTCTTATTTCGGTTTCTTTTCAAAATATAAGCTTAGGAAATAGTCATGCTTCTTAAGGTATATTAAAGAAATATTACATAGAGACGAAATTATATTTTTTATGGTAAAATTGGTATGGAAATCTTTGGGTGTTCATAGGGCTTACTACCTATCGTACAGCTGGCTTAAGTGATCACTTTACACCTTACACCTTCAACCTTCACCATTTCCACCCAAATTTTTGGTAGTTGTATATATATTTAAATTTTACAACCCGTTTCATATGTGTATTGTAATTATCATTACGGCGACTGGCATCCAAAGCTTTTCCATTCCCCTTAATTAACCACATATATCACTAATGAGATATCTATTTTTGATTGGATTTTTTTTAAAGCAATATCCTTTATATCTTATATATCTTGATTAATGAAGTCCCTGGAACAAAATTCAGTAATGTGTTCTGAAAAACTTATATAAAATTAAAATATTCCATCATGCTTCTGGTTTTCACTGCACGCTTCTGGTACATTTTACTATTTATATTATATACTATGTATATTATAGTGAAGGGGCATCACATTTTCCTGTCCTGATCGACTTGTACCGCCATATACATAATATTTATTTTCTCCCTCATCGGTGCATTTTATACATGATCGTTCCATCATATTCTGTTTAGTCGTAAATATTTTGCGTGGATCGTCATTATCTTACGGCTCGTCTCGATATGGATAAGATTTTCGAATCTACTTTCGTACTTTCCTTCCATATACCATGTCTCAGAGATTCGTACCTCACTTCGCGCATGCTGCACGTCGGACGTAAACGTCGGTCCATCGATCTTTGATGTTTCGCTCAGCACCACCCCACTTTTAATCTCAAAACCAATCAAAACGGAATAAATATTTGTAATTTAATGCCTTCTATGTGTATAATTTTTCGGAATAAATAGTTGTAGGTATCTATGGTTCTAGGTGACATTAGTATACACGTGACAGCTTGCGCTGTTCAGAATTATTTTCTCTTTTCACCAATCTAAAGCTGATTTCTGAAATTATCAGATAAAATCTTAACACACGATACAGATATTTATTTCAACTAAGTCTTAAAGAGTAATCTATTGCAGTCTCTCTTCTATTTTCTACATCCTTACAACTTTTTCGATCCTGATAACATTTCCGAATACTATTTTGATCAAAAAATTATTTTTATTATTTGTTTTAATCTACTTATATATTTATTAATTACACCTACCTACATGTTTCGGAAAAACCTTTCCATCGTCTGGGTGTTTTACATATGTCAAAATATCAAAATGAATGATGTTTTGGTTTTCTAAATTATTTTTAAATATTATTGCTGAAGTTTTTGATTACACAAAATTATTGGAAATTTTTTTATAATTGGACTGGTAGATAAATTTAATTGATTATTAATAATATTTTGTTCACTTAGGTACATACTTTACTAATTTCTAATGACTCTAAATTATTCAATTTTAGACCAAAATTATTTGTGTGTAAAATAGAAAGTCCTAAATCTTTATCAAAACCGTGATCATTTTCTAATAAGTGATTTGAAAATTCAGAAAAACCATGATTATTCAGACATCTCAAATGCTCTTTGATTCTTATATTAAATTTTTTTCAAAATAAAGCGTCGTACAATCTTTGCATGAATGTTTATAATCACCTGATTTGTTTAATATATTATTTTTAACTTTTGAATTTATGAGGAGTTTCCCTATATTATTATTTGAAAAAAAGCAGGTCTAATATTTTTCGTTAGATGTTATAAAATTCGATTCGAAAATGTACTAATATATAAAATTCATGTAGGTGTAGGTAATTAATAAATATATAAGTAGATTAAAACAAATAATAAAATTAATTTAAAAAAATGTCAATTACAAAGTTGCTCAATCAATTGAAAAAATGCTATTTTGATTCACTTTTTTTTTCGATCAGTTCAAAAAAAATGTCTCCCTCTGTCAGTACAAGATACTAACTTGATGACACAACGTTGCTCGTTCGCGTCCATATTGATGCTGAGTCGCATCTGGCCGAGATCAGCGACCATTGCCCAATGTTGCTAATATCAACTTGCAACTTGGTGGAAGTCACGTAGCAGTCAGCCTGTACAATGCATTAAAATCATCTTGATTCCTCCACTCTAAATAGGTCAGGGGCGTAGCGTATCAATTTTGAGTAAAATTTAATATGAATATAATTTTATGAGAGCAATATATTTCATTATTTTACAGCACTCAAATTACAAAACTCAGCCTGCAAATTTTCAGCGGAGAGAATTTTTTTGCGGGAAACGCAGAATTGAAAAAATATATAATTGAGATATGTTTTGCATTGAAAATTGTTTTATTCTGCATACTGTTATGACGATGAGGGAAAATGAAATAGATTTATATTTTAAAAAGCTTAACCGCATTTTAGTATCGTTTGAGAAAATCCAAACATTATACGCTTGTTTACACAATCCGGCCTATTCCCATTTGTTAATGTTATAATAATTATTATCACGTTCTGACGGCAATTATACAGAGTATCTCGTAGCTTGTACCAAAAATTCGTGCTTATACTCATGTACGCGCATCAGAAGTTATATTTAAAAACTGAAATGTAGACAGAATTATCTATTAATGGCACCCAAAGTATTAAGTTGTAAAAATCTACACTGATCACTTTGATGGTCAACGACAAACATATATTATCGATCGTGTGTTGTCGTATGTCAATAATATTCGCAATATAAAATCAATGTATTTCCAAAAATATCCCAAAAGTATGAAAACTAAACGCAACCCGTAAATCGCTCGCGTCGCATTTTGTACATTTTTTCATGATTTCATGAGATGGCCAAACTATTATTTTTCTTTAAATTTTGTTTTACTGTGCTTTAATAACTTTGTATAGTGTGTCTTTAGTTTTAATATTATCTAAGTAGGTTTTACATAATGTAAATATTTATCACGCGGTTTCGCGTCATCGGCCATACATAACACGATTATTGCCCATGTGGCCTATAACGCGATTTCGCGTGATATGGAGTTTATGCTCATAACTTATATTGATGTATCATAAACAAGAATTAAAATAAATAATACATATTCATTATATTTTTATTAGCAGTTCTTTTATTTAATCACATTAAGTACTTGTAAATTTGAAAATTAACAGAAATTATAAACTTTTCCGAGCAAAATCAACATTTATAGAAACTAAAGTTACGATAATTTTGTTTTCGTAATGGCACAACACAATTATAGTTACATTTCCACAAATATATAGTAAAATGACACACAAGAAATTACAAGGCTTCATTTGATCTGACCTGTTTGTAAAATATTTTCAGTCTGCATTTTCTAATGTTTTTCTAATGTAAAAATCCAGTCCCTTATATCCATTTTGATTCAAAATAATAAACGAGATTGTCGTCGGAGACGCCATTGTTTCGATAGTGATTTCTAATGTCAAAATATTTTGCTCGGTTCGATTTGCTCTTCATATAAAAAATACGATCGATATTGTTTATATGAACATATCAGGGGTAGTTTTAGAGTGGTCCCTGTTACTGAAAAGGTGAAGGAATCGCGACTGAGATGGTATGGTCATGTAATGAGGCATGGAGATCATGCAGTGCATTCCGCATTCAAAATACAAGAAATAAAAAGAGGTAGAGAGGTAGAGACCCAGCGCCACATGGTGGAGTAGTGTAGAAAAAGACCTGAAGAATGACCACTTGGACGAAGCGATGGCCTAGAATCGTGGAAAAAAGAATAAGGAGAGCCGACTCCAAATGAAATGGGAAATGGAATAAGAGAAAGAAGATTGTTTATATCGATGACTTAGCGCAGTGCGTGTACTGGCCTTTAGAGATTCACCCGAGAAAAAATATCCGGTAACGATAAAAGAAGTTCAACTTGTTTGTGGTCGGTTATTGTATGAAAACCAATATAAATTATGTAAATATATAAAATGAAAATGCTGATTTGCCTCTTCTAAAAGATCAACCCTAGCACTTTACAACGAACATTTGGCTTAGTCATAGGGTAGAATATTTAATAGGGAAATTTAAATGTTAATTTATTTATTGAGTTCTGAAGTGTTTACATCAATCAAGATCGAGCTCCGTCCCTAATGTCAAGGACAAGTCAAGTCCTATTTTTACAAATCATAAATGCCCTGATTCTCCGCAGTGGTAAATATAGGAGATATAAGACTCACTACTTTTCCTTCGCTTACCACTTTTATCTCGTCTTAGATAAAATCTTCTCGTAGACGCTGATTAAGTTATGTTACTGTTCTCACTCAAGTATTTTCTTTGCTACCCTCTCCTCACTTATCATTGCTTAAGTTTAATGTTTGAAAATAAGCTTATGTTAATGTGACACGTATTCCCTGTATGCATTACTTGCATTCTATAAAAATATAAAGGTAAGCGATGAAACTTTTGACTTGAACGTAAATAACAGTGCGCAGTACACAGTACGCATAACTGCTTCTGAAGAGATAGTCAGTACCTTATCGTCGAAGTTCACTCCATCGAGTTCTATTCTGCACCAGGTTTTTCATTACCCGTAGCTTCTGCATCCGCCCCAATTCAGGAAATGCCTCGTTAACGTTTTCCTCGGCCGCCCTCTTCTTGTTTTTTGTCTTCATCAATTCTGTATCGCCTTCTAGTATAAATCTATCATATTTCTTCGAAAATGTTATTTTATTTCGTTTTCGCGAATTATTTTTCTACATTCTTCTCACTCTGGTCCCGCGTGCGTCCTTACAAGACCTTTCTTAATATATTGCTGTCATAAAGCTTTCTATTATGAATGCTCATTTTGTTTCTGCTATTCTATTCCAATTTATTTAACTTTCTTCATTTTGATCTTCAATGCTATCCAATTATGGAAAGTCTTTTACGTGCTCAAAATTATATGAAATGAAACTGATATCAATGCATAGAATATTTAAGAAATCTAGTTAATATATATGTATTCTTTTTTTCAGAATATTGAAGTTCATTTGTTGATAAAGATTTAAATTAATTGATTTAAACAGGTGAACAATGAATATTTTTTTAATCAAATTAATTCGAATGTAAAAAAATTCCCTTAATTGATTGTATCGTAATTTTTAAGCAGTTTATTTAATGTGCTATATTTTATATTCTAATGAAAAAAAAATTAATTTGAGTTTGTAATTAAGATTATAGTTCTATTTTTTTCTAGTTTTAGTTTTAGTTTTAAACAAATAAGACGGATCACCAAAAGATTTTCCAGCTACTTCATGATGCAACATATTAATTTATTGGGCAAAAAACACCCCCTTCCCTCCGCACGCCACTCTGACCTAACCGAATAGTTTGAAAAATTTTGAATTCAAGTTAGTTACCAAACCTGACGATGAGAGGGACTGCTCCTCTCGAAACCATTTTGATAATCAATAACTCATATTGTGTGTGTAGTAGAAAGTTCAAATAAAAATCATATTTTAAATTAAGATAAATTACTTTGAAAGATTTGCAGAGAAAAATATTAATAAGAGAGGTAGGTAGGTATATACAGAAAAAAAGTATAAGTAAAAATTTGTTTATAATGCCTTCTCGTAGATGTATCAAGGATATTGGAGATTTAACTAAAAATTAATGGATTTAATATATTGTTTTTTTGAGATTCATTGCATAATTTAAAGCTGCATTGCATAAAACAGTTATTTGACGATGTACTAACAGTTGTATCATTTGCGAAAGACTACGTATTACGAGTATAAGTCTCAAATGAATAAACTTAAATCATAAACATGGCGAAATTGGCAATCACTGTTAACTGGAAATTTGAAAGTTCCGGGTTTATATCTTAGTGGTAACCAAATATTTTTACGGTTGATAGATTTTTTCTGTACATCTTTCTAATAGTTAAATTAAATGTGTTATATATCGATTTTTTACTTTTATCACTTTACAGTCCATTGGTCCATTGGTCATTGGAAGATCCATTGGTCACCAAAAGGCCAAAATATTAATCATATCTCAATAATAACAATGACTCTGTTAATGTCCTTCATCAGCTGAAACTAGTAGGTGAAAAAAAAAATTTGTTAAAAGCGAACGGTATATATTTTATTATGTTAACATACCTAATGCATACGCACCAATAAATTTCATAATGTTTTAAAATTTATTTTAAATAATTATTATCAACGTGTTCAATTTACACGTATTTAAAACAATAATACTCTGCGCGTGGTGTACACAACCGATACTACGCGTCATTGACCTGAAATGCATTGATTAATTATTTTTTTGCGTGTAGCGACTATAAATTTGTCTCTTTGTCGCTAGCGTACACCAAGGTATGTATTATTCATTATCTGTACAGAACGCATTGTTGGAGTGCCATCACCAAAAAATCGACCCGGAAACGTTATGTTTACGTTCCAATGCGACTAGAATTTGACGTTGACATAGCTAAAGACTATCGGGGAATCAAACACCTTTCAGGAAGGTCAAATAAACTGTTCGAGTCGGTCAGGTCACGCACGAAGGGAACCCCAAATGTTTTCACCCAAGAGAAGGATAAGTGCTCTTCTTTACAAGGGGCTATATTTCTAATCGGGGTTTCAACATTTGGGACATTTTACGGTAGGCGAATTCTTTTGTTCTGTCAATACATATTTATGCATACACAATCCGCTTTGCGTTGCTTTGATTGTTGTCCTACGTTTATTATGATATATTATTTAAGAATGTATAAGAATATGATACCTGATATTTAGATAAATCCTAAATACAAAATTATCTTCAAAAGCAAAACGAAATAAATACAATACATAATTAATTAAGTAAAAGCAGATACAGATACAAACTTTTCAAAAACAAACAAAGGAGTTTGGTACATTAATAATAAAATAATAACACAGATCAAATACTTGGTTACATAAGATTCATTAATAATTAAAAAGAGATGAAACGTTATATAAAATTCAGGAGAATAAAGATTAACATTCTTTGAAGATTAAAAATGAAAATTTCCTAAATTACTTTTTAAGATTTTGCGTATCTTGCTGATATAAAGGTCTATTTTATTGAACACTATTCAAAATTTATAAAGTTGCACTCTAGGTTCCTGAGAAAGATATAAGCATCCCGCATCGCACTCATTTACCCTCCGCCCGATTCAAATTTTGTGTACATTGTAATTAGATAACTGGGGTCCGCGGAAAATAAATTCCTTCCCCTTAAATCCCCATGATTTATATACAAAGTGTCAACTAGCTAATAGATTTTTTTTTTAATTTGCATTTTTTTTATATCTTATCTTATGATTTTTTTCATATTTTTCTTATTTTTTGTAAAACTGTTAAGACAAAAATTTTAATAGGATATTAAAATCCGTTTGCTTTAGAATTAATGAAGAAATCTTCTCTGAAGTTTTTGATGCTAGCTACGAGACACCCTGTACAATCCTGTACAATCCCTGTACAAGTCATGGACTCGAAATTCCAAGACCTCAGTCACATTCATCCAACCCATGACTCCCCCTATATACCCCCTTTTGACTTGATTGAGAAATCTTCTCTGAAGTTTTTGATGCTAGCTACGAGACACCCTGTACAATCCTGTACAATCCCTGTACAAGTCATGGACTCGAAATTCCAAGACCTCAGTCACATTCATCCAACCCATGACTCCCCCTATATACCCCCTTTTGACTTGATTGAGAAATCTTCTCTGAAGTTTTTGATGCTAGCTACGAGACACCCTGTACAATCCTGTACAATCCCTGTACAAGTCATGGACTCGAAATTCCAAGACCTCAGT
>JADDOH010025100.1:0-46117 GCA_016648135.1 Agrypnia vestita | reverse complement strand
CTAACCTAACCTAACCTAACCTAACCTAACCTAACCTAACCTAACCTAACCTAACCTAACCTAACCTAACCTAACCTAACCTAACCTAACCTAACCTAACCTAACCTAACCTAACCTAACCTAACCTAACCTAACCTAACCTAACCGAACCTAACCTAACCGAACCTAACCGAACCGAACCGAACCGAACCGAACCTAACCTAACCGAACCGAACCGAAACTAACCTAACCTAACCTAACCTAACCTAACCTAACCTAACCTAACCTAACCTAACCTAACCTAACCTAACCTAACCTAACCTAACCTAACCTAACCTAACCTAACCTAACCTAACCGACCCTAACCTAACCTAACCTAACCTAACCTAACCTAACCTAACCTAACCTAACCTAACCTAACCTAACCTAACCTAACCTAACCTAACCCAACCTAACCTAACCTAACCTAACCTAACCTAACCTAACCTAACCTAACCTAACCTAACCTAACCTAACCTAACCTAACCTAACCTAACCTAACCTAACCTAACCTAACCTAACCTAACCTAACCTAACCTAACCTAACCTAACCTAACCTAACATAACTAACCTAACCTAACCTAACCTAACCTAACCTAACCTAACCTAACCTAACCTAACCTAACCTAACCTAACCTAACCTAACCTAACCTAACCTAACCTAACCTAAATAAAATTATAGACAAATAAAAAAAAATGTGTCTAATATTTTTTCACATTAAATATTACTACTAAAATCTGAGCATCTCAATACTTCCTACAATTTCAATATTTTGTTGTTGTTGGCAGTGTGCGCGCTACATGAAACATCATTTTGAAACCATTTTAATATACTGAAATAATATAACATTAATAATATAACATTATCTACCAAATCCGAAAGCAAAGACCTTGGGGTGATACTTGATAGTAAATTAAATTTCAACAAACATATCGATTATATAGTCACCAACGCATCATCTATGCTTGGTTTTGTCATACGCACATGTAAACATTTCAAAAATATCAGTACCCTCAAGACACTTTATTTCTCATACGTTCGTAGTATTTTAGAATATGCATCTCAGGTGTGGAATCCAGGTTATGCAGTACACGAAAATAGAATTGAAAGCGTCCAAAACAGATTCCTAAGATACCTAGACCTCCGTTCATTTAGATCTCATATAAGCAATGAAGACTCTGCGAAGTTTTTTAACATGCAGACCCTAACTCGTCGAAGAAACATAGCTGACGCGGTGATGCTATTCAAAATAACACACAATCTAGTTGATAGTCCGGAACTTCTTCAACGAATATCTTACCACATCCCAACTCGCAATAACAGACATTCACCTACTTTTCATCTCCCCTTTTGTAAGACCAACTCAAAACAAAACTCCTTTATGTACAGATCCACAAATTCATTTAACACAAACTATCACCACATTGACATTTTCAACGCAACAATAAGAAACATAAAACAAACAATATCTACACTACCGCACCCAAACTAATTTGTACATTATATCTTCCCTTCTACTCCCGTCCCACATTCCCCTCCACCCTCTCCATTCGCTATTAATGTATGTTAAAGTAAATTTTTAAATTTAGTGGAAAATTTTTAAGATTGTTTTGCTGTTAACTTTTCTCAAAACAAAATAAATAAATAAACACACAAATACACACACTCACACAATATCACTATTGGACATGTTTTTTCTTATTTTTTATCGATTGTATATATGTGTTTTCTTGTAATTGGCCCAAAACTCTGTACATCAATTATTGTTTTTTTTCAAGATTGATTAATTATATGGCTGTAAGAAAACCAATAAATGAAAATAAAAATAAAATAAAATTGAACCAAAAAATAATAAAAAAAATAAAAGAACCATTTCCTGTATTGATTGTATTATTATTCATGTAATTTCCCATAATTTCACCAAATATTTTTTGTGTATAAACTCGCTAAAATGTTTTATGTTTATAAGTTGATAATGGCATAATCAGCTGGTTTGGATAGTAAAAATATTAAACTCTTAAAATCGTGTGTTGATTTTTTAATTTTTAAAAACAATAAATGAGATCAGTTTACAAAAAAATTGAATATCTGAAATATTAAGCTTTATATTTAAAATAGTTTGTTGTACATATTCGGTTTGTGATTGTTTTATAATTTTATTTATCATTTTAATGTTATTCAATATGTTCCATTTATTATTGTATCAAAAAACACACGATTGACCAATTTCAATGGTGAAAAGAGAACACTTCGCCTTGTGTTATGGTAACCTGTTTTGTCGCAACCCACGTCCTTGCCTGGTAGCTTTTAACTGATGGAGATTCCGCCCCTGTAGTTTTTTCTTATTAAAAGTAAAAAAAATATCCTTGTTCAAACGAGTCTGCCTTCCGCGGCGACCGCGAGCAGCCATCGGTACTGATTAGTAAGCCCCGGCTCGCCCTCGCAGCGGGGAGTTTTTGTTTAGCGCACTAATTAAAGTTTCATTAACATGAGACAAACGGCGACGTAGCAAGCTCCCACGAAGGCATCGAATAAGCATGAAGAAAAGCTATTTTTACTTACATTACTGCTCCAGTGCACCATTGTCAACGAGGCGATGGCGCATTGCAGTGAGCTCTCTCTAGACAAATTGCCTAGTTATAAAAACTATTAGAATGTGCCATGGGGATGTCGGTTCAATTGAAGCTATTTGCCCTCTCAATTCTTTTTTAAACTTTATTTCATTTTTTTTTAAATAGAGATGCGAACACGTAATGCATGTCACATCAATATTCTTACTATAGAAAAATCAAATAAACGAAAAAATATTTTAACTGCTACCGGGACTATTTTCAACCTTATATGTAGTCTCTTTTTAATTGATTAACATTTTTGTTCCATTTTTAAAGCAATCCACTTTTTATAATGCAATAGTGGCGAAATTGGATAACGCGTCATTCCCATCCGGGAATTCTCCATCCATTCCATTCTATCCAGAATGGAGTGCCGTTGGTTCGAATCCCGTTAGCAGTTAAAATACTTTTTTGTTTATTTGATTTTTCTGTATGTCTTTTCTAATTGATTAATAATTCTTACTATTCTCAAAATAAGATTGTGTAATAAATAGGTATATGCTTTTGCTATGAAAATAAGACTAACTTGCTGGTGTGCTGGAATGGGGTTGAACCACCGACCATCACTAGGCGAGCGTCATGATCACTACACCAACAAGCTACTCTTGTGTAGTGGTTGGTGTAGTGGCGTGGCGCTATTCGTAAATACTTAATCCCTTTGTCCGATTTAATACCATTTCTCATATCTCATCATTAATGTCTCCATTGAATTAGACTAACCAACTAACTAACCATCACGTCGTTTTACGGATGTTACACAAAGTTACGGGGACATACAGATAGATAGACAGACAGACGGACGGACAAGCGAACAGACAACGAAATTATAATATTTAGATTTTAAAACATACCTATATTATGATATTTATTTCGGTAAATACTTTTAAGTGTGCATTCTTAAGTCTATACGTAATAATTGATCTGTAAGCTATTTTCTACATAAAAAAGCGCGTCATAAATACTGTCGTACATTATAAATGTATATACAAATAAATAAATAAATATGAAATAATTATGGCACATTCCGGGGTGAGAGTGGGCTGCCCTTTAATCCATCTTTGAAGCACCTCCTAAGCTGACCATTGAAATAATATTTATTGCTAACGAAAACGCTTACGTCATTCACAACGCCCTGACCTCGGAACTAACTTGTCTGCTACCGCTCCGCCTCACTTTACCACTTCAGTCACGAACATCGGTTTACTAGAGTGAATACAAAGTGTGAGAATATAACAATTCATCGCTTATAACTTCGGTTGAATACCATTTTTTTGGTATTTACTTACAATTCAATTAGACCAATTTATAAAAGGTAAATTACAAAAAAATAAACCCAATAAAAACCAAGTTTTTACTATACTCCCTTTCTTTGTAAAATATAACAATAATTAAAGACGAATTAAAACATATAACATAACACCAAACTTACAGAAATTTAATATATTTATAAAATGTCAGATGTTTTGAGATGTCAAGATTTTGATAGATTCTAATCAAACGTTGCTAATCAAACTTTTCTAATGATTCCAATTGGAAAAAAACAATAAAATTTCTAAAAATCCGAAATTATACTATAATTATTAATTTTTTTAACGATAATTTGATAGATCTTCTTGATCGTCGCCACGAGTCTGCTTGCCAAGTTTCAGCTCGATTGGGTACGGGAAAAGGGTCAAAAATCGATCCAAAGTTTTTGTTGACGGCAAGCAAGCAGACGCCACGAGTTAATATAAAGGGAGTAAATATAGCCGTCTTCATATGTTTTCATATGTCTTCATATATTTCATACATTTTACCAAAAGGTTATAAACCTCATTGCATCTTTCATACAGGGCACACTGCACAAGATGAGTTTCTTTCTAAACAAAAGTAATGCAATTTTTGGGACAATGCATTCTTCTTCTGTTCTATATCGAATCAGTGCCTTACATGCACTCTCTTGATAGTGCTTTTATTTTATTTCTAGATTTTCCTCAACTGCTAAATATAATTATGTAGTTAATTACTATCCGTACACCCTTTAGAAATCCCGAAACACAATAATTGCAGGATTTTGAAGCTAAAAATGCATGAATAGAAAACCATTTTCGTAATATAAATGAATAAAAAAGACATCTCACGAGCCATTCAGTCATAAAAGGCCCACAAAGTGCATTTTTAAAACATCGAAGGTTTGATAATTTATTAATCAATTATATAATTTAGTTTGTGTTATTTTAATAAGATATCCGTATTTAAAATATATTTAACCTGATGAACAATTTTAAAATGAGATATTTCCGTACAAAAATGTGATAAAAAACGCAAGAGAAGATATGAGAAATAATGATGAAATTTGCTCAAACGATCGCCTTTGAAAAAAATAAAAAAAAACAACATCTATTGTAAAAAATACGTTTTGTTTATTATGGGATTTAATTATGCAAGAAAAAATATCTTTCAACTACATTATTAATATGTATTAAATATGGGTGAGGGAGGATATTCTTCCGCTATAACTCAATCCCCTTTTCTAGTGAACGGGTTTAGTTCATCTCCGTAAATTTGTATACTCTGTACTCCAATATAATGTACGTATTACTTTTCTTTCAAGTTTGCTTACAAAGTTTAATTTCGACTTTGTTAACGAAGAAGGTAAGCATTAGCTTATTTAGAGTTGCATTAAAAGTGCCCAAACAGGCTTTATTGACAAGAAAAACATACACTTAATACTCAAAACACAACATAATTGAGATGCACGCAATAAATATTCGTGATTGGGTATTGTTCTCTTCCCTGGGTTGAACCTGTTTATTCCAGCAGACGGCAGATCGCTGAAGTTCGGTCCGGGAAATGGGTTTCCTCCTCCCAAAAGGAAATAACGACTCGGCCGTGATTTATGAATACCATTACTCAGAATGTGTTCTGCTATTGTTCCAGAATGGCTGCACCGCGCTGCAGAGGGCGGCTGCCGACGGCCACTCGGAGGCCGTGGACCTGCTGCTGCAGCACGGAGCCGACCCCAATCGTCAGGATAACTTGGTAAATAAATATACGATTTTGAAGCTTCGGCGATTTTTAAGGAGTGTGAGGTTAAACTCAACATGCTCCTTCTGGACAATTTCTTGTGTCAAGATATGTTATAGATGTCGCACAGAGACGAAGCTGTTTTATATGGAAAAGTATGTGTAGAAGTCAGTTCAGGTGTTTATAGGGCTCGCGGCCTGCATTTGGCTGGCTTCAGTGATCACTTTACACAATGCAACGCCGACCGTTTCTACCCATGATCAACCGCAACATGTATCAAGTTAGGAAAGTTGTATACATGGTTTTTATGTACCTCGATTCTCTTTGCTCAATACAAACTACGCTATTGCCATCTATGGTTGAAATTTTTCATTCATGAAAATTCATTCCCATGAAAAATTATGTTGTTGTCGCCACTGCGCTGGTAGTTCGACTTCCATATTTTGACCAGAGTATAATTGAATATTCTTCTACATACAGGATGTTTCGTAGCTAGTAGAAAAAACTGGAAGGAATGTTCTTCATTCAATTTTGGATAGAAAATATTCTTTTCATTTTGGACTTGGAAATGTCAATAGATTTGTAGATAAGCGACATCAAAGTTTTTTTTTAAATATTTCTGATCAATCTTTTGTAAAACGTTAGACTATCGTGAAAGTAGTCTCTATGTCAAATATTTAAAAAATCATTAACTTAATAATTTTTTCTACTACTACTAAAAAAAGTTAAATAAAATTATTAAAATCTTGCAGAAATTTGAAAAATATTTTTTGTAAGGGTATGGAATTTTTAATATCCTATATAAATTAGTGAAAGTCCAACATTTCACGAAATATCAATTCCTTTTTTGATCCTATCAAAATTCTTTACGCCATGTAGAAAATTTTTCATTCCTTATCTACTTCACACACGTATCAATCTGTAATATATAATATATTTATTTGAATATTTATATATACGACTATAATTAATATAGGTACACTCAATGGTATGACATGACACGGCAATATTTTAACATTATATTAAATATATTATGTACAATACACAGGGTTATTTGAAAAACATTAATAACCTTGCAGGACTATATATCTGCATTAATTATGAGTCGAAAATGTTCAAGCAACCATGACCTATTATGAATAGTTATGGAGATAAGCGACATCTAAGTTTGTATTTTTTTTCCAATATTTCTGACTTATTTTTTGTAAAACGTTGGACTATCATTACAGTAACTTATATCGAATATGAAAAATTCATTCCCTTTTATGCAAGTTAAATAAAATTATAAAAATCTTCCAATTCCAATTGGAATTTCCGCAGGGTTTTTATCATTTTATTTAACTTGTATTGAAACGAATGAGTTTTTCGTAACCGATATAAGTTACTGTAATGATAGTTCAACGTTTTGTAAAAAATAAGTCAGAACTATTGAAAAAAAATGCAAACTTTGATATTGCATATAACTCCATAACTATTGATATTAGGTCATGCCTGCTTGAACATTTTCATTTTATTAATGTTTTCCAAATAACCCTGTATACAGTATACAGCCCAAGCGCATGCAGTGAGTATATTGATGTATAACTTTTACGTAAACATATATTTAAAAAAATTCAAAATTAAATATTTATCTGGCAGAAGATTATGAAACATTAATAATATGATAGGAATATATTACATTATAAAGATGTGCTATTAAAAGCTCTACACCCTACCGTCCTGAATCCATAATTTTATTTTATTAATTTTTAATTTAAAGACTATCGACAGGTCAAAATGACCCTAATGGATAATCATTTAGGACATTATACCTATTTGTTTAATTTTATATAATTCACAACTCCTTTTTCTAATTATGTTACCGTTAAAACCTTCAAACAACTGTCTATACCTACTATGTATATTGTCAATTCCTAATGTAATATTTTGCTATAGTATAATACTACTCTTTTGTTTTCTTGTATTTAGTATAATGTTAGAGGTACTTTTTGTACCGTATATTGAAATAAATAATAATAAATATGATAACGTCAAAAGTCATGCTTCAATGTAAATACTCACTGCATGCCGCCGATACAGTCTATAGATAAATACAAGTACGTCAATTGAAAAAAAAATAGAAATTCCTACACACAAATTACGTATAATAAAAATATTTCTAATTGAATTATTTCACTACTCACAACTTAAATTTCGTTGATGTTCAGGTGAATTAACTGGTATTTCAGAAAATCATATCGAAGTATCATATTTACAATAGCTTCAGTGATATCTTCAACGTGTCGAAAAAAAAAAATACATATCCAGTTTTATGTTTAAACCATTAAAAATATAATAAATAGGACTCGATTTGTAAGACCCTGCCTTCCAGACTAACATCGCCGGCCATGGGTTGCTAATTGTAGGAATAAGATTTATACACGACCGCGAGTTAACACAATGGAATCAGATTAGGTTTCACGGCTGTTCAGCGTTTTTTAGCAGATGATTACGTAATTTACTTTAAGGGTTGTAACTTAATTAAAGTGAAATATTTTCTACGAGATAGTATTTACTCGTAGAATACGGAGAACTAAGATGTACACGGTTCAGGGCTAGAAATGGAAAATTGAACGATCCATAATTTCTAAAATTTTGTACTTATTTTTGTTCAAAATGTGAATACTTACTACAATTATGTAACATACAAAAGCGAATTCATGGTTTGTTAGAAAGTTTTTGGCATTGAAACATAACGCATGCCATACGTGTTGGTGAGTTTGAATTCAGCCGCCCTTAACATAGGGAATAGACACTGTTTGTGGCCGCCCACTCTGGGTCAGACGCTACGTGCCTGTTGGTCCGCGAGAGGTATTTTATTTCCCTCCTACCCTGCATATCTGCCAAGTGTTCGCCTATCCGCCACCTGGGGACGTGTCCTACAGCGGTTACAGGTTCCGCCAAGGAAGATATGATTAGAAGTGGCCTACATCCAGCAGTGGAGAGATGGCTGAGAAAGAAGAAGAAGAAGATATAAAATCGATCAATATTTCTGAATTAATCCATTGCGTTGGCCTGACAGATTTTTTGCCGTTCAAAGATTGATTTATGACTCGAATGGTAACTAAACTACTACAGTAGAGCCAAAACAGGACGCGTTCGTTTCGCAGCTATTGGAATAAAAAGTGATGTATGGTTTGTATTGTGTGTATATAGGTGTGTTCAATTTTATTTACATGGCAATCTATATTTCAATATAATAGACTATGAAGGAACATAAGAGGTGAGAGTTTGTTGTAAAGTCGGCAGGTCATTATTGTTGCAAAGCTGTTGTTTAAAGCATAGATTTTTATGGAAACGGATCGTTTTATTGGTGGAGAACGCAAAAATCTATGATTTAAACGAATTTTTACTTTAATCCAACTTGAAGCAACCGGCCTTAACACTAGTCTACATCAGTATTTCCCAAACTATGGGTCGCGAGCGATATTAGGTGGGTCGCAGTCGCTACTTGGCAGACATTTTTCCTCAAAGTTAAACGAACTCAATTTATACATGCAAGGATCAGACGGGTCCGACATTTTTACAGTTAATGATAAAATTCAAGCATGAAAAAGCTTATGTTGTGGTAGAAATGTGTCGAGGAAGGCAAGTATGATTGTTTTGAAACTTTTATTACAGAAAACGAAGTGCAACCAAATATCAATGTAAAGTCTGCAATTTCCACTCATTTAACAGAGTTGAAATATAAATAACGCCCAATTCGAAGAAGAGATAAAAAGTTCGACAGGATGAACCGGATTTGTAATTCATTTTAAGACATGAACTGAAATGTTAACAAAAGTAAGTTAAAAGCTCCTGAAAGTCCTCCTCCCCTTCACTACCCCGTACGTATGTAAAGTGGGATTTTCTGCCATGGTTTCTATTAAGACTAAATACAGAAATGAATTTGGACGTATCGAACTCACTGCGATTAAAAGTGGCTAAAATTGAAGTTGACGCTAATGCTGTTATGATAAGAAATAGGCAATAAATGCTTCCTTCCCATTAAAATATCATATATTCGTATTTTTCATGATTAAGAATTTCGATTATATTTGGACGTTTTACTTTTTTCTTAACTGAACAGTCCTTCGTATACTTACAAATGTAGTGGTAAAATGTGAGGCAGGAGGTGGGTTCCGAAAATAGAAATTTTTATGGTGAGTCGCGATCCTGTCAACTTTGGGAACCCTAGATGATGATCATCTCGGAATCAATTTTTATCAAATATTATAAAAATAAAGGAAAACTGGATATATTATGCTGCATAACTTCCAGACAGTGCCCTAAAGGGATGAATCTTTCTCCAGCATATGTAACAATAAAAAGCTTTAGTACCTACTTACAGAACACAGTCTCGCGGTCCATAAAAAGTTTTGCCGGTAGCCAGTTGCAGTTAGCCAGGCCGCCCGCGCCCCTATCATTCGCGTAATTGCAGGCTACGTCGCGTGGTGTGTATTAAGGGAATTATTTATTGTTTCGATTCCCATGCCTCGGGGCAAGAGTTTGTTTTAAGGCTCGTAAATAACTCATCGCGCCGGCCATCGCACACATACTACTTACCCCGCCTCGTAGGGAGAGCAACAGAATTACGTGTCAACAGGGACGAACCAGCGAGGGCAGCCCGATGCGCCTCTGACCTAGGTCGAGCGATTTTTTTTCAAAATACCTAGGCTCAATGGAATACAAAATAATACTTGGTAATACAAAAATCTATTCACAAATTGTTAATTTTTCAAGACGGAAAGTAAGTTTTTTCAAGATTGAAAATTGAATTTTAGCAAACTAAAATTGACAAGTAAACCAATTTTTAACGTGTCACACAAATGGCATTTATTAATTTAAAATATGTTTCATTTTAACTTTGTAATACAAACACAATATGAGTTATTAATTACTACTATAGTTTCGAGAGGAGCAGTTCCTCTCATCATCAGATATATGTAGATAATAACTGTTTTGTTATTTTACTATTTTAATTAGACTCTAAATACTTACTTGTGCATTTTTTTTATAATTTTCAACACGCATATTTTAGATTATTTTACTTTCTTTTATAGTTCTTGGATTTTTTCTTAGCATTACGGTTAGATCCGTTTATTGAGAATAAATCTGCATATTTACTTTATTCAAAAAATATTTTTTTTGTAGATCCTTTTTATGTTGTTCAGCCATCCATAAATTCTGTGTACGACATATTCGTGGAAAATTCTTCTGTGTTTAGGTACCGTAAAACTTTCAATTCTAAGTTTACTGTAAATAATACTTCGCTACTAAGGTTTTTAACATGAAATATGTCTTACTGGAAGCTGCTCTAGAAGTTGAGATAGTTAATTTGAAATAGCGTTAAAAATGTAGGCCCATTCTGTGTATATATAAGAACCTAGTGATGCGATGATATATTATACATATAATCATATTTTTTTAATTAAGGCAACAGTAATTTATTTCGGCGTAATTGATGCTTTATTTGAATAACGACATTAAAAATATTTTTTGACATTATTCCAGATGTTTAAAAAAAGAGCGACATAAATTACTTTGATTAAAATCTAATGTTTCTAAAAGATAAGCCAGAAATACTGAATAAAAAATGCAAACTTTCATGCCGTTTATCTCCGTAACTGTAGATATTTCACCCGAAGCGTCAAGAATATTTTCTATTCAAAATTGATTAAAGAAGACTCCCCCGAATATTTTTCTGCTTATCAGCTAAGAGACATCCTGTCTTTATACATAACTAATCCTGGGGCAGGTTCCTGAGTGTCCTATTTAACTTAACCTCTTACATAGCATTGGTGGATCTCTCTTATGGGTTTACATTTCATACGATACAATTTGAATTTATATTACTTTAATTGTTAAATCTTTCAACAAAAAATATTGAAATTTGTTTGTATGCTAACAAATAAATTAACTTTCCCTAAAATACTTATCTCTAATTATTTTTATTTCTGTTAAACTAAAAAAATATTTAAAAAAAAATATTATATTTTTTTACGGACTAAATTTAACCTTCGGGTAGCGGAAGATCGAAAACAGGAACGGGGACCAAAGCGGGGTACAAAATGACCCCAGTCAAATTTGCGTTTTAAAGAAGTATAATGGTTTGATATGTTCTATAATATTTTTAATTACAATTCTTATACAATGCAAGCAAGATTCTACTATTTTATCATTTTGTCGTCATTTTATAGGAAACCGTAGTATTTTGATGTCTCATCCCTCACAAGCATCCTCGTATTCTCGATTGTCGTATTAAACGTATTTTTTTCTAATTTTGACTGTCTTATTGCACAAAATCATTTTATTTTCTTTGGGTGTTGTATTTTTTTGGGATATTTACGAGGATTGCAAAGAAAAGCAACCCAATATTAATCTAATTATTAACCTGTTAACCGGGGGAGACCTATAAATACGTCAAAAGTAAACAATATCGGGTACGGGCAGGACGTATGAATACATCCTTGAAATATATGTTGCGCCCTGGAATGGGCAGAACGTATATTTTCGAACAACAAAGGTATTAAGGTCATTCACACATGTCTCGACATGAATTCAATATACGGAAGGAATCAGTATCATTGTTGGAGTGGTGGACGTGTTCTGGGTGAGCAGTGACGGATACGTACTTATACTTACCTACCTATTTTCGAATTATATATTATTTACTTATATTTTTTATATTTCCAACCTTTTTATTTTAGAATACATTTTTATAAGTATCCATCAAAATGAATGAAAGCGATATCAGCGATGACGAAATCAATGTACCTATCCATTTTTTTGTTGATACTCTTTTCTATTTGTTTGTAATTTTGTATTTTTCTTTGTACTTTATGTATAAATAAACGAAAAATATATATTTCGTTGTCTTTTCATTTATTTTAAGCATAAATAAAAAATAAAAAAAATATGAAATTACGCCCACCGGGCGTGACGTACTGACAAGTCCTAGTGAAAAAGTTCGCGCCCGCTATATTTTGCGTAATTAAAAAGGGACTCGACCGGTTAACAGGTAAATAATTTTATAAATAAGATTTTTGGGGTTATGTGTGCCTCGTTCCGAAACGGGAATGTTAAGGGACAGGATAAATATTTTTCTGGGCCCATCGCCGTCTACCGGTCCTGTTCATGTACCCATTAATACATACCGTTCTGTGTGGCTTCCCACAGCGCAATAGCAGCTTCTGCGGGATAGTGTTAATTAGATAATGACCTTCAAGATTACAAACACACCTTTTGTTTCAATGAAAGAAATCATCTAAAAATGATACAACCTTTCTACATCGCACTATATTATACCAACATTAATAAATCAATGAAAATAACATCGAAAAAAATATTGTGCCGATAGAGTAATAAAATTATAATAATTAACGAAAAGTAATTAATGATGGAAATAAAATTAATAATTTCGTTGTCTGTCTGCCTGTCTGTCCGTCCGTAATTTCGTTCGAATTCAGGGCTAAAAAACAAATTAAACGGCCGGAGACGGGGCTTGAACCCCGGGCCAGCGAACCCGAACCGGCCGCTACCGCCGCCTGTTGCTACAACGCATATTGCTACCGCCGCCTCTCCGTGGACCGACAAAAAGATAATGTAAATATATACTAGGGCTTAGCAAAGACGCGAACCAATGTTTCGTTATTTTTGACGGGTAGACAACTAGTAACATTTAAATGCAGCATTAGGATTGTCCATTAAATAACGGTACCTACACATGTAGAACATGTCCGAGGCTGGCAATTGGGAGTTTACCTAGAATGATGAAATTTGGGTGTGATAAAAAGCGCAGCCGTTTTGCCGCCCGTATTGTTCATAAATATTAAAAATATAAAAATGTTTCTAGAAGCCGAATTATAGCGTTTCACATTGCCTGGCAATAGTTGTAATATTTTCAGCTATATAACTATATAACACCACATTGTAATCTTACGACGCGTTTATATGGATAAAACTTTTTTCTCGAACTACAACTACAGGATAGGACATGCTTAGTGCGGAGCGAGCTGACATTATTTGTGTGTGGTATTTTTTTACGCTATCTCTGCCTTAGAGCTTCGTGGTATTTTTTACGATATCTCTGCCTTAGAGCTTCGAAACTGGAGAGAGCTGGCACTAGACCGAGATGAGTGGAGGAAAATTATTGAGGAGGCCAAGACCCACCAACGGTTGTAGTGCCAAGAATGATGATGATGATGATTTTTTACGCAGATCATTAGGACCAATTGATGCATACTGCCCTTTACCATCAAATCCCCAAGATGCGAGAGCAAAGTTTAATCTGCGTATACGCGCCGTATGGTTGGTTCTCCGATCATAGTTTTTTATGTGCACATTTTTAGATTTTTTTCGCATTTGTAATATTATTAAGCCCATACCACGAAGCTATTTAAGCAAAGCATCATGATCCCCTTGCATATAATTTTCCGCACAGCTTATATCCTTGTGAATTGTAGAACATAAGACGTATTATTTATTATAGATTGTACCGTAGATTAAATTAGATGTACATGTAAATATGTATGTTATTATGGATAGTATATTAGTAATAGATTTAAGAATGTAAATAACTAACTTAAGTAAAAAATAAAAAAAATAAAAAAATCACAAGGGCGGTATCATCAGCGTAATACATAATACTTGACATATTTAAACAATTTAAATATTGTAGAGACATAAATAATATACGTGCATTATGTATTACCAAATATGTCATTAATTTTTATTAAAATTCAATAAATAATTAAAATGATCCTTTATATATGTTTATTTATTATTGAGTGTGTATGTATTGTATATACTCTAAAGTATGTATATTGTATGAAAATGTTTAAAAAAAATTATTATTATATAATTTTACTTATGTTTTTTTAGCATGGCAACACTGCGCTTCACGAGGCGGCGTGGAAGGGGTACAGCAGATGCGCGCGCCTACTGTCTGCGCGTGCGCGGCCTCATACGCGCAATCGCGGTGGTTTCGCGCCATTACATCTAGCCTGCCAAAACGGTCACAATCAGACCTGTAGGGAAATTCTGCTCGCCGGCTGCGATCCCGACATACAAAATAATGTAAAAATGCAAATTTGTATTAAACTATTTTTGTTGCACTAATTAGTTAGCTTCTTTGAATGGAAATATCACTTAATTTACAATTACTTAAATAGAATTAAAGCTTGATTTTAGAGACGTAATTTTTACAAATAGTTGACTGTATAGAGCAAACTTATTTTTTACTTGAAATTGTTCCTGTAACAAGGTGTTTACAAATTACCTGAGCCTTTTGCATTGGTTTATTTAAATTCTAGATTTATTGTTATGTTAGATAATGTAGCTGGAATCAAGTATCGTGAAAAATAAAAGATAACATGATATATTTTATATATGAACTGCATGCATAT
The DNA here is from genome assembly GCA_016648135.1 of Agrypnia vestita. Classification (NCBI taxonomy): domain Eukaryota; kingdom Metazoa; phylum Arthropoda; class Insecta; order Trichoptera; family Phryganeidae; genus Agrypnia; species Agrypnia vestita. The sequence continues at coordinate 31,055 of JADDOH010025100.1, read as the reverse complement.
GTATCTGTCAGCCACATGGCTACCGTTTAAAACTGAAAATAACAGATAGCAGTAATGATTTATTTAAATACGCCAGTATTCAGTATTGTGGCCCCGTCCGGTATTTAGATCTCTTCCCCTAAATATTTTGAAAAATACAAGTAGGTACTTATTAAGTATCATCAGTAGATAGACTATGTACATATTAACTATCATAAATTATTATCATTTCCACAATATGATTTATTAAATATTATGAAAAGAAACTTGAAAAGAAACCTTGTTAAATCAAAATTCAAGTGACCCAAAAAAACCATTTCGAATTATGCAGAACATCATTCATTCGAAATTCAAGTGCAAAATAAAATTGCAATGTGATAGTCAACTATGCCAAAAATCGAAAAATTCATGAAGCCATTAATTTTGTGAAAACTATCAGTATTTTTGCATATTTCAAGAAATCATTTCGAAAACGCAATATTTATTTTACTGATATATCGCTTGTTGTCCTCACTTGCGAAAAAAATTAAATATTTTTTCAATTTTGTCAAATTTAAAAAACAAATTGAATTATTGTAACTAAATGTATTGATTTATAGCGCAAGGGGCCAAAAATTATTAAAAATTTTGAATTACTGGGTTTTTCGAATTATAGGGGTTATGAAATTAATGGGACTTGTGGGTTTTAAAAATTTCAAATTATGGCAAATTTCGAATTATCACAGTTCGAATTTATGGGGGTTTTACTGTATCTTCAAACATTGCCATTTTTTTACTATTCGGTAGGCAAGTGCAAGCGCATCCACTCAACCACTATCAAGGTAGTCAATGATTCTTGTTAAGATATCACGATTAAGGTAGTCAATGATTCTGGATTATTTATCTCCTTAGGGATTTACGCAAATGTGATATTAATTATACATTTTATTTTTACAGTATGGAGATACGTCACTTCACACGTCAGCCAGATATGGACATGCCGGAGTTACGAGAATTCTCATCTCTGCTGAGTGCCACGTATCCGATCAGAATAAAAATGGTGACACCGCTCTTCATATAGCGGCTGCCATGGGTCGCAGAAAACTTACAAGAATTCTTCTCGAGGCAGGTTCTAACAAAATTCTTAAAAACAAACAAAATGAAACGCCTAAAGATATTGCATTACGTAAAGAACTACATGAAATAATTGATATTTTGAATGTGCCATCCTCTAAACCACGAAAGGATGCAAAAATGAAGGAAAGAGAAAAGCGAGATAAGAGCATCGAACGAAATATTGACATACTTGATGCCCCAGCTGGTAGAGACGTTACAATGAAAAGTAAAGAAAAAGATTCTCACGCCAGTCCAAGCAAGCAAAAAGAAAAAAGGAAACCTAAAAATGTTCATTTCGAGAGTAACGCAAAACATTGGTCCCCTTACGGTTGTCACTATTATCCTGACCCAAAAAATTTTCCTAAACCAAATTTAGATTCATTACCTAAAGAACCATTGAAAAAGGGTGAACAATATTATTTGGATTTAGCGGGAAATATTTGCAAAGGCCCAGTTGGCGTGGGGTACACATGTTATTGCGCACCTTTCTTCCGGCACATGGAAGATAAGCTGAATAGGGATAAACAAGAAATAAAACATCACATTGACAAAGCGCATGAAAAACTAGACCAGAAAGTAACTAATCTAGAATTAAGAACTCAGGGACAAATATCTGAATTAACTCGGTGTGTAGCGGCTGAGAGAGTGCTTTGTCGTGAAAGGCAAGAGCATTTGGAACAATGGTTAACAAGAGGAATCATGTTTAGGGCATCTGAAAGGGTGAGGAAAATTAATTTTAGTCCAAAGGGCTCCATAGACTTACCACCTTTGAAAAGAACACAAAGTTTGGAAATGCTAGACACGACATCCAAAACCTGGAATATAATTAGGTGTTTCAATGACAAAGCTTTCCATACAAAGAATCAAATGGATGATTTTAGAAAGTCTTTGAGAAATACTTCTAAAAGTGCTGATATCTTAGATGGAAATACAAAACCAGATTTGAAGAAAAGCGGTGCCATAAAGAAAGAAAGCCATAAAAGTAAAGAAACTCTTATTTCATCTGGTCGTAGATCAGAAAATGATCACAGATCAGATACACGAGCAAGCATCAAATCCTCAGAAAAAAGCAGTACTCTTTCGAATTATAATTACGAAGCAAGTAAATTTGACAGAACTGGAAGTGGATCTTCCCATCACGTGACTGCAGAAATTCATGCAAAATCTAGCAAACCCGTGTTGCCACGGTCTCCGATGAAACAAGATATTTTTCACCAATCTGAAAGTGATGAAAAATACTCATCGCCGAATAAAAGAATACCCAGGTCAATTTTAACTCAGAACAATGTTACATTTGCTAATTCTGAAAATGCAAGTTTGCCTACCTATAATATGATGGAGCAAAATAAATTTGCAAGGATTTATCAAAAAGGCTCGGAAATTGTGAATGATAAAACTCAAGTTGATTATGGGGCACAATGCCTACCTTTGCAGAAAGAACAAACCAAAAATTGTTTTGAAGAAATTGAAAATGATGGTTATATTAGAATTCCAAAACATCCTGCACGATCTGATGATAATTTCAATGAACCGGCAGAACACTCGTGTAGTAATGACATAAAAAATTCTTCTACCAATGATATACACCTCCATAATCCATCGCAGGATTTTCAAATCCAAGACGCTCCGATTGTTGAAAATGGATCAAGAAAATCTGTTCATGAATTAGTCGCCAAAATACAAGAACAACAGTTAATTGATGAAATTCAACACATATCTAGGTCACCAATAAGAGATTTAAAGTCCCCTGTAAGAAATTTTGATGACTCGATAAGTAGGCCATTAACTCCTAACTATCTCAATAGTCCAACAAGTCCGACCAAAACATCTGTTCATAATTGGCAGAATAATTCCATTCCATTAAGTGATAGTACCCATTTTAATACAATAGAACCGATAAGTTCACCAATAATTCAGCAAAGTCCCACAATACATGCCAAAACCGAGCAACATGGCAAATCACCAAAAAAGTTCAGTTTTCACAACCTGATTCCTTTTCCTTCAAGAAAAATGTTCAACTTTCAGCAAAAATCTGATGGTAACAAATCTGAAAGTAGTGATGAAGAAGATACACCCATTAGAACTGCCTTAGAACCAGGACTGATGAAAAATTCTAATTTATTGACAACTTTACCTTTACCTAATTATGAAAATATGATTTCCGGGCAAAATGCACAACCACAAATACCATTAAAAACATTAATGAATGGACACTGCATGAACAATGGCAATCACATGGCTTTAAGGGGAAGTTTACTTCCGATTCCTAAAGATGCTTATTTTCACGAAATACCCAACAGACAAAGGTTGCACGATAACCACCCAAACCCTAACTCGAGACTTCCAATTCAATATCAAATATCAAACCATGTTCATCCACAACCTCATCATCATTTTAATAATTCTACCTCGTTAGCTCCTCCTTGTTTCAATAATGTGGGTCAAACCAATGTCAATACCGATAATTTTGCTTCAAATTATGGCCGAAGTAGAAATCCCGTACACAATTCAAATAACTTGCTTACTGAAATGATGCATGACCATATTAATCGTGAATTATCAAGAACACCCCACGCATATGCTAACCAAGACGGTCACAATTCCAAAATTGAGATGTCCAATGTGCCAATGGGAGACACCAATGTACATCAAGGATTTTTAAGACGATTCCCCGCTAATCCTACTGATCATAATTTTCGTGGTGAAGGAAGCCATTACCCTCCTCAGATGATAGCGAATGATGAAGCTATTCCTCTAGAAGGTCACATTTTACCAACTCACAGTCACGTTGATCAAGCCGCACATTTACCAAATCATTTGCACAATTTGGCCATTAATACGCATCTATCTGAATTGCAGAGTCAGTTGGATAGAGATTCACATAATGATTCAGGTTATAGTACTAAAGTTTATGGAAGCTCTCAAGGAGCTTCTCCGAGTTTGTCAGGTAATGTAGATTGTTCTGAAAACTTACCTAATCAGAAACTAGGTATGGCCATGAATAGAACCGTAAGAAGTAACTTATTAAACCCTCCTTCACATCCACATATTGGAGCATCGAGCCTTGTATAAATGTACAAAAATAATATTTTAAATGGAAGAGTACAATTATTTCATAGGAAAAAATAATTTAGCGATTCATCAATTCTCATTAGTTAAGAAAATATTTTTGTTAATTAGCAATAAGTTGGAAATCATAGTTTATAAAAGCTAAAAGATTTTATTAGTGGTAAACAAAAGTGTTAAATTAATACTTTAGACCAATATTCCAAATTGGAGTTGTACACAAATCTATCACAAAATAAATCGAAGCTAGAAAAGCAAAATGACTGAACCACCAAGCATAAAAATTCTGGATTTTTAATGTGTAAGTTGAGTAAAGTATCTTAAGTACTATGTTTTGGATACAATTTTTAAATGCTTGCCCCTAAACTTTTTTTATTTGGTAGTTCTCTTCTTCTTTCAAGCTTCAATGTGCAGAGGAGTGGTATGATAAATATTAAAATAATATTTCTTCAAAAATGCAAAAATGTATTGGAATAAGAATATAAGCATTTCAAAATAAACATTTAGATTGATATAATTTATTTATTTAATTTATAATAAGTTTCATGGTAACAATTCTTTTGATATATGGTAAATAAATATGTAATTCATTATACACAAGACTTTAATATAGAATCCTCAAAATCCAATGTTGAAGAATCAAATGAAGACAAAGAAGTGTGGAACAGTGGAGTGCCTTTTAAAACTTGTGAATTTGCACTATCAATTCTGACCGCTATGTAATCTCCAGCTGATATTGGTCTGGCTAAGTTATTTGAACAAGTAGTTGGAATATCCACAGCAGGAATGATTACTTTGATATTTCCATCATTCCGTCCGGCCATCATGCCATCAGATCTTTTACTTTTTCCTTCAACTAAAATTATCTGAATTTCACCAATTTGAGCAATGTTTAACTCTTCAGCACCTTTACGAAACATATCAACCATTCTTTTAACCCTTTCTTGTTTTACGTTGTCTGGTACATCATCTTGGTATCTACGGTGGGCTGTGGTTTTCTGTCAGACGGAAAGGTTAATTAAAAAATGCCTCACAGCGCAAACAAGCACATATACGATAAAAATGGCTTCGACAAAATCCTTGGAAAATATTTTAATAATTTGGGTATTTAAGTATCCACTTATGTATAACAGCAAAAACAGTGGACAACGGTCCAATGGCTTTAACATATCTTTAGTAAAAGACCAGGATTAAATAATATAGTAAAATTTAAAAAAAGGACACTTTAAAAATATAGAGGTACCAGGTCTAAATCTATGTATATTGTGTCATGGGAAAGACTACAGGTATATCTAGCATATAGTGAATATATGAAAGAAACTGATTTAGAACATATGTATAGACAACTTTAAAAAAATTGATAATGTGTCCTTACAATGGAATTGGTAAATGTTACATTGTGTATACTTAAGCCAGCTCATACATGTCATAAGCCCTGTGCTACCCTATAAAGACTATATATGTTTCCCATATAAATGGCTTTGTCTCTGTGAGACTTCTATAATTTATATTAATTAAAAAAGCAATGTTTGTAAAAAAACTCACTTCTCTCATACTATATGGAAATAGGTAGGCCACATTGTATTTAACTTTGGCTATAAGCGTTAGTGTCTCCTCAAATTCCTCATCTGTTTCATGACAGAAGCCACAAATGAAATCACTTGAAAGTGTAACTGCAAAAAACACATTAATGTTTTAGGTTTTTAGGTTTAACATAAAATTTATTTGTTTTTGACATAAAATATTCATCAATTGAGCCCTTGCCCGGAATAACGTTGTATCCAACAAAACTCTCATTCCGAGAAAAATTGAAAAAATGAAACCAGTTACAATTTATTACATTTTATGTTTTAAATATAACAAACATGTAATTCTCAATTAATCTCAATATAAAATAGGGAAAAAAGGCAATTAAATTTTAATCTATTGTAAAACGACATGTTGAATCAGTGGAAAAACGTTGTATATGAAATTTTCGCAAACAACGTTATTCCGCAAAATGCTTTTATTTATTCTGCTTTACTTAATAATGCCTTTTAAAGGCAGCATGCTCATCTTACATGAATTCACAAATGTCATCGAGGTCCTTGAGCTTAAACAGCCTAATTGGCAGTGGATTGGAATACATTGAAGTTAGTTCCAGGCTTCCTAACTGCATGATTTTTTTCCAAACGGTAGCTAATCTTCCCCTTCTTCCACAAAGAGTTGGTAGAAGGCTATAGAAGGTCCATGATTCTAATTCTTTGTGGAAGATTTGAGCTCTGATTGTGATGGGATCATCAGTAGGTAAAGAGATTTTACGGAACGATAAGTCTCTCGTACATACTATTACGTATCTCCGTCTGTTTGCTGAATATGGCGTCGGACATTCAATTTCTCAATACACAAGACGAGATGATTACTTTTTTGGTTGTTTTTCAGTAACCTGAATGCTGATTGAATATTTATATTGAAATTAAAATGGAGAAAACATCCCGGATTTAAACATTTTTGGCTCAAACTCGACCCTACGAAAAAGAGGAATTAAATAAACTTATTGTATCGGTATTACATTAAGCAACGATATAAAGAGCACTATAATCCCAGCATTATTATCAAAAAGCATTTCAAATATCAATATGGATAAATCAATTGAGTAAAATCGGTTAACGTTCGACAAAATAATATTGTCACATATGAAATTACAATATCAATCAGAACTGCCAAATCGTATACAACGTTATTTCACAAACATGTTCCGGCGGGTCAATTGCAGGTTTGATAATATTTTTTCTGGATAAACACTCCTTTCCTGTATCCTTCAACTTATTGGCTTTGATATCTTTCCAGTTTAAAACATCAGATGTTCGTTTTGTCCCTTTATTCACGTGAATTAAACCACGCTCCACGATATTGACGCCCGGCGACGCCATTTTGAGAAACAATATACAACGTTCTTCCACAAACCAATAACTTTAAAATGCAGCCAGAAGCCTAAATAATTTTTTCTTCACATATTATCTACCTTAAACGATGCATAATATCATACCCAACATAACTGCATCAATAACTCAAAATTGACATTTGTGTTGGATACAACGTTATTCCGGGCAAGGGCTCAATTCAACTGTACCACAATAACATTCAATACATGTAAATGGTGTTTAATTATTTATAGCCAAAACTGATTAATATATCGACCACCCATTGGTTGATAAACATTCCTGCAATATGAAGTTAGTTCCGAATCATTCGCAACCATTATGTATGTACGATGTGCCATTCTATTTTTGAATTTCAAAATAAAAAGTTGCTCTAATAATTACAAATTATATAAAATGGCTTTATATAATATAACCATAATATGATCATCTTTGAAATGACTGAAAAGGGATAAAAAGCTTGAAATCAATGAAAATGAAGGAAAAATGGTTGAACAGATGAATGAAGAACTTTGGTCTGTTTATTACATATAAGAAACTGAAAAGCTACAAAAACTTAGTTCAAAACTTTAAAAATCTGCAGAAAATTATATTTTAGACTTTTTTAGTAAAAATAACAAATCCTGATCCACACCATGTTTATTCTAACAAGAGAATCAATCTCTCCAATACTAGAGTGATATAAATATGGAAATTAGATTGAATCACAGTTGCAATGCTAAGAGCGCAGGAATCATCAATTCCGCCAAGTGTTCTGATGTAATCTGTGTACAGTAGAAACTCAAAATCAAAATTCAAGGGATCCAAAAAAAAACATTTCGAATTATGTGGAAACTAGTGATGCAACAAATACGAAGACGAATATTCGTATTCCCCGAATATCATTACGAATATCATCACGAATATTCATATTCGTCGAATATCATCACGAATATCGTTACGAATATTAAAAACAAACTATTTATAACTGAACGCAACGTAAATTACGGTTTCACTGTGCACCATGTATCCGAATACACCTCTATTATCGGGGATTCCCCTTACATTGAATGAATGGATTTGTTGAGTTCTCAAATTCTTTTTTCAATGGAACTCAAGCTGTCAATTGTTACTTGTTTTTTGTTTCACAGCATAAACATGAATTCTTACATCTAGTTTTTTTGGGTTTTTAAAAAGTTTAGGTGGTCATTCCATGTAGTTTTTGTTTTGTAATACGTATTGTTCATTCCATTTTATTTCCGTTGTGTGTAAAAGTGTTAACTCTTATAAAATAATTTCAAATTAAATTTAATAACATGACCTCTCGTAAGCGTGAAAACAGTCATATTTATTATGAGTTTTTTCGACCGCTGGGAATACAAACGGAATACAAAAAGAAATGTGCTTTTTTAACAAAAATTTGCCGGTGGTAAATTTTAATTATTAAATTTCTTAGTAAAAAAAGAATAGTGGTGTATTATTTATTACCTTGTTGAAATATTCGTATTCTTATTCGCCGAATAGTAGGTTTGATATTCGTATTCGTATTCGTGAAAGTAGTATTCGTTGCATCACTAGTGGAAACCATTAATTCGAAATTCAAAGTACAAATAAAATTGCAATGCGATTGCACGTGATCAATTGCACGTGCAATCGCATTGCAATAATGTGCACAATTAGTTTTTTAAAACTTGTAAAAAAAAATAGAATTATGTAACATAAAATCGTGCCCTCGGCCCTCATAGCCCAGTGGATATGACACTGGCTTCTCACACCGAGGGTTCCGGGTTTGATTCCCGGTGAGATCACAATTAATCTATGTGATTTGCTCAAGCCGGGTTTTTTGTGATATGTTTCGCTTCTGTAATTGGGCCTCTTGGCCTGTTGAAGCATAACAGTTAAAAAATATATATTAGGTCCTTACATATGAAATTGGCGTTTTGCCGTAATGGCAAATTTGATCTCAAATATCTTCTCTTTGGTTAGGAATTCCAAATCCAAATTTATACAGCTATTTACTCATGTATTTGTGTTTTGAAAATTATAATTAATTTGTTTTTTCCTCAATTGTTTTTTTCTTTGCGTCACTCAGTTTACAAAATGAAAAACTTAAATATCGCGTTATTTACGAGTACGAGTTCCACCGTGGCACCAGTGCTGCAGAAACGGCTCGAAGGATTAATGATGTGTATGGCGACGGTGCCGCAAAAGAAAACACAGTGCGTTTTTGGTTCCAACGTTTTCGTTCTGGAAATTTCGACCTGCAGAACAAGCCCCGTGGACGGCCGGAGACCAAAGTTGATAATGAAGAATTGAAGGCTATTGTGGGAGCGGATCCATCGCAAACCACATCCGAGTTAGCTGCAGGCTCCGGTGTTAGTGCCGTAAAACTGCTGTGCAGTTTGGCATATGTTTAATGTAATAAATATTTTTAAAAAATAAATTAAAACTGTAAAAAAAAAAAAAAAATCCACTTGAAGCAAATTGGTAAGGTGAAAAAGCTTGAAAGGTGGATACCTCACAAATTGAGTGAAGCAAATCAACAAACGCGCGTTGACTGCTGCGTTGCATTACTCAACCGGCACAATAATGAAGGGATTTTAAATCGAATCATTACCTGTGATGAAAAGTGGATCCTGTACGATAATCGGAAGCGCTCATCGCAATGGCTGAACCCTGCCGAACCAGCCAAACCATGCCCCAAGCGAAAATTGACTCCAAAAAAGTTACTTGTGAGCGTTTGGTGGACTAGTGCTGGTGTCGTTCACTACAGCTTTCTTAAATCTGGCCAGACGATTACGGCAGATGTCTATTGTCAGCAACTGCAAACCATGATGGAAAAGCTAGCTGCTAAACAACCGAGGCTGGTTAATCGCTCTAGGCCACTGCTGCTTCATGATAACGCTAGACCACACACTGCACAACAGACGGCTACCAAATTAGAGGAGCTTCAATTGGAATGTCTAAGACATCCACCGTACTCTCCGGACCTTGCCCCAACAGATTACCATTTTTTTCGAAATTTGGATAACTTCTTGCAAAGGAAAAAATTCAACTTCGATGGGGCAGTCCAAACCGCCTTCAAAGATTTTATTGATTCCCGTCCGAATGGTTTTTTTAGTAAAGGGATCGATTAACTACCTATGAGATGGCAAAAGTGCATAGATAGCAATGGTACATACTTTGATTAAATAAATATATTATAATAAAAAAAAATCGGCTTTATGTTCCTCCCATACTAAACGCCAATTTCATATGTAAGGACCTAATATATTGATTATGGTGCAAGGGTCTAAAAATTATTTCTAGCTAGCCGCTAGTCGATGAGTGGTCGGAGTCCTGCAAAGACAAATCAGTCCTTTATCCTGAGCAACTTCAGATGTACAATAATGATCTCGACATTGTCCAAATGTTGAGAATGCCGACTGTTATGCAGGATGCAAACTATGTATCTTCATTGCCAATGACCTGGAAAGAAGGATGGAGTTGTTTCCTTAAGGAATCAACCCTGCGCACGTGTCGCATCCAATGATTTCGCTAAAGCGTTGGTTATATAAACCACTGCTCCCATTTCCTTTTAACCTGTAGATCAACATTATAGCGGGCATTAGGTTACCTTATAGATTCCGGAGATTACAGTCAAGCAATAAGGAAGGTATAAAAAAAAAACTTATTGTATATGTCATATCCTGAGGAAGGAACCATTTTATTAGGTATTTTTAACAAATTAGTCGTGTAAACAAAATATATTCTTGTTAATTATATTGACAATTAGCTATTTGTACCCGAAGTTCCCCGGGTTAGGCATTTTGTTAAAAGTAAGTTTGTGGGGGGAGAGGGAAAGATATCATTTGACAATTTGGAAAATAAGATGGGGGGAAATATCGCCTATGTTACCTGCCGGATCCTAAAAAATAAGTATGCAAATTTTGGGTCAAATCAGTCAAATGGTATAGATTTGTATAGAGAACCGACAGAGTTTTATAGGTACAGATGTCACCACAAAATCATTTTGCAATTTTTGGAGAAGAAATTTATTATTTTACACTGACCGGTTTCGAAATACCGTTGCCTTCATCAAGGATTGCTTCAAACATTACAAAAAAAATTTCGAAATTTTTGTTAATAATGAAATGTAATGCAACATACAACGACAATATCAAAATATTAATTCTTAATTTTCATTTAATTTAGTTTTAGGTTAGACTCTTTTACACATTACTTATAAATTTTAATTATGAAAGATAGGAAGAAGAAATAATACTGACCATTTGGAATAATATCTCTTACATGTTCTACAAGATCCAAGTAAGCTTCTCTAGTATAACCTCTTCTCATTCTTTCCAATACTGCAGAACTACCTGACTGGGCAGGTAGGTGTAAAGATTTACAAATATTTTTACGTTCCTTTATTATGTCTAAGACCTAAAAAATAATTGAAATGAGCATAAATATCACAAACAAAATGCCACATTTCTTCATTCAATATGTTGATAATTTTTCATCTATAAAAATATATTAAAAATATTCATAAATATTTTTAATATTTTTTTTTTCCTCCTGTTCTTTTTCTAATATACATCAATAACTTGTCCTGCACTGTTGATAGACACAAAAATCATCAGCTTTGCAGATGATAGTTATTCTCTACAAAGATAGTACATAGTAAAAGGTGTATGGTAAAAACGAATATGAGAAAAATCAAATTATTGCTAGATAATAACCTACTCACTCTAAATGCCAATAAAACTATCATCATAAATGAAGTTGGCAAACCATCACATTATCTGAATATACCCATACACATATGTGGTGGTAGTAGTAACTGTAATGGTAAATGTGAAACATTTGGACATTCCAAAACAAATGGTTATCTAGGAATCACTAACGATGATGAGCACAAATGGCAAGTGCGTATTGACATGCTAACTGGTAAACTTAGAAAAGTGCTTTAAAGTTCTGGGGAATGTGCTGAACTTGAGCCAACTGCTCTATAATGTTTATTTCGCTCTGTCAAAGCATCGTAGATTATGGTGTAGTTGACTGGGGTGGTATAAATAAATATACAATTTTATACTGTAATTTTTTGCAAGTTTTGCAAAATAAAGTGTAACACATAATAATCACACACTTAATAAAGCTGGGTTGTTATGAATGAACTGATTCGTGAAAATAGTCTGTGTAATATCATTTTTCCCCGCGGGTTTGTTTGTAGATGATAAGAATAATACACATTAATGTTATTCCACTCAAATAGTATTTTTTAGAAACATGGATCACCGAATTAATCATTGTTGCGTCATGGATACTTACCTCATCTGGAAAGTCTTTGGGGTGTGGAGATGTAAAACGAATTCTCATTTCAGAATCAACTGCAGAAACTTTATCAAGCAAATCAGCGAATCTTAAACCTCCTGTCTTTATTTTGTAAACAGTTTTAAATCCTTTGGCTAATTTTGTGGATTCACATGGATCTTCTGATTCTGATAAAAATCTGTAGCTATTAACATTTTGGCCTAACAGTGTGACTTCTTTAACTCCTTCATTTGACAAATGTTTTATTTCCTGGACTATGGATTCTAGAGGTCTGGATCTCTCTCTACCTCTGGTAAAGGGAACTATGCAATATGTGCACATGTTATCACATCCTCTCATTATTGAACTGAAAAATATAATTTTGATTGAAAATACAAAATACATTATGACAAGCTATTTCTATTAGATTCAATGATTTTAAAAAGCTTTCAATATAATTCATAAAGGTCAAAGGTTCTTGTGTGAAATAGAAATTTATCTATTATTCACAAGTGAAGTAGTTAGCGTAAAGTATATCACTGTGAATTGTAGATATACAGATATCTAATGACATAATGAAGGAAATTTTAAAAATATTCTAATTTCTAAATAGATCAAACAGATCTCTGTGACTCAACAGGAGTGAAAATTAGAATAAACTATAAGTAAAAATGACTTTGATTTGTTTTCTACTGTGATCATATTTATATTGGATAAATCAGGGTTAGATAAACATTTTAATATTAAAAATTGATAAAAAAAACTTACACAAATGCTGTCTTAGAATTGCTATTTAGTCTTACAGGCATGATATCTGCATACGTTTCATCCAATGAAAGGAGGACATTCACAGCTGTTTGATTATTTTCTGTTATTGCTAAAAGCCTAGGTAAATCTTTGTAGCTATCTGGTCCCGCAACTGAAATTATTTTTTTATGAAAGTCTAACGTGCTACGTATACTGCTGATCATATTTAGCCAAAAGTTGCTGCTCTTCTATTTGCTTGCAAGTACTAAACAAAACCATTTTTACTGGTGTATTTTACATGGAGTACGAAATATTTGCATAAGAAAAATTTGCAATTTTAAGGTACTTATTATAATTTTTTACTGGGAGAGAAATAATGATAAATATTACCTTACCAGAATAATGGCTCTACTCTCGTTGGTTTGCTATATCATGAGAAGTCTTGTTCACTATTATTTCACATTATACACTACGTCAATTATTATGTGACGAATAATATAAGATAAGTAGGTACAAATATTATTTTAAAAGGTGGTAGAAATCAGTTTGTTTAATTAATTTATAATTAAGGGGGAATACCTACCTAAACATTTTGAAAAAAATAGATATTTAAATTTTTGCATATACTTAAAGCTTGAGGTCGTAAGAATGTCTGGTGAAAATTTCAAGTAAAAATTTAAAAAAATAATAAAGTTATAGCTGATAATAGTGGTATCCCTTTGTTGATTACGCACCACACGGCGCTGCGCTACACGCAGATAGCTACCAGTCGGGCTTTCATGTTTCTATTATGTTTGTGAAGAGTGCTCGATGGTATGGAAATTCTAAGCAAGGTGGAGGACTTATATTATGGACCTGGAATTGACAATTTTATGTAAGTTGAAAAATTTCGCGATTTATTCATTGTTCAATTTTCAAAAGCGTTTTACTCAAAACCATGTTATGAAAATCGGTCACCAAAATATCTCGACAACCACTGAACCAATCAACTTGAAATTTCTAGTAGTTATTTTATACATAATTATCTAGTCTTTGTCGTGGCATAATAAACCTGAATTTTTCCCTAGAAAACTCTTTTTTAAATTCAAATGCCCGCCATTTTGTCAAAAATCTATATTTTCAAAAACCCCCACGTCGAAGACTAAATTATAGTGTCAATTTTGATAATCCATTTGTTTTTTTTTATTCTGATGACTACAGATGAAATGGGAATGGTCACCGCTGAGGACCTTTTTTTCGGCAGTCGACAGAACCCAAGAATTTTCTGCCAATGTTGAATATTTTTTAATTAAAAAAATTAATATATTCTTAAAAGTATGTAATTTCATGTAGAAATTATACCAATACCAATTATATATGTATTATATATTATATCAATTCATATAGGTTTTCTATAAAAATTCACAAAAATTGCCTTTTTTGAGCTTTGTAGGTAGGTATTCCCCTTAATGAAACAATCTGATAAACTACAAGTATTAATTTCTTCCTTTAGTGTCCAAATATTAAATTGAAGCCAATATTTCTTCTATGGTGATTGAAATATTGACATTTGACAGATGTCTTGAGTCTTGACATTTCTCATAAAAGTCATCACCTTTAAATAACCATCCCGAGAATAGGGGGTAAGGCTATTTTTTAAGTTTGTTTTATACACCAATTACTAATTAGAAGATACATATTAATTCTTTCGGAATGTTTTGAAGGATTGCAGGTAAACAAAAAAAAACAGATAAATTAATCTGACAAAAACGCATGAAGAAGCGCTTCAGCATGAATAAACAACATCATAATGACATTTTGAAATTTAGAATCAAGCTTTCAATTATTATTTTTTGTTAGTGTCTTTTTAGGTATAATGCTTAGAAAGAACATTTATTGAGATCATAATAAATTCTTATCTGATAAGAAATTATTGTACTGACCAGATTCCATTGTCAAAATAATACTAAAAAATTAGTAAGAAACCGTGTAATTGCATGAAAATCAAGTATGATTTTAAAAACATAATTATACTGACCAATATCCACAACTTGTTCTTTTTCAATTAACTGGTGCTTTAAACGTTCTGCCATACACCCGAGAACTCCAATCTTTATTTGGTGCTTTAATTTAGATTGCCTCCTTTTCAAGCCTCTTAAATGATCCAAACGATTCCAAATTTTACTTTCAGCACTGTCTCGAATTGCGCATGTCATGATTAATATTACATCGGCCTCATCAACTTTATCGGTTTTGATAAAATTATTAGATTTCAAAATGGACCAGACTATCTCAGTATCGTTTACATTCATTTGACAACCGTAGACGTCGAAAAAAACTTTTTGTTCGGTTGAAAAAACAAAATTATTATTTAGGTATGGTATACAATCATCTTCATGGGTTAATTTCATTGGTGGTAACGATGACGAAATAAAATCTGATAACCCTGGGCCGTGTTTAAAATCTGGTCTTTTGCTTTGATTGTTTGTATTTTTATTTTGAGTGTTTTCCTTTCGTGTGGAGCAATAACTATGCTGTCCTAACAACAGTTTCAAATTAGTGTTCATAGGATTATGAAATAAAAATTTATTTCTGTCTGGCAACAAACGACTAATTTTTTTCATGTTGAATATTCCTTTACTTTTACCAAATTTCTGGAACAATAAATAAAATGTTAATGTATCTTCAATATTTAATTTTTAAAGCAGCTGTAATACGATAATTATATTGACAAATAATTTACCAATATGTATTAATATAAACAGATACTTTTTATAAAAGTTCCAACTAAAATCTATTAAAAATCTTTTCCATAACATCTGTCCAACAGCAAACAAATAAATTTCTTACTAGGATTGAGATTTATCGACTCAATCTCAACTATCTATAAAATAATATATATTGAACTCTCATATGTAAAGTATATTAACGAACAAATATACCATTTCTAGTTGTTTTAATTCACATGTATTTGAAACATTTTTGACTGGCAGTAACTTTAAAAAATATATATTGTTTTCCATAGGACATATTAGACTACAATATATAAATATGATCTAGTCAGTAATTATGGTAAGGAATGGTCAAAGCAACTATTTACAGAGATGGCTATGAACATTTTTATTTAAACTTATTCCAAATGCAAGACCTATAATGATGCTTCTTCTTTGTGATCACTATAAAAGTTGAGTGAACATTTATTAAAGGAGTTCTAATTTCATCTGGTGTTCCAATAAAATAATATATATTTATCTGTAATAAATATAAATAAGCTAATATTCATAAGTATATCAATGAAACATTTTATAAGAGTTTAACTATTAATTTTACATCGTATTGACAGGCTCGATAGTGGACTTGATAGAAGTGAGTTTAATAGATTATTTTCCATCAGGGATCATGCATAAGGCGCATACTGCCTTGTTAGAATGAAATATTTTAAAAAATGTTAGGACCTCTCCAAAACACGTTTCATGTTTATATATATATTTTTTATATATAATATAATTTTATATATATATAATTTATATATAATTAACATATGTAATGAAAATTTCGGTATGTATGGAAAAATACTGTGTTTTACGTTAACAAAAATATACGTAAATATTTAATAAAAACTGTTCAATTGCACTAACCGTTATTTGTCATAAGAAAGCGTTATTTTAATCAATATGGCTTTAAATAAATCTTTAAAAATAATAGATATTAATTACGACAGCATTTTGGTTAGAAAGTTCAGACTGGTTCGTTCAGACCAACGACATACTACAATGTTTTGACATCTGTCAGATTTTTCTTTTCTTTGGTCAGTTTCTCAGCATGCACAGACTTACAAAATAGAGATGTACAACTCTTCATTTACAGTCTCGAGTGCCGGTAGTGCTTAACTGCTTATTGCTTGCCCAACGTAACTTGGCGTGCGGCGAATTTTGAACTAAAACCCGTCCCGCCCGCACCCGGCGGTAACCCCTCGCCCTATCATTTAGTTCAATTTTGTATTTGGTCGGGAGCTGTGACATCTTGATTACCAATATACACTGAATTATTATGTCCAAAACATCCTAAACAGACCGGGATGGTGCAAGAACAATTGTCAATGAAGTATTAAAGTTTTGCGAAGCTGAAAAAGCGAATAATGGACCGATATTACCGTCTGACAGTTTGACTGATAGAACGGCCGCCATTACTGCGTGGTTTTTTTAGTGCTGCCCGACCAAATTTCTGTATTTAATACGACACCGGTCACCGGACATTTTGTACATTATGTATTGTGTAATAAATTTACACCCTGACAACTTCTGTTACGCGATAGGGACGCCCTCCCTCGCACGCTATAGTGGTACGTCTATAACGTGCGACAATCTAAAAAAAAATTTCGTGTACGCGCGTACGTGAGTATTGTTGTAGTATTGAGTTGTAAAAATACACTGATTATTATTACGATAATTTTCTCGAGTTTATCGGCAAATTTTTTTTTCTTGAATTAATGGTTCGCGTTTTAGATAAGCCCTGCTCTTAATCTAAATATAATAATTTAGTTATCTGTCTGTCCGTAAGTCCGTAACTTTCTGAGTCTCTCTCCAGCCGTGTTTTTTTTGTTTTCTTCAATATATTTTTTTTGCGGATGCGAACGTGGTGCAAGTCGCGACAAGAAAAAATTAGGCGGGGTCAGCGTGTGGCGCGTGCGGTGCTTTCGCTGATTGACCAACTAATACAAAAGCACCCTACACTCGCAAGTGACAAGATCCGACACGTTTTGTTTTTGTTTTGCTTAGCATTTATTATTATTGTAAATCAATCACATCGTATTTAGATGTGCGTCCATCGTGTGTTGAGTAAGTGTTCCGCCATAAATAATCAATTGGATAAGTAAATCAATAATGTCACCACCGATGCAAAGCATGATTTTGACTTATTTTAAACCAGATAAACGTAACCGCCCACCCGTCTGTATGTCTGCCCATAACTTCGTGGAACGTCCATAATTTCGTTCGTAATTCGTTCGTAATCGTAATTCACGCGTAAAAACGAAATTAAACGGCTGGAGATGGGGCTTGAACCCCAGGCCAACAAACCCGAACCGGCCGCAACTTAGTGATGTAGCCTTAGCCGAGCCTGCACGACCGGTCAAAAATATAATACATATAGGACTTAACAAAGACCTGAACTATTTCATGTTCCGCCCAGCTCGATCGCCAGGTTTTAAAATAGTACCATTAACTGCTGGCAGGAGAAATAAAAAAAATGTTCAAATTACTTACTTACTTGCTTATCATCACGCAGTTTCTCCGTGGGGGTAAGCAGAGAGAATAGAGCGCCACAGTCTTCTGTGCTGATATACAACTCTCACCTTATCCACATTCATACATCTTCGCATGCAAGATCGACGGTTATATATTTTGATAAAAGTCTTTATAATTATTTTCAAATTCAATTTATTATGCAATTTTATATTATAATATATATTATATATATAAATAATGGAATATTTAATCAATTAAAAATAACATATACAATCTGGTCAAAGGTGTAGAAGAATAATGCTTAAGAAAACCCCTTCAGACACATGGAATATATCAATACCCAGAGCGATTTTGTTCAGCATAGGTGAAGCTCTTCAACAGGCAGGTTTGTACAGTATATTGGAATGTGAAACAATCTATGCTGACGATTTCTAAGATAATTATCAGGAACATACAAGCCAATGCTCTGCATAATTTCAGTATAATTGATCATACCGCGCAACAATCGATAAAAATGTGTAATAATACACATTTTTTCTAGTCTCTAAACTATTGTAGCCAAGCATACCCCGGAGAAACTTGGTTGGGTAAATATATATATCTCAGAAACTTCTTTTGGATTTTCTCCACCATAAGAGAGTACTTACTCTCACATGAGGCCACATCGCCCCCAAATCATCGAACCACTCTCGAGTCTACTTCACATCAAGGAGTTGTAAAGAGATCTCAGTACGCGGGTATTCTCGAAAACCCTGGCAGTACGCAGAACAAATCCTAACATTCTCAAAGCATTACCACTGATCGTCTCTATATGGGTGGTTTTTTTGTGGTCCATTTTATGGGTGTCGGCTATAAATAAGTAAATAATTATTCTTTAGGAACCGGCATGTAAAAGTACCGTCATTTTTAACGAGTTACAGATAGTATATTTGTTTAAAAAAGCAATATAAGTAAGGAATAAGTTGTTACGTTACAATCGACCCAATCGATCACAGATAAAGTGTTGCAACCATCCACAAACATTGTTTTTCGATAGTATACATTTTTTAAGTGGTAAAGGGAGCGGAACAAAACATTTATACATTCATTCTATAATGTCCAGCGAATTTCAGGAAATAAAAACCTTCCACCCTTAGAAAAAGAGGTTTACCCACGGTCTACCCATATATGTAAATAGTGTTTTGCGATTTAATTTCTTTTTCAATTCAAATTCATGATTTTTTTGTGTGTTAACATTCTTTCTTTTTCGTTATGAATTTTCTCCACCGCAAGACGGAGACCCAGCCTACATTCGACTATTTAAAATTTAATTTTTGCTAGCCATTGAGCTTCGACTATTTATTTTGAATTTTATAATTGTTTCGAAATTGGTGCGCCACGCTTGTGCGTACCATTCCGTGGTTACCCATACATTATAGTAGTAGGGTAGACCCACAGAATAAAGAATACATTGTATTCTTTATGCTGTGGGTAGGCCCATATATTACCCATATACGGTTCTTCCGGGTCTACCCTATCCTACCCTACTTTAATATTGGGGAAAAGTTAATTGGACATGTTGGACATCCTAGCAACTAGCAACATTTTATTATTATCTATTTTTTAGAGTTGCCGCATAGTTGCCGTAAATAGCAAATAGCCGTAAGGTGCTGATAATTCACGGTGACAGAAAAATAAAATGAGTGAACGCGATTTAGAAGATAATCGTAGCAGAGGTACTGCAACATGCATAATGCGTTTTTTACTATTTGAAAGATAATTTATGAAGTATTGGGTACCTCTTTTTATCATTCCTTGGACTTCATAATGCAGAGAGCCGTTTCCGTCAATATGACAGCATTGCTACACTGTTCGTAACAGTCCCGAGATTTTCTACTCGGAAATTTGTTTATATTCGTTGTGATATTCACATTACGATCTTCACTTGATCTCATTTTGCCAGTGTTTCATATTGCCAGGGTCTTCGAGATCCAGTTTAAAGAGCAGAGATGACCGATACTGTAAAGAATCCGACGCTTGGGAGAGAGAGAAACGTACTGAGAAGCGCGTTAGGCGGGACAGGAGCAGGTCCCGCGACAGGCCCCGTCACCGCTCCAGGTCGAGGGAAGATAAATATTACTCCAGAAACAGAAGGGAACCAGGTAATAGAAATAATTATTTGTGTTTCTAAATGCTTAATAACTAAAAAAAATATATTAAAATCACAATTGTTATCTACAGATACGAATGTCAGAGAAATGTCGATTAGCCCACAGAGGGATGAAGCCCACGGATCAAATAATGGATCCAACGATTCACCTCCTCCGCCTCCACCTCCAGCACCTAGACTATCAAAAATATCTATCGGGTTTAAGACTGCTGCTCCTAAGGTATGACATCTATTTTTTTAGTAATTTATATTAAAAATAGGGACTCCTTCCCCGCATAAAAACGCCATTGATGAATTTAGTCGTTGATGTTGATAGTGGGCAATTACAAAACAGTTTTTTTATTTGTTTTATTTTTTCTTTAGGTACAAATTATCAATTTGTACATTTTGGCAATTGGCAACCACGGTCTCACCAGAAGGGGACTAGAGAGTCTCCAAATCAGGGTCCGCCATGCGGAACAAAAAAGAGATGGAACCAGAGGACTTACTACCTGTCGTTGGCAGGTTTTAAGATACTTTACGCCATGGCAACGTTGACCATTTCTTCTATCCCCTTTTTTACCCTTTAGTGTTACATTTTTACTAGTGTATTTTACACATGTTCAGAGGCATTAGGAATCCTTTTATTCTTTGGGCCTGCGCAATCACATATGCTATGATCCGATAATTGTCGTTCTTTGGACCTGTGCAATCAGATATGTTATGATCTGATAACTGCCATCTTTGTCTTCCTTTCCAAGAATCCATTCATCTGTGATTTTACTGTCTATTATTATCTGCCATTAGTCTCAGGTCCTTGAGAAAGCTTTAAATCGACTAGGCTGGCAGTCCTCTCGCTCCCATCTCCATTGCATGCATTTTTGGAGACCTAATCCAATATACAATTGTATTTATTCAATTTATATCTGTGGCCTTTTATCTCTCAGGGCACTGTTAGCTCAACCGAGAAGACCTGCCGAAGTGTTCTTGAGTGCAAGACCGTCAGGTCTCAGTGTTGTAGCGCACAGTTCTCTTCGGAACATATATTGCCACGAAGTCAGGTGCATAATTAGTCTCCGGTCTTGCGCTCTTTTGATTATTGAAGACGAGACTTTTGATTTCCTCCTTCCCTTGTCCCTGGGCGTCACAAAGTTGATTTTTGTAGCGTTGTCCTTGATCAAACCTTGCTTTAGCTATTGCCAGGCCGACACTCTCACTGAGTACCTTCAGCACTTTGTCATGTCTATAAGTATATCTGCCGTCTTCCATAGCGCTTTTACATCCCGGTAGGATGTACTTTGCTGTGCATACATTAGCGCCGCATAGATTGCACAAAGTATTTACTCCAGCGATTCAGGTTGTTGGGGTTAGGGAGTGTGTTTTGAAATGCTTTTAAATAGAATTTCAGCATCTCTGGTGAACGGCTATATAGGACGGCCGTCTCCTAGGCACATTTCCCCTAAAGTGAGCCAATCATTCTGCATCCTAAGGTTTATTGCGTGGAGTTTGCAACTTCTGTCAGAGTCTTCGTGTGGACCTTTTCAGGTCAAGTATTAATGATGGAACTCCGTTCTTGCTTTGAGCTCCATCACTCGGGAATCTGTGGACCACCATTCTTAGACTGTTGGGTCTCTGGGGTTTTCTAGGATCCAGTGCTTTGTGGCATGATGCTGTAAATACATTCTGGATGGTCTTTCCAACCTGAAATTTTCCCTTGATCTAAAAAGAGGGCACAGGTCGGTAAGTATTGCTAGTCGCGTCCGCTGTTTGAGGTATCTAGTAGTCACACCATCCAGGATACCTAGCTGTTCCTTGGTGAAATCGTAAACAAGGAATGGAATTAGTTGGGAAATCATGTCATGTGTAGTTGTCGTGGATTTGGATTTGAAAATTTGGATTTTGGTTGGTGAAAATTTGGATTTTGTCTGCTCTGTCTATAGTATCTTTGAAGTTTTCTTGCAAGCAATATTCAGTAACATTTGGAGAGCTTGAGCTCCATACCCTGTGACCATTCGCAGTGTTTTGTTCTGCTAGTCAGAACTGTTAGGTCATCTGCATTGTGTTGTGCTGCATAATATTGTGCAAAATGTGCCGAGACCAAAACTTTAATCCTCATTTTTGTATAAAATTTGATTTATGTAGCATATTTGGTATCATCAAATCGTTTTTTCTATAAATATAGTAAATATTTATAGAAAAGTTCTGAAATATAGTAAATTGCAATTGAATTGTATTTGATTTTGGCTTATTTTGATTAACTAGTTACACCCAACTTTTTTTACCTGATTTTGAAATAACATGGTTCGCAAAAAATAATGTATATTATATTTATGCACTTTATGATACTTTGTTGTAATACGAAAAATTGTTTCCCAAAACTAATTTATAACAAAATATGTACATGGAAACAGATAACAGATTTTCTAATAATAAGAAATTCACATCACCGGACAATAATAACAAACAAAAGTTAATAATAATAAATAATTGGATTCTAACTGGAAATTATTTAATTACATTATACAATTTTTTTCAGTCACATTTAAATGTTCCAATTACCCAAAGTAATGTTTTATCAAAGAAACCTACACAAGTGGCCTCAGTCTTTAACGATGGTAGTGATGATGAACCTGAAGAAATGCCAGCAGAGGCCAGAATGAGAATGAGAAATATTGGAAGGTATTTATTTATCTAAAATGAAGATTATATTTGTTGACATGTATTTTTTTAAGTTATGTGAGAATCTGTTCGATTTGGTGTAAAGCAAAGGTCAATATAGCATTATTATACGTAAGATGAGAATGAAACTAAACTCTGACATCATTAATTTTTCATACATTTCTGTAAAATGAAAGTAAAAGATTAAAAAAATAATTGAAATCATGCGGGATCCATGTAGCAAACAAAAACATGCACAAAGCAAAGAAAACATACGGACTGGCAAATGTTAAAAAAGAACTACTAAGGGCCGGTTGTTTCAAGTTGGATTAAAGTAAAAGTTCATTTAAAGCATAGATTTTTGTATTCTCCACCAATCAAACGATCCGCTTATGTAAAAATCTATGCTTTAAACAAACTTTTATTTTAATCCAACCTGAAACAACCGGGCCCAAGTTATGTTGCACTATTGTATACTTTAGTGTATAGATCTTTTTGAATTGAAAAGTGGTTTACACCTGTATATTTATTTATGACTCACTAAAGTATACTACTTATACACAAAGTTTCATTATTTGATGATAATATAATTACAGCAATATTTGCTTTCTTTCCGTATATGCAGGTACAGGTAAGTTTTAAATATGCCTCCAAACTGGTCATTTTAGTGTCATAGTAGAATTTTGAATCTATCTTCTATCTATCTATATATATAAAAGGAAATGTTCGTATGTGTATCCTCTATAGACTCGACAACTACTAAACCGATTGCTTTAGCAAATAAACATTGCATTTTCAAGATGAATTAAAATTACACACATTTCCCATAAAGTGAATGGCTTTTTTCATAAGTTTTACGATTTTTGGGAAATTTTGAAATCGCATCGCGATTTTAATTTTATTTTCTTGAATTTCAAATTAGCAGGGTTCCACATAAATGGAAATGTTTTTTTTTTTGGGTCCCTCGAATTTCAAATTAACGAGGTTCTATTTCAAATTTTATTAATCTTAAAACAAATCCAGGTTTGGCTCCCGTACTTGCGTCTGGGTGTGAAAGTGAATTTCAGATAGAATATGTGCACTTGGTGTAGATTTACTTTAGGTGTATATACAGATTTATTGTATTTAATGGAAATTAAAGTGTTTTATTTTATTATTTTAGGGATACTCCAACTTCTGTTGGTCCGAATTCGTTTGGAAAGACTAAACATGGGTTTTGTGATGAAAAAGCCATTTTTCAAAAGAACTTAAAAGAGGCTATGGACAAAGTAAATCCAACTTCACATTCTACAGCAAAATATTCTACTACTGTTTATAAGTTGACTAAACAATAATTTTATTATTCTTCTCCTTTACATAATAAGTTAGTTTACGATCGGCAATCGATGGACAATTTCAGAACTCTTATTCATACAGATAATAGGTTTATATCATATGCAAACGTATATACAATATGTATTATGCTGGTAAAATGTAAATGTATAATTTCGAAAATAATTATTTTGAATTATTTTAACAGTGAATGAATATATGTAATTATGTATCTAAAAATCCCATCTAATCAACTGGCCAATAACATTCTAGTAGTATTGTAAAAGTTTGTGTAGGTAAGTGATTTATTTTATGAAAAAAAATATACTCCAACCATTATAAGTCGGGATATAAAGAAAACTTACAGTGTACTCATTAATACACGATGCATGACTTTGTTAGATTGTTTAATTTTTTTTTTGTAGATTAGCGCACAATGGTGTGCCAGATATTTTGTTGTTGACCAAAATTAGCATGTGCCCTTATATGTATAATGCAATTTTATTATTTAGATACTTTAAATAACTATTTTGTGACGTGTATGATTTTAATATCTATTAAAATTTAGATTTTCAAGCTCCTTTTAAAATTAACAGTGACAGAATATAGATAACAAAATTTTAGTTAGTGAATATTCTGTTTGGAATCAGAAGAAGAATGCACTCAAGTTAATATAAACATTAGGAAGAGTGGTTGAAGATTAATTTGTAACATATGTATATTCCATCACCTTTATTTATTGAAAATTCATTAATTATTGTTGATATTCCATTTATCACCCGGCCATCAATATTTTTTTCAAAAACTTTTTTGATAATCGAAAATTGTTGAAGAAATCTATTTTATATATTTTCATCACAACATCAACCTTCAACATCTTCAAGCGGACTTTCAATGGTGTGTAAATCTATCTGAGATGATTGTATATTTCCATGTTTTGTATATAAACCAGAAGAAAAATTATGTTAATCCAAAACCATTTTCTCAATTTTTTCCATTTTTTTGTAAAAATTATGTCCTATAGAGAATATGTCCGTAATAGATTGGAACGATCCAAGAACTATTGGGTATAATTTATTTGGATAATTTTATTAAACCATTATTGTGTTTGGGAATTCAAAATTGTAAAATTGTTGTGTATTTGTTTTTCTATTCTGGTTATGAAAAAGATTCCTGGCAGCTTGGAAAAGTTTAATTTGAAAAATATTGCATTCCATAAAGTTGATACAAAGAAAAAGAAAAATGTTACTGAAGGGGAAATATTTAAAAAGAGTTTCTACAAGATAATCTATATATCTTATAAAATTACTAACAAAATCGCAAATTGTCAAACTGTTTATAGTCATTCAGATTTTAATATGTATATCATAGTATTCTGTCACATAAATATTTAATTTTGTTTTTTTTCCCAAAATTTATGTTTCCACACATTTCAACATTCGTCTGAATGTTTTTCTTTTTTAGAAATAAATAATGAACTACAGTATAGTTTCTGTTATCCGAACCCACTATAAACTGAACCTCTAGTAATACGAACCAATGGGTGACGGAGGCGGGGCAGGTGTTGGGATGCACGCGTAACTACAATTAGCTAATCTGTGGGGAAGTTACTTTCTCTTGCTCACTACACGTCATCTGAGTTTGGTTGAAACTGCGTTTACTACCTAAATTAGTGAAATAAAATTTATAAAAATGGGTAATAAAAGATTAACTATTAAAGAAAAAAGTATAATTTTAAAGGAACTTGAAAGTGGAGAGAATGCTACAAAGTTAGCCAGTAATTTGACAATACTTGATTTAAATAGTAAAAATAATAACATTTTCTTTTATGTAGTATCTTTTATGTAGTATAGTGTAGGAATAATAATAACTGATGGTAAAATTGTTGAGAATGCACTGACAGAAAATGAGAGCATTACAGAAGAAGAAGGGCAAACATCTAAAACAGTTAAACATAAAGATTTCAAGATTTAACACTTGTTTGGAGTAGGCAGTCGAAAATAATGTGGATCCGCACCAGATTGTGCTTTTACACCGATTGTGTGATAAAGCATATTAAAACCACGTAGAAGGTGCAGAATTTCAATTTCAGATTGTTTTACATCAAATATGTACAGTGGAACCTCGCAAAGCGAGCATAATTCGTTCCAGAATCTTGCTCGTTAAGCGAAACAAATTTTCCCATATAAATCAATGTAAAACACGATAATGCGTTCCATGCCGAAAAAAAAAATTTTTTTTTCATTTTTAACGTTATTCAAATACAATTGCATACATACTTATAAATTGTTAAGGATCGTAACAACCTGGAATGCGATTTCAATTTGAAAAAACAATTGAAAAAATCGAAACTAGCTTGTTATTTGTAAACTTATGACCAATAATTAATTATTTTTTACAAGAAATCTGTCTAGAAAAATTTATTTTTGCCGATGCTTCAATATTTGGTGAAAATGTGACGCAGCATTAACATTGAATAAGTTTGTAGCACGCATAGCCACCTCCTTATTAGGATGAAGCTTCTCAATGTACAATGCAACATTATCCCATACGCGATAGATTAGCTATGCTCACAACTCGTTCTCGCTACCAACGATTTTATTATTTTTATTTCTTATTTTTATTCTCGTATGGCTGTTTTCTCGTGGCTTTTTCCTCAGGTTTATTTTTGCAAGGGTTATTAAAATTTGCACAAAAAAAAATACATGAATGTCTGAACACAAGTTTATAAAAAAATAAACAGATTGATGCACTGATGCAGAAGTCCCGGCTCATAAGTGTTATGCGACTTCCCCTTTCTGCGTCACTTGTTGTGCGAAATGTCACTCGTTAAGGGAGCAATTTTTTCACAAATTTTTTTTGCTCGCTATGTGAATTACTTGTTATGAGAGATGCTTGTTATGCGAGGTTCCACTGTACATAATTAACATAAAAATACCTATTATGCCTTATAATTTATCAAGGGTAGAAAGTCAAAAGGGCATTAGTGATTATTTCGAACATTACGGGAGAGCAAAATAATGTTCTATCTATCTGATTTTGTCAATGATTCTTTTATAATTAAACGATTTCCATATTTTTTAATCCAAAACATTTATGAAAATTGTTTAATAATAAAATAAATATTGACAAAATCAGATTGATTAAACATTATTTTGCTCTCCTGTGAAGTACGAAATAATCACTAACACCCTTTTGGCTTTCTACCCCCGATATGTGTTACTATTACATAAAATAAGTCTTATTGATGTACAATATGCATAATGTTTTATTTCTTAAAGATTCCAGTAATACGAAAATTTGTTAAAACAAACAGGCTTGGTTTTTAATCTTTCAGATTGAAGGAATTGTATTTCAACATTTGTAGAAAATTAGATAAAAAATTGTACATCAACAAGAAAAATAATTTAAAAACCTCATTACGTGTCTCTGAGATATGCACCACACCACCCCTGTAAAGAATATATTTTCAGGTTTGGAAAAACAAAATAAATTAAATAAAAATCTTGTCAAAGAACCAAAACCTGTGACAGTGGTGTGATAGGGAAATTTCACTTTTTTTAAATAGAATAATCTTTACTATAAGTCTAGAAAATATGACTACAATTTTTTTTTGTATATAGGTATTAAGAGTAGAAAAATGATTTTGAAATTCAACATTTTAAATTCCCGCCAAAAAAGTCATTTCACTAGCACAAGTACATGCGACACAATTGTATGGTATCCAGATATAAAAATTATGAATGAAAACATTACCCCACATTATCCAAATTTATTCACAGAATATAATTAATATTTATGAATTTATTTCATATATTTTCATCGGTATTTGTAATTGAAATTTCCCTATTGTTGTACTAGGTGGGAATACTTATCATTATGCTGGCGAGAAGTCAATGTTTGCAAGTATGTATCTCAAACTTTTTATAATCCTAGATCTTAGGAAGATGAACAGAGGCAACTGTTTTTTAATACATATTAAAATTTGGTGTTGCACCCAATAAATCCCTACTCTCATGTGAAAGTCAAGATTTTGAAATGGTACCAAGATTTACATACCTAGGCTCCTTGATAACAAGCAATAATACTACAGAGGAGATCCAGAAGCGCACAGTGAGTGCAAATCGCTGTTTTTTTCCACCTACAAAAGCAGATAAAACCCAGACTGCTGTCCAGAAACACCAAG
This sequence comes from Agrypnia vestita, assembly GCA_016648135.1. Classification (NCBI taxonomy): domain Eukaryota; kingdom Metazoa; phylum Arthropoda; class Insecta; order Trichoptera; family Phryganeidae; genus Agrypnia; species Agrypnia vestita. Next base: position 2,465 of record JADDOH010025100.1, on the reverse strand, counting down.
ATGGCGACCCTTGTAGCGCATTGGGTATGACACTGACTTCCCACACCGAGGGTTCCAGGTTTCTTTTCCCGGTGAGGTCACAATTTTAATCTATGTGATATACTCAAGCCTGGGTGTTTTGTGATGTATTTCGCTTCTGTAATTGGGCCTCCTGGCCTGTTGAAGCGTAAAAATAAAAATAAAGATATCCAATATGTTAAGTAACAAAATTACATTAAAAAATAAGAAATATTTCCACTTTTCTAAAAAATATAATATAAAAGCTGATATGTATTGGTAAATACCAATACATATCAGCTTTTATATATAGATTTTTTAGAAAAGTGGAAATACTTCTTATTTCTTCATTTCATGCTTGGGATATTTAAAAATACTTTTTTTTTAACATAATAATTTGTTCAACTGTCTGTTCAGTATGTTGTGAATATTGCTCATGGTAAGGGGTAGGCACTGAGGATATTTCTGCTAAGACAAGTTCCCCGTGGTCTTCTAATTCAAGATGCCGGTGGATTTTCATCACATATTTAATCTTTTATAAGAGATTTTGTTGTTGTATTGTGAATTCTGAAATCTATACATAATACATTTTGAGAATATTCTCTATGTATGTATACCAACCATTAAATTAATTATAGCTGAATTATGATTTTTTATCGATTACCAAAAGACGAAGCTTTTTGTCCCACTTGATAAACCATTCATTTAACTGGTCCACTTGGGAATGAATATTTCATTGGACAATTCATTTAACACTTTGTGACAGTGATGTTTGTTTCAGTTTCCACACTTTTCTTCATTCAGCCACTACAGATGTTTCAGCCATTTTATCCACATCAAGTCCTCTGTCAATTATTTCTTTTTATCAGCTTCGCAAAAATTTCATATCATTAAAAAACTTATTTTAATTTAAAATTTGAAGTATGTAGTTTGAGGTGTGTGTTAGGGATGGGTCGTCGACGTATTTACCGTCGACGAAACGAGACCGTCCACGTCCATCCATCGACGAGACGATCAACTAGTTGAATTCGTCAACTAGTTGACGCGTCAACTTCGTTACGCGGACGTTCTATCTAAACATCGGGACGATGGTCAACTGTCTACGGTTCAACGCGACGCTTCTCGACGGCTCAACCGTTGGCTATTTTTATGACGTTAATTTTTAAAATTTAAAGAAGTTCGAAGGAATATAGTTTCGGGGAAAGTAAAACCGCTACTTGTGCTTATATGTAAAAAGAAATATTTTATTATTTATTTGTTTACGCATTTATAGGCTTTTACATATTGTTTTATATACTTCTTTCTATATATAACAAAAAAAGAAGTAGGGTATGCACAGCAATATCAGGTGTTAGCAGTAAAATATAAATATAAACTACATATATAAGCAGTGAAAGTATTGGGTATAAGCATTAAAATGTGAGTAAATAAAATGGAAGGAAACAATGATTTTGCGTAATAAAGGCACCAGGTGCGGTAAAAAATACTTTACATTTATTTATTATCTATAAATTTATAAATAAATACATAATTTAAAAATACTTTACATTTGAGATGTTATATAGAAATTTATTGAAGAATACATCTTTCAAAGTCAGACTTTCACTTTGTGGTGACATTATTAATAAATAAATATATCTGTATTATTTGTCAACTTTAGTCCCCCCCCTGGGCCGCGTCGCATATATGCGACAGGCACAAAATAAATTATTTATCGACGGCCGCGTATCGAATTTGAAAAACGTAATTTTTTCCCAATAGAGAAATCCTGTTGTGACCTGTCGTTCCATTTTCAACTCAAAAACATCACGGATTATATTTTAAATCAACAATCAAAACAGAAGTTTTTCTGCCGTCAAAATTGTATAGAATTGTTATAGATGGCGCCCCGATCGCGTGTTGTGCAATCGAAATTCAAATATTCCATCGTCAAGGTTACGCGCAATGTGCGCGGGAAATACGATTTATTTTTTTCGATTTTCGATTTATTTGTACACGTATATACAAATATATACGATATGTTTTGCGATATTTGTCAGTTTTTGTTGGTTTATGATACAATTGAATACTAATAGTGATTTATTAACAAAAATACACGCAATTTTGTTGCGTTTATTTGAAATATGTGTGTGTGTGAAAGTGTATCATATTTATGTGTTATGAGTGCGATGTCCCGTCGTGTGCCGTGCCGTGCAACAAAATATATCACACAGAAGAAGATTATTATTATTAATAGTAGTGTTGTCTCTAATAAACAAATAAAAAAATTATTATTATTTTTCAGAAAATGTTGCGCTGGCAACATTATGGAAATTCAAAAAAAGATTATTTTTTTACTTAAATGATAAAAAAATCATTGCGTTTCGACACTTACGATAAAATAATATGAATGTGTGTGTTTTTTTTTTAATATACGCATGTTTTCATGGTTTTTTCGTAAAAAGAAAAATCACCAAAAATTCAGAAAA
>JADDOH010025099.1:0-164332 GCA_016648135.1 Agrypnia vestita | reverse complement strand
AATTGGAAATAATATTTCCTGGCGTATCCTAGTGTAATGCAAGTATTCGGATGAATTTCATTACACAAAATAAAAGTATATTGCCTTCAAAATTCCGTAAAATCAATTGTAGATTTTCTCATTAGCGACATCTGTGGGGATTTAGGGGAATCAAAATGGCTTTGTACAGGCCGCATGCAAAAAGCGCTTACAACTCATATATGAAAGCTTCACGCAATTTGAACATATATACAACTTCCAAAAAATGAATAAGCATGGTATATTCTATCATGGGTGGAAATGGTGAATGTTACAATTGTGTAAAGTGATCACTTAAGCCAACCAATAAAAAGACAGGTCATAAGTCCTGTTACACCCAAAATGACTTCTATACCTACTTTCACATAATTAATACAGTTTCGTCTCTGTGAGATTTCTATAATATACATTAATTGATTAATAATGTCTCTGTGACATAAATCCAGCACTGTTCTGAAAGATTTGAACAAACTCAAAATATTCTGAATTGTAAATACTGGTCAAAAAGGAATTTAACAAAAATTGGAAATAATATTTCCTGGCGTATCCTAGTGTAATGCAAGTATTCGGATGAATTTCATTACACATAATAAAAGTATATTGCCCTCAAAATTCCGTAAAATCAATTGTAGATTTTCTCATTAGCGACATCTGTGGGGATTTAGGGGAATCAAAATGGCTTTGTACAGGCCGCATGCAAAAAGCGCTTACAACTCATATACGAAAGCTTCACGCAATTTGAACATATATACAACTTCCAAAAAATGAATAAGCATGGTATATTCTATCATGGGTGGAAATGGTGAATGTTACAATTGTGTAAAGTGATCACTTAAGCCTACCTAAAGACAGGTCATAAGTCCTGTTACACCCAAAAATGACTTCTATACCTACTTTCCCATAATTAATACAGTTTCGTCTCTGTGAGATATCTATAATATACACTAATTGATTAATAATATCTCTGTGACATAAATCCAGCACTGTTCTGAAAGATTTGAACAAACTCAAAATATTCTGAAACATTATATTTGAATATTTTAAAATAAATACCTTTAATAAAAAATAAAAACTCTTGATTCTCGTGAAACAAACATATCTGTAATATATAGGTATCTTTTTTTATACAAATAATACGGATTCATATTTTTAAATAGTATTTTTATTTATTGTCAAATTAAATTAATAGCTTAATTTTGAATTATTTATTTTTCAATAATGCTCTGTTTTAACTCTTTATTAGTTAAATAATAAATGTGAATAAAAAATGTCAAACTGGTATATTCATCCATAATGGCTTTATAATAGTTTGACAGTTCATAAGATGTATTGTAAATCAAACACTCAGTATGTGAATTTGATAGTTTGATAGCAATTTCACAGTTACCGAAATTGACGGGCATTAGGCACATGAGACTTGATCAGGACAGAATGAAGATTTTTTCTTTTTTTTTTCTTTTCCAGTTAAGACTGACTTCTTCGCATTCTTTTATATTGTTATTTACAAGATGTGTCAGAGTGACACCGTATTTACCCTGTGACAAAAACTCTCAAATCTAATTTAATACCGAAAAATCATCGAATGGATGAGGTTTTAAACGGAAAATAATCTCAGTTTCGATGGCACGTGAGATAAGATTTCTCCAAGAGCTTGGATATATTTACGGCAAAGTTTATCTTCGTCTCAAATCAAATTAGCCTCTCGGAAGGTAAAAGGAGCCGTAATACGAAATATTTAGACTTCTTCCTGTAATGCAGATTTTTGCTCGGAGCTGAATCGATTGATTAAATTTCTTTATCGGCACGTCCATCGAGTGATGCCGAGCGACTTCCAACACTAATGAGTTCTGAACTTTACACATAAATACTCTTGCGGAGAAATTCACCTGCAAGGTAGTTAAGCGCATTAACTGGACTTGCCAAGTTTCGCGGAATGTACACAAAACTATGAATGAAAACTCAGTCACTCACAATTAAAACGGCATTAAAAATCATCTTATTGAAATGCGAGCATTAAATAAATTCATTAAAATTTAAATTAATTAAAAATACGGTATTCGTATTTTCATAAAATCAAAACTAGTGGAAATTTTCAAATAAAATTTTCTGAACTTGATCTAATATGATACTCTGCCATAATTATATAATTATTGCAAAGTAAACGTCTACCGTGATTTCGTCAGATAAGTTTCTTTTCAATTATGTTTAAATTTATTTTTTATTTTAATTAAAGAAATATGTAATGTCATATTTATAACAATCGTTTTTGCTCATTGGTTTTACTCCTAGATTATTAATAATTGTGAATTTTAATTTTAATATTCTTTGATAATTTACTTAAACCGTTTATTTAATACAAAAATGTAAAATTTAATATAGAAAATTTAACGAAAATGAGGTAAAATGGATTAACTTTTCCATTTTAAAACAATATTTATGAATTATTGATAATGCTTTGAGGTATGAAAGACATATTCTTTCCAAACTCATTAATTACTCACTAAAACCATGTTGTATATATTGAACTGTATATGAATTACAATACTGTATAAAAATAAAAAGTAAACTAGAAATTGTGGCGTATAAGGCCACAGTTAAGATAAATTTATTGATTTTTTTAAATGGCAGTAACACAATTGGCATCCTAGGTGAGTAAGTTTAAATAAGTAAGTGTAAACTTGCTCCAGCAACCAACAGCTTTATAATATTTTTACCGTACAGAAAGCTTATTTTACAGCGACAGCGAATGTAGGCGATAAAGAAATATGGAATGGCTACGAGTATGCTTAAAAATTTTCCAAGATCATTTTTATTGGAAAACTTTTTAGATTAAGGTCATATTTAGCCGGATGTGGGAAAATTTCGTGCAAGTCGGAATACTTTGTTGGGTAACTCATATAATGCGAGCGTAGCTTTGCCATCACAGAAAAATGTCCCACGATCATAACGATTGAACCGTATCATCGGTCATACTGTGCATCTACGAATTATTTTTTGTTCGGCTACATATGGATCTAATTAGTTTATCTTAAAGTTGCTTTTCTTATGTATTTATTTAAATCTATTCAAAAAAATATTGATAAATATAAATATTTCATCATATCTAACTAATAACTAATTTTTACAGACTTACCTTTGATTACTCTAAATTTATTACACTGTAATGCAAGAAATATTAGGAATAGAAAATATTATATGATTTCTTAATACATTTTGAGAATATTTCAGCAAAACTAGATACTTACCTTAACTTATCTGAAAAAATTATCCTGTAAAAGCATTTTAGTCGAGAATTTTTTTTTTTAATGTAATATTAACGAGCTGTTATTGCGTTAAATATTAATTTGTGTAAAATATATGAAATTATTTTTTATTTTAAATTTATACCTCGTTTGTGAATTAAGCTGGCACCGTTAATAATTGCCAAGGGTGCCAATATGAAACTAACTAACTAGCTGTTCGTACCCGGCGTTGCCTGGGTTTAGGATTTAGCTAAAAATAAGCTTGTGAGGGGACACAAAGCTTACATTGTTTTGCAAAGTTAAAAATTTGAGTCAAATCGGTCAAATGGTGTAGATTTGTATAGAAAAATTCGCACGCGTAGATTTTTAGTAAATTTTATTCGTATTTTATCAATTTGTGTATTAACCTTAATATAAAGGTATGTTTCATTGCAAACTTTAGTGTAGAACTTTTTGAGTTCTACGACTTCTCTATAGAAAGTATTTGAATATCTCTTACTTTTAAGGGAGCGTGGATAAAAAACGCATCGCTCGACCATTTTTTCGTCGACTTTAGTTGTAAAATAGGTCACCACGAAAAGCTCTTTTATTTTAACGTGATAATATATAACCTGTGTCCACCCTGAAAGTCCATTCTTAATACAAGTGAAAGTATTTTTGAAATAGGATGAGTAGTTTCGAAGATTGCCTACTACATCCAAACTTACAAACTAAAATGTTCCGATGCAAGGATCTGAAAATATTTGAAAAAATTTACATGCATTTATTACAGACTATAAGGGTAATCTAAAAGATATGTGGTATTATTAATTACAAAAATATTACATATCTTTTTTTAGGGACAGTAAATACATAAGGACAAATAACTATGTATTTGTAAAACAATTACATGGTTGATGTAACTCATTAGCTCAAAGAGCTATTGTTTCACTAAGCACAATACCAAACTACTTACATCATTGTAAATGATCACATTTAAGACAATACCCTTTGCAGTTTGCCTAGGTGGTAACTAATTATGGGTAGATATATATTTGTGTTCACGAAATACATAGAAAATGTAGAAAATGTTTAAAATACATAGAAAAAAAAAAAAAAAAACTTAATCACGGAATCACTTCATTGTGTTCAAATTCACTTAATCACATAATGAAAATACTAGTCCGACCCAATGTCAAAAATGTATGTGCCAGAAATGCATAACATCTCTAAAATGAGTGGTCGCAAAATATGACAAAGCCCATACTTTTTACCAAGCGGAGACCGATAAACTTTTTCACAGATAATTTGATGTATGATATTATTGTTACATTTTGAACCTGATTTTATAACAAACTAAAAGAAGAGGACGCACGTAATCATATTTTATATAAAAAATAGATTACTTCTTGGTTTCAGATAAAAAAATGTATTATCAAAATTATTTTTCTATGAAGGTTACTTGTTCAAGAATCATGTTTGCTTAACAATTTTTTTTACAAAATAACTGTGATTGATAGCATAAAAACGATAAGCGCCTTAGACGCTTTATCTTCATTTTTAACCAATGAGCCACAGGTCTATATGTATATACATATGTTTATAATAAAGGTACCGATTTGTTTACGTGAGGTGATAATTTCTTCTGAATAAAAATATACTTTACCTTTACAATATCATTACCTTCATCATCATTATTAAACCCAACATCATAATCAACATTCCATAATTTAATATGATTGGGGTCCATAAGACGTGTGATCGCGTGAAATACTTTTTCTTTTTTTAAAAAAAAAAAAAAATTGTGGTAATCTACACAACAGACACCATTTACTTCACGTGAAACATCGAGATTATTTATTCTTTACTCAGAATAATAATAATAATTTATAACAATCATATTTTCTTCAATATATTTTATATTTTTTTTAACTTTGTATATACAACTAACAATATTAAATAGAAATAACTTGAAATTAGACACATGTGAATTAATATATATTTGTACAAATTTTGCAAACCATCCCTGTCTTAACATAGATTCTTCTAGTGAGGTAGGTTAGTAAAACCCAAATTGTGTACTGTATGTGATTAAAATATAAATAAATGCATTTCACCGCTATTACATAGCACCAGCTGTAAACTGTAAATAATGACTATATTTTTACATGTCGGTTCCTAAGAAATAATAACTTTTTTATTTATATAAAAAATGAAAAATATTTTTACTATAAAGAAGTTACGGACGTTACACGAAGTTACGATGCCGACGGACGGAAGACGAGACGAACAGACATCGAAATTATTATACATAGTAATTGGAATTGTACACTTCGTAAATTTTGCATCGTAACCTCTAGCCTCATAATTTTGAAACCTGCCATGCCCAAAAACTTTGGATCACATCAAACATAATAATACTTAATAAATGCATCCAGGATCTCATAACAATTAACCCAAACCAATTTGGCTTCTCTTCGTCAAATTCTACTACAGACGCAATACGGGCAGTAAGAATTGTAATGGAAAAATATCGTCTGAAAAGGTAAGACATCGACATAGAAAAGGCGTTCGATCAAATGCAATTCAGACTAGTTTGGCAAGCTATGAGAGTCAAGCAACTACCAGTATTATGTAAACTTTCTTAGGATACGTATAACATCCGTACAATTTATTATTTTGTACAAGGTTTTAAACATTTCAGGTTCAATTTTGGTCTGAGCCAGGAATTTGAAAAGTGTTGCTCTATTTCCATAATAACGTCTCTCATCTCAATATTTCATCCGATGTCTTTATAATTTAATTGCATATTTTTAGCATGTTCAGAATTACAGGATTATTACGAAATTCTAAAAAAAGAATAACTGCACATAATTGAAGGTATTCCTAATACTCTGGACATTTAAGAATAATTTGGAAACAACAGAGAATTGATGGAATGCGCGGAATATTCGTGTAAAAATATTTCTATGAATTACGTTGCAGCTACGCGCGAGAAAAATTCTTTGTTTAAAGGCGGGCTAAAGCCATAGAAAGCGAACTGGCGATCCAATTGAACATAGTCAGCCAGCGAAAAAAGAGAACCTCCTTGAGGCGAATCTGTGCAACATCAGAGAAAAGTGGAATATTCTCTACTGGCGAATCAGTACGAATTACAGTTGCAGTTAAATTTGTTTCCAGTGACTTTATTTATTACAAAGAGTTAAATTGATTTTAAATGTTTTACTTATTTCCTTACATCGTGAATTTATGGTCATATTAAACATAGATCGATCTGAATATAAAATTACTTTTTATAATTAAATTGATTACAAGATAAAATTCAATAAATGACCCATCTTTATCAAAAACCAAATCAGTAAAAAAATAAAATAATAATTTTAGGTAAAATATAATTTCTTTGGTGACAATAGCTCACCCAGATATAATAAAAATTGGGAAAACAATGAAAATTTTCTGTAGTGGATGACGTAAGATATTAGGACAATTAGAAATTATCTTATATACAATAATTATTTACAAACTATATGCATTGTATATAAAAATAAACCAGAAAAACATCTAAGCGACAAAATTAAATTGGGTTTAGTTAAAATTATTACCACTTTGTTTTTTTTTGTATCGTAATACAAAATTGAACTTATCTAAAAGAATAAAAACGAAGAAATTTTGTTGCATAAAAGTTTTCTCTAAATACGTTTTCGGAAAAAGTATATATTTTTCAGGATTTATATTTCGGTGTATTTAAACCGCTTTGTTTTTAAAAAAATGCTAAATCTACCTTCAAGACAAAATCGTGTGTTTGGATGATTGTTTAGTATCGATGTAATTGACTCGGTCACGAAGTGAAATGCAAGAACGAGTTTCAAGTTTAAAAAATTACCTACTGTTATAACTCAATTTCAAATTTAATTTCATGTTCTGGTATTTTGAAGTTTTTCAGACATTATATGCTTCATAAATTCGTGACACAAAATACGTGAAGTTTTAATATTCATAAATATTGCACAGGCCATAGTACATTACATATTGATAGATAAATAATTAACAGTGCGTACAAAATGAATATAATTTACTGGCGTTTTATTTCAAAATAAAAAAAATTCAATTTTATAGTACGTTTAAGGAAAATATTCGAAAAATACTTTCTGCTGATATATATAGAATGCGTTGAGTATAAATAAAATATATGACATGAGGGAATTTCGGTACATTATGCTGTCTTAAAAATAATAATATGAGCTAATTTACATTATGATCACTTATAATAATAATGTCATGAGTACAAATGTACATTATGCTTACTTATAAGATAATTGATCTTGAGATATGTTTTATTTTTAAATATCGTTTGTCAATTTTTATCTTAAGTCCGATCACTTGTAGATTTTCTGTTGGGCATTCAATCTAAATAATGAATAAATAACAGCAACAACACAAAATAAATAACTAACATTATGTCTATATTGTAATTGTCCTGAAGAAGGTTGAGTCCAACCGAAACTAGTTGACAAATATATAGCAATTAAGTGGTTTAAAACATAGTGTGTAATTTTTTCTTAAATTTCTTATAATGTCAAGCCACAAAGTGTTTTCTTGCTTTGGAAACTAACATTATAATTTAAAAACGAATCATCTTTATCTTCTACATTTTTTTAAATAGAGTAACGAACACGGAATACGTCACATCAATATTCTTACAATTTTATAACTAAGCTAAACGCTTGTGCTATGAAAATAGGACTAACTTGCTGGTCTAGAGTGAAGTTCGAACCCGTGACCTTTGTCCACGAGACGACGAGGCGAGAGTCCTAACGACAAGTTCATCAAGCTACTACTACTACAATAAATTATATATTATATATATATAAATGGACGCATGAGGCAAAAACAAAATCACAATTAAATTTTTAAATAATTTTACAAGGGTTGTTTGTGCTCAGATAATATGAACGCTTCATCACGGGCGCCAATATTTATTTTATGTGCTCGAAAAGAGATATGAACGCAGATGAGACGAAAATTGTATCTGGACAGAAAAATGTGGAGCTCTATATTTTCTGCCTACTCTTGCGTACATTAGTTAATAATTAATACGCAAATTTCCATTACATAAATTCCTTTTAAAAAATACTTCTTATTTTTAATAAAAAGGAAACATTTGGCTTAACTCAAAAATGCTTTTATATGTCGGTTCTTTATTATTTAATCCCTTCCAGATGTCGGATCCTGGAAGATTATGGTTTGCAGAGGATAAAGTTGTGTTGTGAAGAGCAAAAGCTTGTGAAATTATTGTATTTCTAGGAAGCTTTCTCGAGTAGCTTGCTTACTTGATACAAGAACACGGTGTCTTGTACTTTAAAGGAGGGTAAGAAATCTTGAAAACAAACATGCATACACATGTTCGAATCAGAAACTTATTGAGTTTAATAACCCGTCTTATCGTATTCTTAAACACAAAACTCTTCCTCATTTATGCATATTAAAGCGCATTTTAATTGTACAAATACCAAAAAGCTTTATGTATAAGACTAATATCAAAGTTTTCCATTTTTTTCCAATATATCTGACTTATCTTCTGCATCACAAAAGTAACTTAAACAATGCTTACGAATTTTTGAAATTCGATATAAATTATTTTCATGATATTCTAACGTTTTAAAAAAGATTAGTCGGAAATATTTTTAAAAAAATGCAAACTTTGATACACCTTGATTTTTAACATTTCACTAAAGTGTAGAGATTTTTTTCTATTTAAAATTAAAGGAAGAAGATTCCCCCGAGATATTTGTTATTAGTTATGAGGCACCCTGTACAGACACGTTCGCATACTCCATACTTTTTCCTTCTCTCATAACTGTAAAATATAATGAGCTATTTTAATATAATAAATCTTTATCAGATACATACATGAAAATTGTTTTTGTAACGGGTTTAACACTTGTCTCGTGCGAAAAGTCTTATTTCAAATGTATCAATGGCCCGATGTTAAATTAATGGTCTACTCAATTATGATAAATGTTCTTTGATGACATCACTAGTAAAATTTACATTTTAGTACACATCTTTCTTATGTTGGTAGGTATAAAAGTTTCGCTCTCATTCGACGTACTATTTTTACATGCTCTTATTCTCTTTTTTCTGCGTCTTCAATTCTCAACTATTTTTCAACTATTTTTACATGCTCTTATTCTCTTTTTTCTGCGTCTTCAATTCTCTTTCTCCGTTTGTTGTGGTAGAATCTTGTAAATTTTTTTTCACCAACTTCCCGACTAGCTAGAAACTCTGAACCTTTTAAAATTTATGTAAAATGACTTACATTATCAAACCATTTTCGACGTGTTTTGGTCATTATTTTTTTTATTTTTTTATTTTTTTATTTTAGGAATTTATTTCGATTAAAATGAATAATATTCCATTATTATTTAACATTAAATGCCTACGTAGCTTTGAGATTCATCAACATTGGTGTGAAAAAATGTTCCGATTTCAAATTTATTAATTTGAGTCGGCACACTCAACTTTGACAGGCGTTGGAACAAAATGTCATGATTAATATGATAACTAAGAAGGATGGTTTTAATGTTCATATATTTTATAGTAAGAAAATCAAGATAATATAATTTTTTACATACTTAAAAATAACGTATGAATTTATAATTTGAATACTGCAATGATGTTAAAAATCAATTACGAATATATGCAAAGAATGTGTATATCATTGTATATAAGAATATTTTCATTTTATTTACTTGTTAAATATGAGTATGTAATACTTCCGTTTTTCTATTTTTGAAATTACATATTTTTTTGTAAACATATTTGAAATACCGTCAAACGGCGGTGTTTTTAGAAAGAAGACAAACATTACTTTTGTGTGTGTTAATAAAACTTTTTCAGTAAAAGTTATTTCACGCCGCTATCTGTTCGCACCCTTTCTTCTTGCAAATTTTCACCGCAAGATGTTTTTCTACAACTGAAAAAATAAGTGAACCGCTAGAAAAATATTTCAAATCGGAAAAAACAGTTACATTAATCATTTTTCAAAAATAATTTTTCACGTTCTATTCGAGAAACGTTTGTCGAACAAAGGTTTGCTCAGAATATAAATCAGGTTGATATTGTGTTGGCGGCCGTTTCGCCAGCCGACGGCGATAGTGAAAAGTTAAAGACATTACTTTTGCAGTGGTTACCTGGAAAAGTATTCAAGAGAGTTCACCGCTCATTCCTCGGTTGTGAAATATTCGAATCGAAACAGCGCATTTAAAATCTCTTCTTTTGCTTGAATAATTGTGACATGAATACTTTGCAGAATGAGTTGCTCTCATTCAAATCAGTCCTTGGTTGTTCTTGACGAAAATATTTAATAATATAATGTAACGTACATATTTTTACAACTACACGCATAATATACATATAGTGTAGCATGTGACTTGTGGTATAATTTCGTTCCGAAGTTTGGTGATATTTTATGATTTTAAGTAAAAACTGCGATCAGTGAGCGACGTAATATGAAGTGGATTTTTTTACAAATCATAATATTTGGACTCTTCTTTTTCTAACCCTTATCCTATTAGGTCGGGGTCCCTGCACCGCACAGGAGGTTCCAACTCTTCTTATCTTGAGCTGCGTTCAGCCTAATTTAATTGCAACCTCGCTTCGCAGCAGTCCTCCAACTGTATCCTCCAGCTCTTCCTAGGACGGGCCCTCGGTCTTCTATCTTCTGTCTTGTCTGGAATACCCGCTTATGCTTGTGATGTATTTGGACGCGAATATTCTAAACAGTTCTGATATATAAAAGTGTTGTAAGCTAATTCCAAATAAAATTTATCATTTACCCAAGAATTTTACTCGAACCACATAGCGGCAAATACGTGATGATAAAGATTATTTTTCATTACGAAAACCAGATAACTGCACACAGTTCAGCTCCACGCACGTCAATTGCACACATAGACGACTATTGATAAAATTTCACCTCATGGATGCGGATGATAGCACAAATTCCGATGAAGAAATTAAAAAGTATACGTACAATACTCTAAAGCTCAATATCACAGTTTGAGGCAAATGCCATATTTTCTTTCCTTATCCCTAGTGTAGAGAAAGCCGTATCAACTGTATAAACACGTTTAAGAAATTTATATTAATATTTTTTAGATGATTATTCTCTGATATTTGGCCGTATTCTGAAATAATCAATATTGCTATTTCTGTATCTTAACAGTTATTTTATTATAGTTAGACAGTATAACATTATAATGCCGCCAATTTCGAAGTTTTAAGTTTGACAGTTTTGAAATTAATAAATTCAATCAATTAGAAAGCTCATTATTCATAAACGTGGATAACTTTACGTCTTTTTACGTTTTAGAGCTTTCTGATTAATTGAATTCATTAATTTCAAACCTATCAAACTTAAAACGACAAAATTGATGGCACTGCAATGTTATAAAATAACTGTCAAGATACAGTATAGCAATATTGCTTATTTCGGAACACGGCCAATTGTATCAGTAGATTCTTAATTTTGATATAAATATTTTTTCATCATTTCCGTACGTATAAACAAAATACGTTTATTTTAAATCTACCTAAATAAATTTAATCCTTATCCACCACAGTTAGAATATTTGTTTATGTTTTTTATTATATATTTGAGTTCTTCAACAAAAATATAAATAATAACAATATTTTACTGTAAAAAATATATCTTACTGCGAAATATAGGTACCTACGTGAAATGGTGGAACAGCAATAAGTAGAATACAAAAATTGTAGGAAGCATCTACCGTTGTAAACTAATGCTTGGAACTCCACAAAGGGTTGTAATATATTTCCTGGATATCGCTTTACCTGTTTAACTGAACGGGAAAGTTTATCGTTCACTGCATTATATACTCGTTTATATACATATTTATATTTTCACATGGATTATTTACACCCAACAAGATCCTTCAACAAATGGTTTTCCTCGAGGACTGAACAAATATTGCGAGTATTATTTAACCATCATTACAAAAAGGCAAGTTTCTAAAAAAAATGAGAAAAAGAAATGTGTAATTTATCTTATATTTTATTGTTAAATTAGTATTAAGTACCTTTATTTGTAGACGAGGATTTTTTTTAAATAAATAAATATCGAGAGGAGGATGATTGGATTTAATAAGGTGAACGGTGCTTTGAGTGCAATAATTTATACCTAATAAGAACCGAGGCAAGACTAGCGATAGATACTCAATGGAATTCCGGTACCAATACTCGTGTATGAAAGTGAAGCCTGGAACCGGCAGAAGAGGAACGAAAGCAAACGGAATGCAGTGAAAATGAGGCATGTGTGTCAAATAGCGCAAATAATACAATATAATAAATCAATGTCTCGTAGCGCAGTGGGTGTGACACTGGCTTCCCACACCGAGGGTTCCGGGTTCGGTTCCCGGTGAGGTCACAATTTTAATGTATGTGATTTACTCAAGCCTGGGTATTTTGTGATGTATTTCGCTTCTGTAATTGGGCCTACTGGCCTGTTGAAGCGTAAAAAAAATCAACCTACGATAGAATGAAGGACGAACAAACTAGAAAATATTGTAAAGCTGATCAAATTAATGATAGTGAATAAAATTAAAAAAGGTATGATTAGGCGGTTTGGACAAGTTTACTATGATGGTAAGATGGCAAGAAAAATATTTGACACAAGACAGCGGTGAAAGATTTGCCAAAACCAGGTTAACAGGATACTGGGAGATAGTCCTATTAGGAGCATGTGAAGATGTATGAATGTGAGTGAGGCGAGAATTAGGACAAAAGAGCATAGCGTGTGTGTGTGTGTATGTATGCGTGCGTGTTATGTGTACAGTTCTCGGGAAAGAAGAGAAGAATGATATTTTATAACAAATAACTTGTTGCTTAACAAGTTATTTGTTATAAGTCTGAAGAATTAAGTAGAGGTAAAAATAAAAATATATTATTTTTAATTAAATTTTTTGATACCTTGCAGGCACTTTACCTACCTACCGGAACGTGAAAATTAGCACATGTGTATTTCTGATAAGTATTTAAACGTTAATTTGATCTTTATTAGTAGATACTGTTATACTTTTGGATACGAGTATACTTTTTGTCATTGGTACATGTAATAGGAAATTGGGGAATACTAGCAAAGTATTATCTTCGTAAGATAATTTACTGCTTTTGTATACTTTATATTAGAACTCCAAAATTGTCTACCATTGTATTATTTACAATAACTTACGTATTAAAAAAAAATCTTAGACTGTCAGACAAAATAACGAAGCCTGATGCAAAGAGAAAAGGTGGACGAAGCGCCATTAGTTACCAACAATTTTGAACATTTTTACGGCATACCATTAATATTTCTTAATGCGCGATCAGGTTTATTTAACATATTGATTATGCAAATATTCTTATCTCCATTAAATCTCAAAGTTACGGAATATAGATACCAGATAGTTATTACACGGTTTCCTTCATTCGTTATTCCGTTGAAATTGTGACAAGAATACCATAGAGTTTATTCATTGCATAATGATCGACTAATGTTTCTATCAAATTTGTTTACTTCAAATAGTAATTAAATCCAATTCTCCGATGGAATCTGTGTTTTAAGTTGATAAACCAGGTGGACTCGAGCAGAGAGAAGCTCCGGTCCATATCTCTCATCGTTCCAAATACATAAATTTGCTTTGACGACAAATCGATACGAATAATGAGGCAATCTGAACTTACCCTCGGGGTGTTATGTAGTATGCCGGTGTATTTACATATCGGTTGTAATAAGCTCTAAAACGAGAAGGATTACTTCGCGGATGTACCAATGTATAAAAAATTTCAGAATTTAGCAAAGTTGATTGTACTGGTTTAATTTGTGACATTCTAAATGATGGTGAGAATTCACTTTCGCAATTTCCATTTTGAAGTTTTAAGGCTTTCTAATAGTAAGGGGGCGGGAGGTATTATTATATGAGAAGGATTAAGTAACCATTATGACAAAATATTTCATGTAAATATGTATAAAGTTTTCGGTATCATAACGAATCTGCGCCTCGCAAAATCGCAGTTGAATCTGATTCACGTTCATAAATTACTTTCAAAGGGAATTTTTTATTATATATGACTATCTAGTAGTTATATGAAGTACTGTCTAGGTATATATTATAATATGAAGTCATCAGCCACATTATAACTGACTGTCATATTTACTATCCAAGATTAAGTCGATGTTCC
Source organism: Agrypnia vestita (assembly GCA_016648135.1). NCBI lineage: Eukaryota > Metazoa > Arthropoda > Insecta > Trichoptera > Phryganeidae > Agrypnia > Agrypnia vestita. The sequence goes on along the minus strand of JADDOH010025099.1, from coordinate 149,849 downwards.
ATTAAGGTTAATTGAACATAATATGTCTATCTGCATTTACAGCTACATTGCAAAGAGCTTAAAATTCTTACTCTGAACTAATTGATATATCAATCTGCACGCTGACTGAATACGGAGAAATAATTACGTTATTAAAAGCTGATTTTGCAAACCTTTGAGATATTCCGTATTTCATGTGTGTATTTTTTTTATTTCGCCGATATAATATCACACTTTTTATATTATTATTTATACGGAGCTGATTTGTAAAGCAAGTTATTCATGAACTCTGTTATGCTAAGATTTATTTTTAAATATTTTGTCTCATTTCATCTTTTTCCCCTTGCCCTATTCGGGTCGGGGACCCATTGCATCGACAAGGCGCCTCCACTCGTCCCTGTCTTGCACTGATTGTGTGGCCTCCGTCCATTTCCCATCCTTTCCTCGCACAGTTTCTGGAGTTGCCTCGTCCAACTGTTTCTGGGGCGGACCAATGAACGTCTACCCTCAGGAATAGCACTCAGTATTTTCCTAGGAATTTGGTCATCAGACATTCTTAGTACGTGCCCAAGCCACCTCAGTTGCGATTTTTCTTGAAGAGTAGCGGTGCTTTAATATTTAAATCGTCTCGGATTTATTCGAACCCATTTCGTAACCCCTTCCACTCCTCTCAAATACTTTTTAATTCGTATAATTTATTAAGTATAATTTCGGCCATTTGGACTCTAGAGCGTGTTCGTTCGTTGAGGATCCATATGTGATGACCACTATATTTTCATTATTTATTGTATTATATTGTAAATATTTTGTATTATTTTATTTATTTAATTTTTAACTTACGTAATTTTTATTTTGCAATTTATAGTCATTTTCTCTACGCCATGATACATAATATGCATATTTTGAGCTGCAAAATAGTTAGTAAAATAAAAGTAAAAACCTCTCTTGCAGACCTGCATAAGTAATTTACCTCACGAGTACTCTGACATCCTGTTACATTATCGCACAAAAGAAAGCAATAAATATAAGTGTGATGATACAAGGCGAGTTAATGCACTGTACATTGCACTTTAACTTGTTAGTTAATCCGGGGTATATTTATTGGTATTTTGTTCGAATGAGCTAAAATAATACATTACCAAGTAGTTGCGAAATGCAGGTTTAATGGTTTGTGATTAATTCAAGCGAAGAAAAGCTTCAGAATTAAACAAATTAAGTTAAATTAATAATTATCATTGTCTCAAATTGAATTATAATGATTTCAGAATATTTTGAATATGTTCAAATTTTTCAAGAGCACAATACTGGATTTTGTCCCCAGAGGGAACAAAATTAATCAAGATATATTATAGACCAACTGCAACCCGTAAAAAATGACGGAATTTGACAAAACATTGTTTTCCGGCTATGCTAAGCCCTAGAATATATTTATAACATCTTTTTGGCGCTCCACGGAGAGGCGGCCGTAGCAACATGCTGGTTGAACGGCCGGTTCGGGTTTGGTGGCCCGGGGTTTAAGATCCATCTCCGGCTAGTTAATTTTGTTTTTAAGCCGTGAATTTGAAGGAAATTACGTTACACGAAGTTATGGGGACAGATAGACAGACGGACGGACGGATGGACAGACAATGAAATTATTATGTTTGGTATCTCAGTGCGTTTGAGCTTTTTATATGGGAAAGTAGGGTTTGGAAGACTTTGGATGATTATAGAGCTTATGGCCTATCATAAGGTTGGCTTAAAAGATCACTTTACACAATATAACGTTCACCAATTCCACCCATGATTGACTACCACATCTATCAAATTTTGGAAATTATATATATGTTATTTACATACCTCACCTTGATGTCAGCCATCTGTGATCGAAACCACAGATCGCATTAGCAAAGTTTTACGTGAAATCAGCTGTATAATGAACATATTATATACTTACATCTTCCTTAATTTGATAGATAGTATATAATTGGCGGAAATGGTAAACGTTAGGTTGTGTAAAGTTATCACTTAAGCCAGCCGTATATTAAGCCTAAGCCCCATAAACACCCAAAGATTCCCACACTTATTTTCCCATATAAATCGCTTCGTCCCTGTAAGACATCTATAATATATATTGATTTATAATGATTTTCTTTGTGGTGCGGTTTATTATATAAACAAATCCGAGATAAGTCCAAAATGAATAATTTTGAAGCTATTTACATACGCACATATACATATATGATCACCAAATTCTTACGGAGAGGAATCAAGAATCCAGGCAAGCGAAATGTGTTATCTTAGGGGAGTAGCAGGAGTAACATTGTGGAACCAAGTGAAAAGTACAAAGACAAGGAAGACCCCTGATTAAATCTCGAGGGAGGGCGGCTCTTGGATCGCTTCTGACCAAGCTGGTATAAACAGCAACAAAAACTGTAACCCAAATAAAAAACACACTTACGAGTATAATGCTAAGAAGAAAATAATAAATTTTCATTACGAAAAATCTTATTTTTTTGTTCAAATAGAGATGCGAACACAGAATACGTGTTACATCAACATTGTTATTATTTTCAAACTAAACGCTAAACTATAAAAAGCTAAAAAAAAAATCTAAACGCTCGTGCTATGAAAATAGGACTAACTCGCTGGTCTAGAGTGAGGTTCGAAACCGCGACCTTTGAATCACGAAGCGAGAGTTCTAACCACAAGACCAACAGGCTATTTGTTAGGCTCGTGGTTAGAATATCATTGGCTGTTGTTAAAAAATCTGTATACCACGGTGTTAAAAAAATAAAGAACCTTTTTTTCGCCCAACAAAAAAAAGCACGGAGGCGTCCTTTGGTATTCAAGCGCATGGTTGCTGGTTAGTTAATTTTTGTGAAATGACCGAACGACTTGAACAGTGATATAGCATTGGATTTTGTCAAAAGCTTGGCGGTAAGTAGAAAATATTCGTAAGATCCAGCAGGTTTTCGTAGATGCATCCACAGCTACGTGCATCTACTGACATAAGAGTGGTACAATTGCTTCAAAGATGATCGCACACTAGTGGACAGCGAACCGTGTCTTGGTATTTCGTTGGTCGTTCAATAAACCGAAACGATAGTGATTTATACTTAGACCAAGTGTGGACTTTGCTCATGCAGGATAGAATCACAGTCCGAGAACTTCCAAATGAGGTGGGGTAATCATTAGATCGGAACATTCAATTTTGACCAAAGATTTAGACATCAATAGAGCATCCGCAAAATTCGTGACGAAGTTGCGCACGATAGCAGAAGCAACTCCGCTTGGAAATCGCATCTGATTCGGGCTTTCTTGGCCAAACACAGTATTCCCCTGGTTTGTCAAACTTCGTCATGGCTCTAAGTGAATTTGGGATATTCCCTAAATGGAAGATGCCGAATCAAGAGAAGAATTATGCAGAACGAGACAGCTCAGCTAAACACCATTCCAAAAGATGCGTTCAAACAACGGCGGAACTACTGGGAGCATTAAGTGGGCAATATAAATAAGTAAAAAAACAAAGGCAGCAATTTCCAAAAAATTAAAAAAATGTTTTTAATGCAGTCGTTGAGGATTACTAATTAATAATTTCCACATTTTATAGGAAATATAGCTCTTTCTCTTCCAAAATCATGTTTCCAAATCCCTATTAAAAACAAAAATAGCAATATTTTCGTAATGTAAAACGCAAACGCAGAAATGTCCACTTCAACCAACCCAAGGTTGTGCCACATGATAAAATGGCCATTTCATTCTAAAGTGAGCGTTTATGTCGATTTTAGTCTGAAACATCATAAAAAAGACAGCAATATTCAATTATGTAAATAATAAAAGCAGCAATTCCCGCTATTTGGTAGCAAACACAACAATTTCCATTTTTTTTTACAAATATCTAATTACTCTAAAGGGGAACGGGTAACTTAAAATTGTATAAATAAGTCGTTTGTACGTGGTATATCCACTGTTTGATAATGGCCTTACAAGCCGAAACAGCTATAACACATAAAAATACTTAACCCGTAGAACTTAATAATAATATTTATTAAAATTTAATTTATTTTAAATTTCGCTAAACAATTTCCATATTTAAAAGTTTTTTTTAGTAACAAAAGTAAAATTATTTTAAAAAACTTATTTCCAATAAGATGTACCTAAGCTTCATAGATTCAAGAGAAATTTCTTTAAATATTGACAGTTTTTTTCTGTTAATCTCAAAACACTTCAGTGGGATATTGCTGCATTTTGCTTTCTTATCCCTCAAGTATAGTATGCAATAATAAATGTGTTTCTGCCGACCAAAGCTTCGATATTTCTTTATCATAATGTACGTCAATTACAGGATTGAAAAATGACATACCTCCTTAGAATTAAATTACCTTATTATGTGCTGTTTTAAATTCGACTGCATGAAGTAAGCGTGCCAACATTCAAACTTATTTACATTCTGTCGCGTGTCTTCCGGTTCAAAGTATACATTCAAATTCTCATATATCTGCACAATGTACAGAACAAATATTCAATGTAAGCATAAATTTTTCAATATATATTGCGTACAAGTTGAAAATACAACTTTTTTTCAAACTTTTTTCAAAAGTTATTTAATATTATTATTTTATGCAGGCTTCCATGTACGTATTACAGTTGAACAAAGGGTATATTATTTTGATTATAATAACATCAAATACAATAACAATCAAAATCAAAATTATCACCTACATTTTTACTACTACACACCTACAAAAAAATCAATATTTTGATTTTTTTTGGATATTTTAATTTTCTTACGTAAATTGAAAATAATCCATAAATGACGCAGATATTTACTGTCAATTTTGTGACAGGTAGACCAGATTACACCAACCGCGTCGATTGATGTACGTGTACGCGTACGTTGAGCGCATTTATATATTAACTGACGATTAAGACTCATTTAGAACTGGCGTAGTTATCGCGTACATGTGAAAAAATGTGAAATTTTCACTTATAAGATTTTAATCCGCCGCATTATGTCATCACTTATCCGATATGATCGGCAGTTACGGTGCCCGAGGGTGGGGCGATATCTCCGCCGAGCTGGCTGTCGTTAACCCTTCCATTACCGTGCAGTAACACAGATCTATCGAGCCAATAAAGCCTGTCATATTTCCATCAATTCATATTATCAGTGGCAAGCAGAAGGAACAGCGCGCTGTCCGAATCCCTTGTAATAGTCACAACACTGTCGCAGGATCTAGAACGGTCTACAGTTATCTACAACGTTCGGGAAACGTCTACAAACGACTAGAACAGCCTAGAACGACAGGAATCTTCTTCGAAGCACTAGAATATAAAATAATCTTCTCAATAGTTCGAATTTAACAGAGTTTTGTTGTATACGCCGGAACTGCGCCGCGATGCGAAGTCATGTTTTGACAGATCAGTGCTTAGTTTGTCGCGGATGACGGCCACGTGTCCTCAGTCGTAAAATTGCGAAGCGACAGATATCGAGTGAAATAATCGAGCGATCGATAATAAATAACTGCGACCAATAGTTGTGAGAATAGGATGAAATGTTGTAGTGAATGTTAAATAAAGTGTTTATATAGAGTGATATATTATGAAATAGTGTAATTTAAAGAATAGCGTTATGTTTAATTCGTGTTAAGTGACTTTGCACATTGAATAACTAATTTAATAATTAATTAATAAATCGCTTATTAATTTCCATTTTTTTCATTTGCATCTCTTTAGCCTCGGTCACGTGACAATATATTGGACGTAGAAAGGGCTAGTGGAAAACCGATTACCGTATTTCTTCGAATATAGGCCATGACCATAGACCACCGATATCTAATTCTTCTTCGGCGGTCCCATTTTGCAAGGATGACGTCTGCCATGTTGTCCGAGCGTGGCTGAGGAGCTGCATACCCTTCCGCAAGTTGTACACCACCAAAATATACAGACATGAACCAACATAAGTTTCTTGGTATACGGTTTCTGGTTCAACGGCTGGTTCCAATACGTTTGACTTTTATTTTAACGATTGTTAAGTGATAAAAAGATCGTTAAAAAAATACTACGAGGCTGTAGATACTGAAACAATTAAGAAAAAGTCATACTAAATACTTCTAAAAAGCACAATGTCTTAGTAAATAAGTTCCGCTTTATTACAAAAATATGTTTTTAGTTCAGCGTTCTTTTTTTATGGCATTAACATATTTCACATGTCAGAAAAAAAAGTATATTTTACAGTTTTCACTCCCCAAGCAGACTTTATAACATTCTCCCGATTAACTGTAAAATAAGAATTACGCAATCACTTATTTTCCTGTCTGATAATACTAGTGTGTATTATCTGGATGTCAATGTAGAGCATTTTAATAAACTGGAAAGCCTTCAAAACATATCTATCCATTTCATCTTTAAGTGAAAAAAATTTCTCTTTCCTTCTTCATCTTCTTTTCTTCCCTCTTTTCTTCTTCATCTTTCCGCAGACTTCTCCATTGGCCTACAATCTGACAAAGACACAACATTCATGTTTTATCTCTACTTTATAATGTATTTTTCAGTCCTTATTTACCTCAGAACTTGAAATCAAATTTCAAGTTTCTATCTAATCATGGTTTTATACTCCGTTTAGTAAACGTCTCCATTTATAATACTTAATTCTCCAGCTCCTAATTCCAGTACAGTTGGCTGAGCTTTGAAATCAACTGCGTACAGACATCACACCAACACAGACCACAGACCACAAATATCTTCAAAAGCAGACGAAAGCAATTTAACCTTTTTCAAAACCTCGTCTAACCTTTCCTTGTCCCCACCCATCTCCTATGTCTGTGGTGAAAATCTGATTAAATTATTCCACTAAATTGTGTGCGGGGTTGAAAGAAATTGACAACTGGCAATAAAACCGTCATTGTAGTGTCATGTTACCGTGAGAATCTTTTTGATGTAGTTGTCATGATGCTCGCCTAATGTCAGGCGGTCGGTTGTTCGAGTCTCATTCCAGGACACAGCAAGTTACTTCTATTTTCATAGCACAAGCGTTCAGCTTAGTTTGAAAAATAGTAAGAATATTGATGCGACACGTATTCCCTGTTGCCTGTCTATTTTTTTATAAAAAAAATATTTTTGCTAATATTATGTCTGTGGTATCGAGTGAAAGGATCGAAATAGAGCATGGACGGTCGGTCGGTCGAGACCGCATGAGAGCGAGACTTACTACAGGCACGTGGCAGACGGTCGTACGCCATATAATAATTCCTACTTTTTTAATTTATTTTTTATTTATTTAATTTATGGTACAAATACAGTTCTTATATATAACATATCAGATTAAACATTTTTAAAATACTTGGTAGTTATGTAGACCTCGTCAGTGAAGAGAAGCTATTGAGTCTGATGAGGGAGCCACAGTTCTTATTCCTTGTTATAATATATAGGTACATAGTGTATATTTTGTAAAAAGCTATATGTTTAAATGATTTATGAATTTAAGATTGATTTTAGGAAAATTTTAATTTTTTTGATTTGCTCTGAGAGGTTACTGATGCATCGTATCTCGATAGGCAATTTCTTATAGTAATTATTGGCTTACAATTGTAAGTAATAAGTAAGTAATAAAACTTACATTGTATAATATCGCTGCAAACTGCAAAGCTGCTGCAAAGATTACACCGAGTATTAATCAAAATCATACATCCTAACAGAGGACGAAGGACGTAACAGCTAATAATAATTATAACATTCACTAAAAATAAATATTTTTTACAGAAAATGTATTTTAAATTTATTTCAAGTAGTAAAAAAATTTTTGCTCACTTAAAATTGTTATAATAGTCAATTAAGTCTGCGTATGGGTATGCGGAGGGTTAAGCCGGCATTATATATTCACGCATCGGGCTTGTTTATTGCCTTTTTATTATTGCAATCGACGGTGCGCGCACTCGGCACTACGCGGCACTGCGAACGAATTATCAATTACGGCGGAATTACACAGTGGCTTACAACTTGTTTAATGGGAAGTTAGCGGGCCCCGCTTATTAATATCACGAGGTAATTTAAATTTAAACAGGATTTTATGTGTAACGAATAAAAAGACCGCGGTATCGATCTGAGCCGATGCTTTCTACGTACACGGAATTGTTTCCAGTTTTAGGAATGTCGTAATTGTAAAAGATGAATACCATGAATACTCAAGTAGCACCTACTGACGTAATAGCAATGCGACTTATCTGTTCTATCATAAATCGCCTTCTTCTTCTGAGATAAATTTCAACAGAATAAAACGATATTCTCCTATATCCTATGCTATCGTTTACTTCATCTATCATATTTATAAAATCATTCCATAGCTCTATATACGTCAGGGGCATGCAGTGAGATCATTGAAGCATTACTCTTAGATTACCTTGCCTATATTGGGGAAAAAATGTCGACATTAAATATTTATGTGACAGAATATTATGAATTATTTCAATACAGAACTTAGAAGACTGGTCCCCTAAAGTTATACTTGGTAGATACTAAAAATAAATTAAATTAAATTTTGTGAGAATTGTTATATTAGGTCCTTACATATGAAATTGACGTTTAGTATGGGAGGAACATAAAGCCTTTTTTTTTTTATTATAATATATTTATTTAATCAAAGTATGTACCATTGCTATCTATGCACTTTTGCCATCTCATAGGTATTTCATCGATCCCTTTACTAAAAAAACCATTCGGACGGGAATCAATAAAATCTTTGAAGGCGGTTTGGACTGCCCCCTCGGAGTTGAATTTTTTCCTTTGCAAGAAGTTATCCAAATTTCGAAAAAAATGGTAATCTGTTGGGGCAAGGTCCGGAGAGTACGGTGGATGTCTTAGACATTCCAATTGAAGCTCCTCTAATTTGGTAGCCGTCTGTTGTGCAGTGTGTGGTCTAGCGTTATCATGAAGCAGCAGTGGCCTAGAGCGATTAACCAGCCTCGGTTGTTTAGCAGCTAGCTTTTCCATCATGGTTTGCAGTTGCTGACAATAGACATCTGCCGTAATCGTCTGGCCAGATTTAAGAAAGCTGTAGTGAACGACACCAGCACTAGTCCACCAAACGCTCACAAGTAACTTTTTTGGAGTCAATTTTCGCTTGGGGCATGGTTTGGCTGGTTCGGCAGGGTTCAGCCATTGCGATGAGCGCTTCCGATTATCGTACAGGATCCACTTTTCATCACAGGTAATGATTCGATTTAAAATCCCTTCATTATTGTGCCGGTTGAGTAATGCAACGCAGCAGTCAACGCGCGTTTGTTGATTTGCTTCACTCAATTCGTGAGGTACCCACCTTTCAAGCTTTTTCACCTTACCAATTTGCTTCAAGTGGATTAAAACAGTTTTATTACTAACACCGCAGCCTGCAGCTAACTCGGATGTGGTTTGCGATGGATCCGCTTCCACAATAGCCTTCAATTCTTCATTATCAACTTTGGTCTCCGGCCGTCCACGGGGCTTGTTCTGCAGGTCGAAATTTCCAGAACGAAAACGTTGGAACCAAAAACGCACTGTGTTTTCTTTTGCGGCACCGTCGCCATACACATCATTAATCCTTCGAGCCGTTTCTGCAGCACTGGTGCCACGGTGGAACTCGTACTCGTAAATAACGCGATATTTCAAGTTTTTCATTTTGTAAACTGAGTGACGCAAAGAAAAAAACAATTGAGGAAAAAACAAATGAATTATAATTTTCAAAACACAAATACATGAGTAAATAGCTGTATAAATTTGGATTTGGAATTCCTAGCCAAAGAGAAGATATTTGAGATCAAATTTGCCAGTACGGCAAAACCTCAATTTCATATGTAAGGACCTAATATTATTATTGTGCATGAAGTACGCATTATAAAAATATAAGTAGATATCCATTCTATGAACTAACTAACTAACCATCACGCCGCTTCCGCGCTGGGGTAGGCAGAGAGGATAGAACGCCATATTCTTCTATCTTCTTCTTCTGCTTGGGCTACATTCATACATCTTCTACCTGCTGCCATATACTGTCTTTCATCTTATTTCAGGCTGATCACCTTGCCTTATGCCATCAAATGGCATTAATGTTGCAAAGCTTTATTTAATAACGAAAGTTACAAAACACGTACTTAACTGGAGCAATATTATATTATTCTGTCTAATTTCACACTGTTCACTTGAGAAACTTTTACACTCATCTTCTAGAATGTTCGTACGTCTATGATCGCATTTATTCACTATCAAACGCCCGGTAAGTGCTCTCGTAATCTGAATTTCGCTCATCGTTTATAAGTCGCCCTAGTCGCCGCAAGTATCTCTTTCACGCCGTCACAATATACTACACTGCGCGACGTTACTTGTCTTTTTTTTATTTACGCTTCAATAGACCAATAGGTCCAATTACAGAAGCGAAACACCCAGTCTTGAGTATATCACATAAATTAATAGTTACCTTACCGGGAATCGAATCCGGAATCCTCGGTGTGAGAACCAGTGTGATGCCCACTGGGCTACGAGGGCCGCCTTTATTTTTTATATAGGCGCTAGATTTCTGGAAATTTCTGGGATATTTTCGTATATTTCACGTATTTTTAGAATTTTCTAGATTGTTTGAAATAATCATGCCTCTCGTGACATAATCTAAATATCAGAAATGGCACTTCCACAATTCAGCATTATAACATCAAAAAAACAGCGGTAACCAATATAATATATACACACAAGATAATAAAAAATATTATTTGTTTAGAAATCTTTCTGCTTTTGTTTCATGACAAACGATTTATGATTCATAAGCCGAGGAATTTATTATAACATCGTGAGATTAGCTACGCTTTTTCAACAAGACTCATTGTGAGGCAGAAGGCCTAATGTGCTGCTTTTAATTGTACGTTTTCATTTCTCCTACACGGACCGAGTGGGACGAAATCATACGGCCGAATAAAATATCTCGGAATCAGCTGCTTGCTACCTCGGTGATATAATTGTTTTTGCTGCTTGAAGCGAGTGATACGTTTATCTCCAATAAGAGAAAAGTTAATTATATTATTCCTAAGAAGTCCTGGAAAACATTTTATTATTAATAAAGAGTATTAATAATGATAACAAGAAATAGTAGCCTTGAGTCTTGAGATTAAAACATACTTGGTATTCGAGAACGTTAACTTCTTCTTTTTCTTCTTTCCTGGCGTTTCACCCCTATGAACGTTAACTTGATTCACAAAATATTAACTTGATTCAACACAAAAAGCCTCACCTCTATTCTTCTGTTTCTTCGTCAGTATGGTTAATTTTCAGATATTTAAATTAAACATTGTAACGAGATGCTTAAAAGAATTTACGCACTATTCCATGTCACTTGGAACGACACTATCGAAGGACCGAGATCGGCCTATAACAATAAAGGGTGATCTAAAACCTTCGGGAAATATCTACAATCGTATGGGAATGCCTGATACAACCGAGAAGCAACGAGAACCTTTTTCTTAACACTAGAAAAATCTAGAGGGATCGATAATCCAGTTTTTGGATATAAATAGCGCGGATCTAGGCCACCGCGGCTAGAGTTGTCGTGTTTGACAGTTCGATTCAATGCAAAGTACGTACGAGCGTGAGACAACGCCCAGTGTAGCCAGTCGTGAATTGCGAAGTGATAAATATAGCGAATAATCAAGCGAAGTACCTAATTGACGAAATAAATAAATTCGATAAATACTAGCAGATATGATGGAATATTCTATTGAATGTTAAATACGTGTTACCCAGCGATAATAGTGTTCATTTATGAGTGACATACTGCGAATACTGTAATTTAAAGAATAGCTTTTATTTTAATTCGTTTAAAGTGACTTTGTACATTAAATAGTAAATTAACCATTAATTAAATTTTAATTCATTTATTTCGTAGCCACAACACGTGACAATATCATAAATTCTCCTGCATACTTCGAAATACATAAAATATAAGAAATCATTCAACTGTCATCATCAATTTGCTCCGTTTTAGTTTATCCACACAGGGACACGCCCCGCGTCAGGACGGAGCCCACAACACCGTGAGGTCATTGTGGTAGGGGAGGGTGGGGGCACCCTTAGTAAAAAGAAGGAAACACAAATGTCAGCAATGGTGGCGCTTGTAGGATGAAAACGCTTGATCCGGGCCTGTATAAGGGAGTTTAAAAGTTGATAATATTACCACATTAGTAGATTGCAGATCACCAATTTGTTTTATTGTCGAAGTTGTTGTTGAAGGTAACAGGAACAAAGGGCGTCCGCGAAAGACCTGGCATGATCAGACATTACAAATATTGGAGGATGGCCCTGTTAAAAGCAAAAACAACCGTGGAGCATGCATGAGAAGAAATGTGAATGTAGTCGAAGGAAAAGTGGTGTATCAAGTTAAGAGAATATCTTATTCTCAGCCTGTTCGTACTTATACGTGCCGCGAGATGTGTGGCAAGGCTATAAGAACACAAGGCACAAAAAAGTAAAGAATAATACTCAAAGTCTATTCACAGAAAATTTATTGTGGATAAATTCAGATTACAGGTGAAATTACACTTAGATGATTAAATGCTACTATCGATCGAAAGGCCAAGGACGGAATGGGGTAACAGCGCCGCCGAATTCTTTGATTGGTCGATCTACTCAAATTAAGACCAATCTACACTACAGCCTCATAATCATTATAAGAGCGCACACAAGACTCAGGCAAATTATCCACATCCGAGCAGTCGCACAAGGGATTATTCATTTTCACGGGATAGGATAGGCATCAAACCTATGTGGAGTCTAGGTTCGACGAATATTTTTGCAGAAATCAGAGTCACTAGCGGTGGCATATCGAACTGCACGATTGTGTACTAGATAACCAAAACTATTTTAAAATCTAAATAATTATATTTTTTCTCAATCACAAAATTTAAAGTGCATAAAATGTTAAATACGGTATGATTTATACTTGTGACCTCTAGAAGGTTTCAGAAGCCCGATAAGTATTAGTTGTTTTGTGAAATAAAGGAGAGAGCCCAAACGTATGATAGACTTAAAGAACAATTTTTACACGCGAATACGGATTATGCTCGCGCGCCAACCCAAAGCTACAAAAGTAGCACTGCCGCGGTACATAGTACATCCAACAGGTACAGAGCAGGTACCAGCGACCGTCAGACTTACTTTATAGTATCAAACCTGAAATGTTTTCTGTTCGTGTACACTGTAATAGATGAAAAGGTTTATATATTATGACATTTGAGTTCGGGGGATTTTGACAGATAACAGGTACAAAAAATGTGCAAGTAAACAGTTAAAATATAACGTATCGGGTAATATAAATCATAGGTGCTACTGCTATGTTAAAAATAAATAAACTTAAATTAAATGTCAATGTGATCTCATTGAAAAGGTGTATGAAATAAAATATTTAGGTGTAATTTTAGATTCTAAATTAACTTTGCAGCAAATTTTGAATATGTTCTAAAAAAAATATCACAAAAAATATTTTTTCTTGGGAGATTGAGAAAAAATTGAATAAAAATAGTGCAGAGTTAATATACCAAACTGTAATATCTCCTCACATCAACTATTGTGCTACAAGTCTTGTATCTGGCCAATGAAGGAAACGTCAAGAAACTACAAGTGATGCAAAACAGGGCAATGAGAATAATATTTAAAAAAAAGTAAATACACCAGAATTGAAGAAGTGAGAAAAGCACTCAATGGGATGGAAATTAAAAAAATATTTATTTATAACGTTCTCATATTTATACATCAAATTTTCAACATAAAAATGCCAAAATATTTTTTGAACAAAATTATTGCAAATAGTGATGTACATACATATAACACCAGAATAGGAATAGAATAAGATTTCCATATAAGAAAAAAGTATATACACAGAATTGTCTAATGTACAGAGGTGTAAAAATATACGATGAGATGCCAGAAAACATGAAGATTATAAATAAGATGAATAAATTTAAAAACAAATGCTATAATTATTGTAAACTAGTATAGAATTGTAGAGCATAAGATATATTATTAATTATAGATTGTACCATTTAGATTAGATGTAAATGTAAATATATAGGTTATTATGGATAGTATATTAGTAATAGATTTAAGAATATAAAGTGTTAAATACTAGTTTATATACAAACTGTAATATTAACTAACTTAAGAAATTAATAAAAAAAATTAAATTAAAATAATGTATTTGATTTCCACTTTATATTTTTTTCTTGGGCATTCAATATATATTGTTAAAAGTATTATTTATTTTAATGAACACTTTACCTTTTTGTTTTTAAAAGCCCTGAAGGGCGTTAATAAATAAATAAAAAATAAAAATATTGCTTAATAGTGGCCCAAATAAAATATATAAAATTCAGATTCGTAATAATCTGTAGTAATAATTAAATAATAATTATTATAAAGATATAAATAATAATAAAGAAAATTATTATTAAATAACATGGATCATCATCATCATTATCACTCTTGGCACTACAACCCTTGGTGGGTCTTGGCCTCTTCAATAATTTTCCTCCACTCATCTCGGTCTAATGCCAGCTTTCTCCAGTTCCGAAGCTCTTAGGCAGAGATGTCTTTGAGGACGTTGTCACTCCATCTTAATTTTGGCCTTCCTAAGCTCCTTCGCCCTATTGGCCTTGAGTTCAGCAGGGACTTTGATGCTTGATGCTCGGACATTCTCTCCACATGACCCATCCACCGAATTCTTCCCAGTTTTATAAATTTTGTGACGTTTGGCTCCTTAAATAGAGTATAGAGCTCATTGTTGTAAAGTCTGAGCAAAAGTCCATTTTCTAGAACCGGTCCGAAGATACGCCTCAAAACTTTCCTTTCAAAAACGTCCAGTGCTCGCTCATTCCTCTTAGTTAGTACCCACGTCTCAGCTGCGTACGTGAGCACTGGCCTAATAAGCGATACATGGATAAGGACGATATTTAAAAAAATGAGAACTTATAAATTAATTTCTAATTATTGCAATAATTTTTACATGGGTGAATTTTAGAAATTTTGATTATATATTAAAGAGGTACTTAGAATATTTAAATAACGGTAATTATTCTGAATTTTCTAACCAACTTTTGGAAATAAACCATCATTTTGATATTAATAAGGATTAAGAAATTTTACGTATAAATAACATAGGGTTACAGTTAGATAAATTAGAAATTTTATGAGAAACTGGAAAAAGTGTTAATAGCAAATCTTTTTAAAAAAAATTATCTTTTAAATATGTTTTCACATTTGTTGTTTATTAGTTATTTAATATATTTCCATATATTTATTTTTTGTTATCGTTTGTCTTTACTTCATTTTTTTTTCTTCTCTATACAATGTTTATACAAGTTTACTTCTCTATACAATGACCATTACCAAAGCCAGCCAAAACTGGTCAGATGCATTTCTGTTGTTGTAAGATTAGCAGAGCGTCGTAACCTTATCAACACTCCGTCTTCAATATACCTACTCTCTAAAGATCACGTGACATCACATCAGCTCCCCTCCTCCCTACTCGCGCTCCTTATCCTCGTGTTGGACCACTTTCCCCCCTCTCAATGCATGACGTCGCATGCGGACCCTAATAATACTTGTATAACTGCCCGTCAGATGTCGTGAGTTTTGTTTATCTTTAAGCAGGCTGTGAAATCTTTTATCATCCCTACCTTTCCCTAGCACAAAGCTTCATATTATGTTCACCAGTTTCTCAGTCGGCTTCTTTGTCAAGAATCCTGAGGAAACGTTTTCTTGGCTCTGAACTCTGAGAGACAAACAAACATCATACTCGCTCAGTCTTTTTCATCAACAAAATGTATTCGTTTTTTCAATTCTCATATATTTATATAGTAAATTTCTATATCTACAAAGAACAATGTATATTATCTCTTTATCACTCAATTTATAATTTGGACACACTTTTTAATTTGTTCTAATATGTAAAGTACCTAACTGACATCTAAAATATACAAATATATTTAATATACTCAACCATTTATTTAATGCAGGTGTAAAAAATCCACACTCGTATTTTTCACAGCATTTAACGTATTTTTGTTCATTTTTTCAATGAAAACCAATATTTTTGTCCTAAGATAAATATTTTAATGAAAAAATACAAAGAACATCTTTTCCTATCATCGACGATATCAAATAAAGATATATTCTGCAAAAATACATCATTATCAAATAATAATTTTATTTTAATAACATTTAATAAAAATAAAAAATAAATTAAAAATAATGATGCGAACATGGAATACGTATCGCGTCAATGTTCTTACTTTTCTCAAACTAAGCTGAAAGCCTGCGCTATGAAAATAGGACTAACTTGAAGGAATGGGGCTTAAACCATCGACCACCAGATTACTATATGCATTATAACCATTACACCAACAAGCCATTCATTTGTAATTTTAATAACAACAATGACCTTAGTAAATTGAATTATCTTAAATTTCAATTCGATTTTGCCCTCGTAGTCCAATGGGTAAGACACTGGTTTCCCGATTCACTCGATTCCCGGTGAGGTCACAATACATATATGCGTGATTAAATGCCTAGAGTGTTTTTATGACGTGTTTATCTACAGTAATTGGACCCTACGACCTGTTGTAGCTTAAAAAAATATTTGCTATCATATTGCCAAGATTATTTTATCACTTATTAATTAGATTAATATAAATATAGATTGAAAAAAAATCACTTTAATCACTGAATATCTAGGCTGTTATAAATTAACTGCCTGATTTGAATTCCAACGCTACTAGAATTTCGAGCTATTTTAGAGAAAAGATTAACTAGTATACTCGTAAAATAATTAAAATCTAAATACCTTATCTTGCGCTTCGTTGGCAGGAAACCTACTATTTTACGTTATTTAAAAAAATTCCATGCTAAAAATTTCCAACATAAAAGTATAAAGTATTATTCTTAACGGTATGTTTAATTCTTATATAAAATGTACAAACTTCCTTCCTGCTTAAATATATATTTGAAAAAATGTAACCTTTTTTAATTTTTCTCATACACACACAGCTAGTCAACCTATGTACCGACTATCCTACCTAATAGATGTCATAAAGAAGATTGACTTTTCTTTAAGCGAGAATCAATTGGAAATAAGTGAGAAGCAATTGGAAAGGTTAAATAAAGGTGATGTTCCAAAATAAGCTTTGATTTTTAGAGTATCGTATTTCATTTATGATTTTTCAGAAAAGATACGATCCAGTAAATTTTTTAATACAATTAGATATTAAAAAATATCATTACTTTACTTTTATGCAATAAAATATTGTTTTAAAAAAAATCAAAATAACGAAGTAGAAAAAAAAAAGAAAAGTAGTTAAAAATAATTTAATGAATCGTACAATGCCGAATAAATATTTTAATCGATTCTTGCTGCACCCACAATTCCGAATTACATTTGATAAAAAAAAACAGTTACACAATGCGGTTCATTCCATCAGAATGTTTATCGGATTCTATTGTTAAGACACTTTGGGTGTCACCAAACACGTTTTATATCGGCGTTAGTTCCTGACACGCTAATGAAAAGATATTTATTATATGAACCCTTCATAATGTGGAATGACCCAATGTCACAGGCATCGTGTGGCGCTGATTATATTTTGTATTTAAATAACAAATGTATATGTCTCGCATGTTGCTGATAATGGTATTGTAAGTTAATAAATATTTAAAACCTAGAAGCACGTCGAAATTTTTTATTTTTAAAACCAGTCTTAAAAGATCAAGATACCGAACACACGATTTATTTACATTAAACATAAATGTAAAGTTATGATTTTCATTAGCTTTAAACAAACATTGGTATTAATCGAATAAAACGGTAGGTTACGTTTATCAGAATCTAATGAATATTAAATTATTCCATAAATTTTATACTCGTATTTAAAAATGTGTATTGTTAGCGGATTTTCGATAGTGTTTCAATCATCTAAATTATTTAAAAATTTTCAAATATTATTTAAATAATTAAATACAATAAATTTCTATCATAAATTTTATTAAAATTATGGATTAACTATGAATAAAATACAACGTTGTTTACTTCACACGATGACACTTTAATTAAATTTAAACGTTTTCGATGTTTAATGCATCATCTTCAGTAATATACTACTATTTTTAATTAATTAAAGTGTCATTGTGTGAAGTAAACAGCGTTGTGTTTTATTCATATTTCATTACAAAGTTAGCGAAAGCATCGAAATATTAAAATTATGGAGTTCTTAAAAATTGTGGAAAATCGGTAAATCAATGTAACACAAAATCAAAATAATATTTCAATATTCAGTCCTATGAATAGTACCTATAAACCTACACGTGCAATCACTTATAGGTTATTAGATAAATGTGGCGTTCAATCCTCTCTGCCTACCCCTGCGGGGAAACGGCGTGATGGTTAGTTAGTTAGTTAGTTAGTTATAACCTATAAATGATGAAAGCGTAAGAAATATACTGCCCAATAGCAAATAAATAAAAGAACCAGAGAGCGGATAAAATCTCGCAACATATCCGGACAATGTCAGTGATAATTTCCAGTAATTTAAGAAAACAATGTTTTATTTTTCTTGTACTGAAGGATTCTGATTAGTTAAACTTATCGATTTTGTATTGTTATAAAATTAAATTAAATTTTCGGCGTTAAATCTTATCATAGTGTTAGTAGCGTCTGGAATATCCGTTAACTATTATTTTCTGTAATAAATTGTTTTCCTATGTAACAATTCTTTGTAAAATCTTTTCTATTTAAAATTCTGTGTAATAAAATGTTTTTTATGTTGGAAATTATTGCATTTCCAACGTTAGGATGTAATATTAATTTGCATATGCGTGCCTACATATTTACACTATAGACTAAGATGCTGTAAAAATATTACCGTGTCAATATTTGTTGACAATTCTGTCATGCATTTCTAAACATTCACACATAAACAAAAAATGATACCTTATGTAAATTTGACACAAAAAACCATTGAGAAGAACCACAAAGAATTCTTTTCGCCACATTAAATAATAAAAAACATTGACACAGCGATATACTTACGATACTTATACTCTCGAGAGTAGATAAATCGGGGTTTCCTTAATTTTTGGCCGAGAATAATTTTTTAAAGAATATGATTGGTACTCACGATATCGTGAAAATATTATAAATAATATAAAGAATTTAATACCTAAAATCTATTTTGAAGTAAATGACATAAATATATAGTTGGTAAATTAAAAACAATTAATTGAAAAAAAATGTATTAAACGCAATCTACTATATTAAATAAGGTGAAACGTGGATCTACATTTTACAATAAATATATTTAATATAAGTGTTAAAGATAGTTTATAATATTTTCTTATTTATTTTAATGCGACTTAATGTTATTGCCTATTTTTATCTACTCAAGACAGATAAATTTTAGAAAACATAATTAAATTCAATGATAGTGCATTATCTTAAAATTTCATTGTTGCGACTTGTGACACCTTGTGACTTCCGCTGGCTCGTATTTTCACAAAATGCATATTTACGGTATGAATGTGGTTAATAATAACCGTATTTATATTTGAAAATTATCAAAAAAAATTATATATTTCAATTCTGGTGCTTAAAAAAGACCTTACCTCGCAAAAAACGCTGCCGCCGCTGAAGCCTGCGCAGCGTTCCCGGGGAGACCGTTCACCCTGTAGGAGAACTGCGACTCGGAGTACACTCCGACCTGCGGGGCTTGGTGGGCCGGCGCCACCGCCGGAGCGGCTTCCTTCTGCGGAGCCTTCCTGAAGACGGGCTGGCCGGCCGCCCCCCCGCTCGGGGGCGGCTCACCGCTTCTAACGTAACTCAAATCACTGCGCTTCGACAAGCTGACACTCGCGCCGGGCACACTGCCGAACTTGACGGGGGCGGCGACGTTCTCCCGCCCTCTGGGCTGGGGGCGGATGTGATGGTACTTGGGCGAGTAGCACTCCAGGGCGGCCTGGTTGCCGTTGTGTCCGGGGCCCTTCGCGGGGAACTCGCCCGAGGTCTGCTTGTGACAGTTCACCCTCGCGTTGTTTTGTACATTTTTGTATCTCTCGCAATCGTCTTTTTGCACGTTATGATTGATTTTGCGCTTGTCCGGATACTGATAATCGTCCGATTTATTTAGATTGTATCTCTGGTGCTCGGTTTCGTTTTGCGGCCTGACGTTTGAGAAACTGTTTACTTGGGGTTTGATCGACCTGTTGTTTACGTGATCGATCCACGGATCGGGGCCGCGTGGGGCCCGGGGCGCGGGGCGGTGCGACATGGGGACGCGGCCGTCCACTGCGGCGGCTCGCGCGCTACTGAGTCGCGGCGCGGGAGGGTCTTCCCTCTGAGGGCCCTTGCCGCCCCGAGCTTCGGAAGCGGATTCGGGCTTGGAACCGAACGATATCTTGGGTAGCTTTGACTGCATCAAATTGAGCTTCTTTTTCTTCGCGGTGGAAGCCACGAAGTTGAAGTACCCGTCGCGGTCCATGCGGGGGGTCACCATTTTTAACTGAAAATAAAATATATTCGTATTTAATACGTGTTACCTATTCGTTGGAGATCGTAAATTTAAAATAAGTATAAGTTACGCGATTAATTTTTTATTTCGTTGTTATCTGTTACTGCGAAAGTGGTCGTAAAAGTTTCAAATAAAAGACAGAAAAATGTTCAGCGCCGCGTTATCACTCGGCGCATTTCGCAGTTGACTGCTCCATAAAACTTAGCTGTTAAATAGAAGTCCGATCTAAATCTTTACTGCCTACAATGGCACTGACTGGACCGGGAATCTGGCGGAGATTAAACGGTAAAATTTACAATTCAGCCCGTAAAATCAAGGCCAGCGGAGGAGACATAAACTAGTCCAATTTAATTTTGCCGAATGACTGACGCGTGGCTAAATCCAGACCCTAAATCATTAATCTTTGGAAATTTATCGCCGTAATAGCTTTGTTTACTCACTTAAGGTTAATACTGTCTCAGCGCTCATATTAATAAAGCCTACATTTTATACCTATTTAACGCATAAATATAACCTCATTGTATAGTGAATATGACCACTAATAGCTATCAAAAACCCATTGGCAAAGACCTGTGCATCAGAGATAAGAAATAATCATCTAGATAACGCGACAATACATACTTTATTGTATGTAATTATTTTTACTTTGTATTATATGTTGTGAAAAAGTGTTTAAATGATTGTATACAACACTACATACTGTAATACATTATTCTGTAATACAATACGTTATTCGGAAAACATTAATAACCTCGCAGGATTATATTCCTGCCTTGATTATGAGTCGAAAATGTTCAAGCACCCATGACCTAATATCAAAGTTTGGATTTTTTTTCAATATTTCTAACTAATTATTTGTAAAACGTTAAACTATCAGTACAGTACATTATATCAATTACGAAAAATTCATTTGTTTCAATACAAATTAAGTAAAATGATAAGAACCCCGCAGAAATTCCAAATGGAATGTTTTCCAATTGAAATTGGAAGGTTTTTATTATTTCATTTGACATTGTATTAAAGGGAATGAATTTTTCATAATCGATATAAGTTACTGTAATTACAATCCAACGTTTTACAAAAAATAAGTCAGAAATATTGAAAAAATGCAACCTTTGATGTCGCATATCTCCATAACTATTGATCATGATTGCTTGAACATTTTTGACTCATAATCAAGGCAGGAATAAAGTCCTGCGATACACTGATACACATATAAGTTGAAAAAATTAAACAAGAAAAACAAAAATATTTTTTATATAATTTTAAAGTTATGCGCATGCTGAAATTATAATTATCTGAATAGTTTATTTATGTATAAATGATATGTTGGTCAGAGTGTACTAAAAATTATTTTTTATTATCTTTTCATATAAATAGACGAATAAACATTTTCCTACACAGAACGGAACAGAAAAATTACGGAGCCGAGTGCAAATTCAATTATTTATGCCTACAAGTACGAGTCAAAAATCGACCAATTATTGCTCAAATATTTTCAAGCAAAAAAGATCCATTTCAAAATTAGTAAAAATATTATATTAGAAGTAGAAGTACAAAAAAATATTCAAATAATTACTATTTTAAACACCCAAGAAGTAGATCTTATTATTTATATCAAAACATAAAATGAGGGGTATAAAAGCAAAGGCAGTAATATCCAAAAAAAAGTTATGTTTTGAATACTATCGTCGAAAATACTAATTAAAAATGTACTGAATTCGAGATTTTATAAGAAGTCATCAACACCCAAGTATGTATGTTTTCAGTCCCATAAAAAAATGGTCGCTTTATACTAAAGTTAGAGTTGATGTAGTTTTTGACTGAAACATTATAGCAAATACAGCAATATCCATTAATGTAAGCAGCAATATCCACTATTTGGGGGCATAAACAGCAATATCGATATTTAAAAGATGAATATTTATTTATCCGCGTATATAAAAAGAATACTGCGATGACATTTATTTGTTTTAAAAAATTGTTTTCAATTAAATGTAGGTTTCATAGATCCCATGAAATTTCCTCGAGTAATGACAGGTTTTCTGTATTTATCTCAGAAAAACCTCGGTGGGATATGGCTGCCTTTGTTTTCAAACTTCATAAATGAGGTAACTGCCCATTTCGACTAGGATGAAGCCGACTGGATATATAAAACTCAAGACTTTTTAACGTAACGGAATAAGGACATTGAGTATATTTTGTTACTCGATTCAGAGTGGATATCTTACACTCATCTGGAATCTCGGCTCGTTCGAGCAAGATACAAGACTTATGGCGTTTGTGTGGGAACATCGATTGCCCAGCGCTACTTCCTGAAGCGGAACAATGCACCCAATCCTCCCAACTGAGATGCAGACCAGCGGACAGCATCGACCTGAATTCCATTATATATTGTAAATACATTATCATAAGTTACTGCGGGTACGATTATTTTTGTTATTTTAAAAGACCGAGTACAAAATAAGGACTGCTTTCTAGATTAAATGTCCATGACTTACGATAATTTTTCATTTAATAATGCAGTAAATATTTACATAATTTTGGTTACAATTTTTAGCAAGCTGGTAGCTAGAATATGTTAAAAATATGTTAAAAATGTGTTTAAGCGATAGTGTTAATACGCTTGTAATAGTGTAGATTAGATGAATAAATTCTGTCCTTCGCGATTTTCTTCCTCGGGTGGCTGAAACGCAATTCTGGATCCAAGTTCTGTCGAATCTTGGGCATGGGAACAAAGCGATTGCGGATTCACTTTACCACCCTTCTCTTTGTTCTTCCTATCGTTACGTCTTCTGATCCCATCGGTAGCACCGTTTTGACGTTTTTCTTCTCAAAATACAATATTATTTTATTGAATTTAAACAAATAAAGGTTACCAGAGAAGGGTATTGAACATACGAGTAATATCAGAAAAAAATGTAAAAAGCATATTACATCCTGACATATTTAGAGGTACAGGTAAAAAAATACAATATTGAATAAAAGATTATATACGCACGAGCAGGGAAAAATAAAATATTTACTGACTGTGGAATATTTATTTATTATTCTATTTATTCACTTTTCATATACTTACGTATTAATACAATGGCGGGTTTTTGTCAGATGAAAATTTTTTCCAACCAATAACACAATGAAGTAAGTAAAACAACATATCTCTATATTTATTTTTGTATAGATTATTTTACTGAATTAAATTGAATTGAGTTCATATCTGGAGTACCTACTGCTATAAAGCAGTATTTATGGCATATATAACAAGGTAAAAGATATGTGTATTGTAACGTATATGGAATACTTAATCTAAACATACACCATTTTTACACGACCTCGTCTCGTGTTATATTAGGTACATATGTACCCGTGTAACGAACTACATTTCCCTCGAGGAGTGCAAATTTGAACGTTTCTTCTGAGAATATATTAAGTAAATCCAACAACTGGGTGAACATTATAATTACCGGCGGGCTGCGTTCAGTTCCGAGGCTCACACGCTCAATGTCATCTTGAATAATTCAGAGTTTTCCAGTGCGCCGGTTCAATGGGCCGCTGTGTTCTTTATCCGAAACGTTCGCGGGAAACGTTTGGATTGGATGGTAAATTTATAATGGCTTATGGCCGGATATTTCAATAGAATAAACTGGAGCGTTGAAATTCGGCTAGGGAATTGGGAATTATATCAATTTGACGAGATTTTCTTTAAAACGATAACGGAATGCAAACAGAATAACAGCTGATATTAATTTTCCCCGTCGCAAATCCAGTCATGATTTTTTCCATGACGGCACAAGTCATTCTGGAATTTTTATTTATCAAAAGCTTTTGATGTTATGTTAAGTTATGTTAGAATTTTAAGAATTTTCATAATGCATTCGTGGGTTAAGATTTATTTCTGATTGAGAAAAGATAAGTCGCGGAGTGTTATTATATTATATGGCATTTATTTTGTAGTACAAGATAATTATAATTTTTACTGAACTAAACCAAACTTTGTACAAATTGGTTGGTAGTTCAATTAGTTGGTAGTTTTTTTAGAATTTTTTGTATGAAAATGAAATTGTTTTTGAAAAAAGCTCTGTATTTTTATTATAATTTTTATTGTTTTCAAATTTTTCTATAAAATGTAATGTATTTTTCTCGAGAAATCACCGAAACTATGTATTGTATGCTGATTTTTATATTATAAAGTTTGAATTTATGAGTAATAGAGTGCCTACTAAGATAAAAATAAAAATAAAAATATTTTTACCGGTTTGATATTTCTAATTATTACGTTTATATTTGTTGTTTATTTTTATAACTATAATTTTATACGATCAATCAAGTAAAATATTTGCTGACCCAGGCAAAGTTTACAAGTAGTAAATTAATATTTACTTATGCATTGAGAAAAAAAATTAATATCGGTAAACGCCATTTTTAGTTGTTATTTATTTCATCAACGTTATTTGTTTATAAAAACGTAAATTTCTAAAAAACAAAACCTTTTTTTGTACGCAGTCTTGTTTAACATCAAAACACCGCATTGAAACGACTATATTATATTAAAATATTGTGAGGAATATTAGCGCACCATTCAACCGTTTCCTGTGCGACCGCAATAATTGATGGCTCGACTGAAGCCGGCCCTGTGAGGTGGATTTGGTGACATAAATTTAAAATTCTATTTTTAATGTCAACTTCAATTATTCCATGTTATTATATGATAATCCGATGCATTTTCCAGCCTAGCTGGCTACCTAGATATAAATTGTAAATGTTTTCTTCGCTGTCCTCTGCCGATTAATGTATTTCCAAAATTTTTACTCATTCTCATTCGACCACTACCGATGAAAATACTCAATAGTCTTAAAATAATATATTTTATATCATTGAAGTGTTGAATATCAAATTTGGAAATAAAAATGATAAAATATTGAAAATATAAAAATAAATTGAAAGAGAATATTCGAGCCGGAGACAAAAAAGTGGAGCAAATCTTACCACATAAATATTGTAGAACTATAGGAAGCAGCTGAATTGAAAGACAAAAGAAAGAAACGAATCAGTGAGGTTCATTAAGAAAGGTCTTTATTCAACAGTGGATGATTGTGCTTGAATAATATAGAGAAAAAGTGGATTTTACTATGGAGTATAAATATCATATATTAATTTTATGTTCTGTAAAAAAACATGAATTTGTGTGTACTAAGTTAAGTATACTGATACAGACAATCGTGTTTCAGAAATGGTTTTATGCTAAATGTGATAATTTAAGAGTTAATTATTTACTTCTTCAAATCTTGCAAATTCACTTTGTGGTACCATTTTAAAAATAAAATAATAAAACACCTTAATTTCCACGATTAATTTTTGTTAAAAAAAATCTACTTTAGTGTACTGTTAATCTAAATTACATTTCTTATCCTGAAGAAGGAAGCATTGCTTCCGAAACGTGCACATATTTTTTAAGTAAAAATTAATCGTGGTAAAAAAAATTGTTTTATTGATTTATTTGTTAATTATTTAAGTTCGTAATTTTTTGTATTAATTTAGTCTTTGCATATTGATATATATGTACATAGTCAAGTAAGGCTCTCAAAAAATTAATTTGTTCTCTGTCTACTATACTTGATTCCTACAGTATTAAAATAAGTGCTGTTCAGTGTGGATGAGTAATGATGAGTCAGATATGCAAACAAATGGGTGAATACACTAATAGATAGACTATGTATGGTGTGGTGGTCCAGACCCGTCGCGTCTCTAATCGCACGCATCGAGCCGGCTTTCGACCAATCCGGGACTCCATGCGGCTAACCAGGTCCCGACCACCATGAGGTCTCTTTCAACAACACTCTTTCGCCGACCGTCGTCGCCATAGCAAACAATATTACTACACTCAACGCCACCTCTGTAAATTTATGTCAATAAATTACTACATTTAAAATGAGTATAATTTACAGCCCGTATTTATCCATCTACTTATCCTGCCTCCGCTGAAATAGCTCACACACACTTGCGCCACTCGCACAATACACGTCACGCACCAACGCAAGGAGAAATCTTTTGGATGGGTTGAAATTTTCTTATTCTCTCAGAAAACTTACATTACACACATACCTAGCCCATCAAAATGGTATATTATTATAATATGGTAATACCCCTGTACATACAAATGTAGAGATAGTGCAGATATGTGAAAATATTGCGATATACTAATCAATATTATCTTATTTTTTAAGGTCATGAACGAGTTTTATCTTTAGATATATAAAAAAAAACTAAAATTTAAAATCTTCATGGGTGAAAAAAATATATAAACTCACCACCGGCGTTTAAGGTACGTTATGTAGAGCACAACTATTTATTGTACCCATTTCAAAAACAGTGATATTATCTAAGGTTTGGGGGCCCTAAAAGGACTATTGTTTATTCACTTGCCTAACCCTTGCCCTCTTTGGATAATCATCCAAGAAGAAAATAATACACAGCTTAATAATTATAAATCAGTTTTGCTATAATATATTTTGACTACATGGCTTTGAAGGTACTAATAACAAACCATACAACATTCTAATCCGTACTCATAACATAATAACCAAAAAATTACACCTCACTGATTCTATAAAATCTTCAAAGTCACTTTGTAATCAACTAGCGTTGTGTCTGGCGTTGCCAGCGATTCAGAATTCAGAGGGTAGGATTGCGTTTGTTTTACGCAAGTCCTAAAAATAGACGGAGTATGCAAAATTTAATCCAGTCAGGGAGGAAGGGATATGACATTGGCGGGGGACATGGGGTGACATTTCCATCAGAGCCCTAGAGTGTTACTGAGAAAAATTAAGAATAAATAGATTTTTATATAAAAATTATTACACAAAAGAAATAGCAAGGAGTTTTGAGCAAATCCTAAAGAGTAACTATTCAAAATTTGATTTAGATGGATTAAAGGGCGCAGGTTTGTCGGAGGTGGTGGCATTGATACCTGGCTTCTCCCAAAATATTTTTTAATACAAAAGTTTTTGGAGGAGTCTGCTGTCGACTCCATATCTATAAAAAATAATTATAGCACCTGTGTAGCATCAAACTGTCATATAAATATTATTTTTTATGATTATTTGTCTTTGGACTTATTGCAGGGAATTACAATTGTTAGATACCTATTTCATTATGTATATATTATTTATATCACATTTTAATACTTCATTAAATTCTTTGAAAATTTATTTCCTAAATTTTGTAAGTAGACTTGTAACAATATGATTTAGGTAGAAATGTGACAACCCGCATGAAAATGAATGAATTCCTAGAATTCATAGAGAAATTAGATATCAAGCAGCTATCTTCCACTGTATAGCTTCAAATCCGTGGAAATTATGATCCAAGAAGGGGTGGAAGAAACCAGATTTCGTGTAAAATTAGATATTAAATATCAGTTTTATTAGTAAAATTAGATATTAAATATAAGTATAATAAAAAAAACAAGATATTAAATAATAGTTAAAACACTAATGGAATGTACAAGAAATACCACGGATCGGGATAAGTGACGACACATCATCCATTCCGTTATCCTCAATAATTAGTCGCAGTTCCATGATCAGAATTTTTTCATTGAGAGAGAAATGAGAGAGAAGAAGCTCCTTATTACGCGGCGTTCTTGTTCAACAAAATGATTCTCTACTAATAGTGATGCCTCGCTACTTACATTGACGCCAAATGTGTGACAGAATTTATCTCTGGGCTGATTTCATAAAGTAAGATAAATTGCCTTTGTGAAAGAGTCCATACTTTGTTAAAATTGGAGCGGAGTGGACTAAAAGTTCCCGGGTTTCTTTATATCATTCTAAAAGGATTTTGCTGTTTGGATAGGCGTAATAGTTGATTCTTCACAATCTTCATGAAATGTATTGTATTTGTGCAAGGTTGATAATTAATTGTTCAAGAATAAAATACATGCTTGCCAGGGTCCCAATTATTCGCTGGCAAACTCCGAGCATTATTACGCGTCGCATGTTCTGATATCGTTGACCTTGGAAGCCAGGCGCTTTGTTCGATAAACATCCATGAAAATAAACCATGTTTTTCTTTTCTTCCGTTAACAATTACAATGTACAATGTATTTTTAACTCGTTTATGTTGTACAACTTTCCTTTTCCCTGAGGGGAATAACTATTGCAATATGTTTAAACGTCTCTAAGAGGCAATGTTGTGCTCATTTTCCTCACATTAACTTGGCTTTGTCTTTACTTCATTTTCTCACGACTCATATTCTTTGGTTTGTATGTTTGTTCCTCACGTATGTGTACACAATTTATGATGTCTAATTCTATTTCTTGTATTGTTTGCTATTATTGTGGACACCTCCCCTAACCACTCATACAGGTTTATGTGACATGGAAAGGATGACCAATTTAGCATAAAAAAATGCCAAAATGTGTGGCAAAAGTGTTTGTGATGACCCAGGTAGATAGAGGGCATCCTAATCAAATCGAGCGGACTGTATTTAATGTCGAAATGATGTTCAATTAATATTATAAAGCATTTTATTGTATTTCAATATAAATCGTTCTCCTGGTCATGGTAAGCACTGTGATGACCCAACTAGATAGTGGGTCCTCCTAACGTATTAAAGATGAATTTTGTATTAATAATTTATTTAAAAGGCCGTTGCTTAATCGCCGCGAGTTGATATTTAATTTTAGGTATTATATTCAATTAATTTGCCAACTCCTGGCCGCGGCTAGCAATGTGATGAATCCTATGGGGTGACCCGTCAAAAATACGTCGTGGAAAATAATATTAAATAATATAAATTTCATTGCAATGAATAAAGTCATTTGCCGTATGATGTTAGCGAAAATAGTTGTATGGCGCGGGTGGCAACGGCTGAGGTCGACAGATACGCTGTAACTATAAAAGGATCGCGGAATAAAATATTATACCTTCTTGAAATATTATAAATAATGTATTCTATACAATATTAATACTCTGCCTGTGCTAACTATACATTGAACTAAAATATATATTATTAACTGGAAATAATTCTATTATTAACTGAAAACATTTATTCTGTGAAAATTGCGCTTTTGAATGCAATATTAACTAAAAATATTAACTAAAAATATTTCTAACATCTTGGGTTCGCAGACGAAATCGATAATACCTAATGCCCTTTGCATTTACTAAGTATATTACCTAAATAGCCACAGCTATACCATCCTGTCCGTCAGGGACGAAACATAAAACACAGTTATATTCCTAAAAGTGCTACCTCTTACGCGACAAAAATACCTATTGCAGTCGGGCTATGAATATGAACTATTTCCGCCTCATAATGGCGCCTGGAACCAATACTAAAAACCTCACTAGAAATAATAAATGCGACTAAATCTCGATAAATACAATATATACTATTCGTAATACGTCGTTGAATTGGCACATGAATCGTCTAATGGATGAAGGACCCCGTTGTGTATCGTAATAACTTCAAATTCTTTTATAGGAGCAGTGTGGAAACAATTGCATAATATTACGTAATAAAAACATCTAACGAACCTAATAATCTATACATTTATGTTACAATAAAATACGTT
This sequence comes from Agrypnia vestita, assembly GCA_016648135.1. Taxonomy (NCBI): domain Eukaryota; kingdom Metazoa; phylum Arthropoda; class Insecta; order Trichoptera; family Phryganeidae; genus Agrypnia; species Agrypnia vestita. The sequence continues at coordinate 119,746 of JADDOH010025099.1, read as the reverse complement.
CACCAGAAGAATTCGTGTATTAGAAATAAAACATTTTCGATTTGAGACAAACCAGTAAAATCGTTCGAACGGCGCAAAGGGAAAAATTCACACATATTAAATAACACTGAAATTAATAATTATAAACACTTTGTATTAGCATATTCTTACCTTGAATGGTTCCGTCTTAGACGTGCATGAACCTGTTCATATTAATTCCGTGGGAAAATAATACATATATTTGCTATCTACGAAATACCACATTTTTGAAGTGAAACTTCTTTATGAATAAATAGATAAGGTCTCGGGGATGGTTTGTTCGAAAGGATTCTACAACAGCCCGTGAGTTTATATGAAATAATAGTTTCTTTGAATGCTAAATTTTGGTTTTTTAAACCCTCAGCATCTCTGCTGAGAGGGGTTGAGGCTCCGCGCCCGCCTAAACCCGGTGACCGACTTCCTAAGTGACTAAACGGCCCCCCTTGTTCCTCCGGAACTTACTGCATCCCGAGACTCTATCTCTTCTTTACGAGATGTGATCCCGTGACGCCTCTCTTTTAGGCTTATGATTGAGATGTACGTACTCTTTTGGTACGAGTTTCTGATGATGTGTGTTGTCTTGAGGCGCCTTTCTTTTAGGCCGGTGTTTGAAGAATCATGTACTCTTTTGGTACGAATTGATGACGACATTAGCCTCCTTTGCGGGCATAGTCAGCGATGTTACAAATTATTGTGCAATCTCATTATGCCTTTTCAGAGCGGCGTCCCACGATTCTGCATCTTGCAACATTTACTTTGGACAAATGTTAGAGTGTTAGTAACATATTTATAATATCCCAGCTATTCCATATGAGTGAATGATTTTTATATTTATTCTGGCCCTGTCTTTCTTACAGAGGACGAAATAGAAGTTAACGTTTTCTATCAAGGTTTTACAGCATTCAAGCATGGAAATCCTTCCAAAGACATAGGGAACCTTTTTGTTGGTTTAAGTAGTTTGCGCCAGATGAGGTTAGGTGGTCGGTTTATTGACGACCCCGAGCAACAAGGAGGACCCCGCCTTTAAGGGGCCCTGCAGGGGCTTGTGCGGGTTCCACGCCCAAGTGCCGGCAATCATCCACCCCTCAGCCAGCTAGGCTAACACAAACCAGATATCCCCAATCTTTAGTTAGATCTCCCCATTCTGTCCTTTACTCGTCATTCTGAAGCTACTTGTTAAGCTAGATGTACCGAGGTACTCAAATCATAAAGAGTTAACTGAAGACCGGATTGCGCAATACTTATGCAATACAGTAATTATTATAATGCTACTAATTAATTCATATAGAAATCCGTGTATTCAAATTTTAGCATAAACGGTATGAAATTCGCTTTGCATAAAAATACACCCGTTTGGAACGGAATTCTTGTACGATTTGAACCAATATCACACAAGCAATCGTGATATTTAATTACACATAATTATTCCGAACTCAAATATTCCCAAAATAAATACATTTCGATAGTGAAAATAATTAACCGTAATAGATAATATGAATATGATCCTTATCTGTTACTCTTTGTGGCGGAATCCTCCTTCTGGTGCTGCGGGATGGTGGAATCTCTATACTTCGCCGCTGCAAGACCCGCTTTCTCTCAAGCTGGCAGCTCCTTTGCTCGCAACTGATGATCTGGAACTCGGGGCTCCGTCGGTAGTCTGTTGGGCAGCGCTCCCGCTCGCAAGTCTGGTCTCGAACTGAAGGGCTGAGTACATCGTGTTCGCTCCTTTTATAGTAACGATTTCACCATACCTCTGAAATCCACGCTAGTGCAGTGACTCATCCTATGCGCGATGACCTCACCGCCGGCGCTCGCCATTGGCCGGATTCAGCCATCAGGACGGTCGCCTCCGGCTCAACCCGTCGAAGGCAAAGCGCGCCTGTGATTGGTCCGTTTCGTTAAAATAACAGTAAAGCACCCGCTACACACGAGACTTGCTGTTCCGATTCATAAATAATAAAGGCTCGTTCGCACCTACTCACAAGGTCGAGTCTATTAGGATTGGCAAACGATATTAATTTAACACAGAATTATATCTATGGTATAATAAAGATCTAAGAAATATTACTTGTATAGCTGAATATTCAATATTTTGTTAGCCTCTTGTAATACATAGAATCTTAAGAAGAAATATATCAGGCTTTTACTTTTAAACGATTCAAACCAGAAGAAATATATTTTTGATGTCCATACTTGGCTTTTTTGAATATTATTATTTTAAGATTTTCTAAATTTATTAAATCTATCTCTATGTCGACCATCACATGTTGGGATATATATATAGGAGCGATTGCTCATAAAACGGCTCTGGATATGTGCTGGGTCCCTCTTTCATGCTTTTTAATGTTTTTCTGATTTTTTGACCAAACTCCAATTTTCATGTCTGTTTTTATCCCTCTATAAGTGTCTAAATATGTTTTTAATTTTTTTAATTGCAATTGCGTCAATATTTGCATTTCTATCTCACATGGTATTTCAGTGTATAATTTTACGAGAACCTATTAAGTTCAATAGACATTTATAATAAGTAGATAATTTGTCTACATAAAATAAAAACAAATATGAAATTAACCTCATTAATTTGCTTAAAATATTTTTACAATTTTAAAGCGCAACCATTTATATATTTTATTTTTATTTTATTACTTTTCTTCGTAACATAACAAATGTTCCGTCATTATTGACCGCTAAATCTGGTAAAATAAATCTCATACTTTATTAATCTTATATGTGGGGTATAAAAGCAAAGGTAAATATTATAATAAAATAAAATTTAACGCAATCATTGAGAATTACTAATTTATAATGTATTGAATTCGAGATTTTATAGAAAATATATAAAGCCTTTAAATTATAGGAAACATGATTTCGGAAGGGTACATAATGGTACATAAAATCTAGAATTCACATTTTAAGTTAGTACCTAATCCTCGGTGACTGCATTCAAAACATTTTTTTTAATTTTTAAATATTGCTGCATTTGCTTTTGTATATCACATATAATATATCGTAGTGTCTTTAATATATATGAGATAAATTAACAGAATTTTAGAGATAAATAAGATATCGTTAAAAAATTCTGTCATTTGTCATTTTTAGTGTTATTAAAATACATAAAATAAAGTTACAAAAATAACAAGCCATAGGGCTGTGAAAAATCAATTAAAAAAAGGAACATAATTAATAATGACCCATGCGTGTAACCAGAGCCGCGCGCTGATTGAAGTGATACGCTCAGGCGCTTGGGCCTCATTAGCGGCTTGTCATCATCAGTGTTGTTGTTGCACTTCCATCCTAATTCCTACGAGTTACGAACAGACAGACGAATATTCTAAATTAGGATAGTTGATAAAATCCTTAAAACAAATATGATTATAAAATATTATGTAAAAAATACGACTGACGTTAAATAAAAATGATATAAATAAATAAAATAATTGTTTGCAATTTATAATTAATCTATAGCTTTAATATCGAAGAGACTTTTTCAGCCAACGTCTGTAAATTCTTAGAAATAGGATCTGGTAAACTCTTAAATTTTTTCACAGCTCATCGGAAATCGAAGTCTTATTTCCTTTAATTTATAGAAAGAACATTTATCGGATAGGAACCATATCTTATCCCTACCAAGAATCACAATTATTACCGCAATTTATTTATATATACTTATTAATTATTATTGTAAATATTTTTAAACCAGTGTGCCATTATTTAAAAAAAACAATGGTTTGATCAATATTTTAAACTAATGATATTTTTACCGGAAATTTACAAGCTAAATAAATTATAAATTTATAATTACATGTACGTACACCATTCACTAATGATGAAAAAATAAGGGCTCGTATTAAGACATTTATTTTTTTAATTAAAAAATAATGTGAAATATTTTATATGAAAATCTATACAATTTATTTTCTATGAAGATTAAAAAAAATTATCTGAAATTTTAACACAAGAAGTCCATCATTTTTGATAGGTTAACCAACCAGCATTTATTATAAATAAACATATTACATTACCCGAGAAATCCTACATCACGTTTGGTAAAATGTAATATAATCGTATCATCGCTCGTGGAATGGATATTATCTTCTAATAATCATATTGTTTGCGGAGCATAGAACGTCGGAACAATCCAACAGATTTATCACGATCGTACTCTCTGGTACAAAGTTTGCGTTCATTGTTCGACATCTGCACACGATGTTTGCTCTGAATGGAAAGCAATTTACAATCAGACTGATAAAGAAATAAAATCTGAACAAAAATCAAAATGACCGACAACAAGCTGAACATTGGCATTTTTTTTTTTTGAGAAATCAGAAGTTTGATCAGGGCGTTCCATCGCAGATGAAAACAGACGCGGTAAAATGTTGAAATTCTATTCCAACAGTTGAACAGAAAATCTGAAGTGTTGCTTCAGAACATGAGTGTAGGTTCAAACAGAACAAATGACAAAACAATACCGAAGTTAATTCTCTAAGGGCCTTGTGTCAACTTGGATTGTAGTTGGTTTAAACTGAAACTTTCGTTTAAGACAGTGCATGTGATATTTGACACGTGTCATCAAAATAGTTTTCAATGCTTTTCAAATTTTTCATTCAAATTGAAGTATCTGAATGTATAATATTATGTAGGATACCACAGATTTTTCTGAAGATCAAGCGATACACGATATCACGCGATTCCGATAAACTTGTAAGTTAATTTTAGAATGAAAATATTTACTTTTAATTAAAAATTCTAATTTGTGTAGTTGTGTATAAAAATTACAGTTTAAAAATAAAAAATAATCATTTTTAAATCGTGAGAAGGCTTTCCGCCGTTTGAAAAACGCACTACGCAATAATTTGGATTTTTTTTTTTTATAAACAAAGCTTCAAACTCATATAATAATATGTATAAATATGTTGCCCAAAATAATTAATAAACTTAAATGATATTATATTGGCAAATAAGTGACATTACATACACTTTCAAAGTTAAAGTAACGTACAAAACATTTTTATCTCCAAGGTATAGTGTAACTGGGATTAATTTTGTTGTGATCATCTCATTCTGTTATCATATATAGTCTTCTTTTATATGTATAAGTGTATTACTTCTTAGTAGCAGTATTCTACTTCTTGTATAAGTTGGCAGTTGTAGCTCTGCTTTAAAGATACGAAGACTTCTGTGTGCACTTTTATGATGTTCTGCAACATCAATCCTCATGATGGACCCTGCAATGGAATCCGAAACGTCGGCCAGAGAGATCAAATGTACACGGCAGAATATTCCAGAAAATTGCAAACAGAAGATTCTGAACGGCCGTGAAAGCCTGAAAACATTACGAAGGTACAGGAAAACGAAAGAAAATCGAGAATATATTAAAAAAACTCTTTCATATTTAAAGAGTAAATAAGCTTAGTAATTGAAGTTTGTTTTAGTAGGCAATGTTAGTCTTCTAGTGAAATATTTATTACTGTTGCAAGAACAAAGAAACTATGACCAAATGACTAAACAAAAAACTTCAAACCATGAAATAAAGTTCCTGTAACCTTACTAATATAAGGATATACATAGCATTTGTTACAAATTAATATGAACGCTAGAAAAATTCTAATCCTAGTAATTTTCTGTTAAGAATTTGGGTCCTGATCATTAAACTCCTACACTTAATTAAAAAAAATATTTTACAAATTTAATATACATACTGAATTTTAATATACCTACTGAAATTTTAAAATGACAAATAGGTACAAAACTTTGAATAACTATATTAAATTTTGACTTTGAGAATATTTAAAAAATCTTTTGACTTTATAAGGCATTATTGATATAAATGAAAACAAAGAAAGATTATAATATTTACATATATTTCTTAGGTTAGGTGTATGCTATTTAAATAATCATTTTTTCGATGATGGCACAAGGAATTGTATTTATTGATAAAGTGAAATTTGATTTGATTCTGTGAACGCATGAAATCACCTTTTCAAATAATGGAGTAAATATAAACTTTGCGGAATTTCTTTACATTATTTGTTGAGAGTAATTAATTATAAATTAAATATTTGATTATTTAAGACTGCTTTTTTTGAACAAGAAATTGACAACCAATAAATGTCATGAGCACTGAGAGGCCTTCTCAGTATTATTTATTGATTGTTGTTTACTGGCTAAGTGTTTTTTCTCGTAATCTTAAGTAAATATGGGAAATTTTTCCTAAGAAAATATCATAATATTCGTTGAAACACTTATTATATTATACACTACTTTAAAACTCTTTAAAACATATTCAAATAATTTTTTAATTTTCGATCAATATTATTTATTATCAGTAATATTTTTAACAAAAATATGTAAATATTTTTTACAATGAAAAAAAAGTTAATTATCATTTTTACTTATCAGTATAATTAAATATGCATGGATATTTTTAAAATTAGTTTCAGGTGGCTAATGAGTTCCGTGTTCCCGATGAGCTAATTAATATACGAGGGCGTTTTGTATCGTTAATTCAAATAAAATCTACAAATTAAGATTTTATTCCTAATAATATATTTGCATAGGTTTCTAACTCTGAAATTTAAATGATATTGGTATTCGAACGTCTTCATAAATATCTCATCTCTTGTATAAATAATAATCAGCGTTGAAATTATCTCTTTGAATTTCTCAACAAAACCACAAGATTTGTTTAACCATCAATATTTGTGAGTACGAATTCTACTAATATATTCAGAAAATAATCATTCATTTTGTATTATATATACTCGTCAAACCTAGTGGATGATCATTTTCTATTATATAATTTTATTTATAAAACTTAATGATATATATATATTTTATAGAATAATCTTACTATTTCATTTATTTCGTTCTCGATTGAGATGAATTACATTCTTGTCCGAAGATGTTTGATAAGATTAGTGGATGTTATTTGAGTCCTTTTGAAACGTTGTGTGTGCTAGACGCAGGATAGAAAGATATCTTGAATAGCTGTTAATGGATAGATGATTGAAAGCTTTATTTCTTAATCCTCATAAACTATGTCAGATCCATTTCGATTAAGTTGTTGTGTCCACTTGTGTAAGCCCTACATTTGAAGCACATAAACTGTCCAAGTATTCAGTTTGCATTGGTCGTAAATTGTATACGTGAATTTCATGTGATGCTGCTCATTGTTAATTATTTTCCGTTATTAAGTATTTCTCATTTTATTTTATTAAAATATTAATCTAAATGCCGTGCTATGATTACTCATTCATTATAATATGGCGCATGATACAAAGATTAATGTGTATGTATTTGTTTTGCAAAATTTTCGAAATATATTATTATGAAATAAGGCGCACTTTGCAACATTATATATAGTAAATCGACGGTCCCTGTGTTAACCCGGTCATCTACCAAAAATACATTTTTGAAAATAATCTGCTTTTTCAGAAAAAAAACTGACGTCAAAGTAAACAAATAAATACCTACTAGAAAAAAAATACTAAGAAGAATCAATTTCTTTCGAAAAAAAAATTAAGTTACACAAATTAGATTCCTAGAAAAAAAATAAGAAGAACAATTTATTTCTTTGGAAAAAAATTACCTCAGAATTTTTATTTATTTATCAATATATAAATTAGACTACTTTTTCTACACTGCGCTCACGGGAGAACATCACGTGTGTGTATTTAGTTTCCAATTAAAAGTTAAATTTTAATCTTTTGATTACTTTATTTATTTTAATAATTTTTATTTATTACTATATATTGTAAGTAACATGTCTAATTTATTTTATTTATCAACGACTTATTTATGTTCTCAATAATAGAAAATTCGCAAATAAATTTGTGATTTAATTATTTTATTTATCAACTTGCCTAAGAATATTAATTATTCAAAGGTTATTTCAAAATATGTCCTGTAATTTTAAAACAAATTGATGTTTAATAACCTATCCTATACTGTTATTTTTTAATATGTTTAAAAGGTTATTTGAAAATAAGCCCCGTAATTTAAAAAAAAATTATGTTTAACAATCTATCCTATACTGTTATTTTTTAATATGTTTCAAGCGCTCCTATCTCTTCCTTTTTGCTTCATAATTGATGAAAAGATACGTTTAAATAAATTTCAATGTTTCGATGTTACAAACAAAAGTTAGTTGGATATTTTGGTGGGTGCGAAATTGTCTATTGATTATAAAATTGGCTCTATCCCCACATACGAAAGCCACAAAATAATCTTGTTTTCGTAACTCAGGTCTCCGAGGACTCTTTAATTATGTATTGGTAATTCAAAAAATTAATTACATTAAACACAAATAACTAAATCTATGTATACTAACTAGTAAATGAAAAAAGACTACAGATGTCTCTAACATAGACCATTACCATTACCATATACGGAAGGTTCCTATAATTTGAACATATGTATAAAACTTTCAAAAAATCTGATAATGTGTGGATGTTCGTACGATGGAATCGGTGAACGTTACATGCAGAATGATCACATAAGCCAGCTCACACGGGTTGAAAAGCTTGAGCCATCGTATAAAAAGACTTCCATACATAATTTTCTGATATAAATAGCTTCATTTCTGTGAGATTTCTATAATACATTTTAGTCAATTGAATTTGTGTTTAATTTAATTTGCAATGAAGAACCATAAAGTAAAAGCCGATTGCAATAGTGAAAAATTAATATAAGCTTTCGAAGTAGCTTATAAAGATATCAAAAATATGTTCAATTATGTTATCAACATCAACAATCAACAACAATATGTACCTACTACCAAAATTTGTACACAAAAACTAATGTGTAACAAATAGATTATGATTTTTGGTCTTAAATGTTTTAATGTTTTTTCATATTAATAAAAATATCTAAATCATATCATAAAATAAACCTAATACAGGGTGTTCTTTTTAGAAATATAATACTTAAAAATAAAATAAAATATATATTTGTATATACAATTGTATTTGCTATTAATCTATGCTTGTTCATTATGAATATAATTAAAGGAATTAACTTTTTTTATCACCACTTAATTTTTGGTAAAAACCAACGGGTTTATGCTTAATACGTATACTTATTAAGGTATACTCAATACTTAATACTAAGTATTAAGTATTCCTTCGTCAGAGTAACGTTGTTTCCGAAACTGTTTGGTTTTTTTTCCAAAAATCAAGTGGTGATAAAATAAGTTAATTCGTTTAATTACAAAATAAAACACATAAATATTGTGATATTGACTTTATCGAATAGATAAATTTATATATGTTTATAATGCCACGATTTTCGGAAAAAAATTCACATGTCTATTCATGGTGGAATGGCAAACCTAAAAGTACATAATTGTTAGCTGTCAAATTGAATGACGCTAGGAAAACTGTTGGCAAAAACCATCCTTTAAAATAAATAATATTTAAAAACTAATAACTTAAAATTAACTTTCTGATAAAGGCAATACAATAGCCATTGCTACGATTTTTGTGTGACACGGATGTGTTTACTTTCATCTTTAATTCGTCTACCTCTTTATTGAATGTAATCAAAATATCTGAAATTCTTAGTATTTTTTATCAGTTTCAGGGTGCGAGCATCCTGACGGCGTACCACTACATGTAACACCTCACTTTTCTCTAGCCTTGCCCATATTCAGTTTGTTAGTTCGATGTAATTACAGCGAGCAGAATATTTTAAAAAAGGAAAAAAAAAAAAATTGAATTTTCCAATAAATTCCTTACATGAAATGACAAAGAAAAATATGTCTTGACTGAACCAAATAAACATTTAAGAGAACATAACTTGATTTTGAATAATACATGATACTTAGTAAATTCAACCTTTCTAAATTAAGAAGATTTTGTGAAAATATTTTCTTTACAGCCTGGTCTAATTAATGGTTAGTGAATACAAATGCTTTTTTAGTATTTATAAAAAATAATGATAAAATTGTACAGAGATGGATTTAACCCCTACTTCAGACAAAGGGATTAGGACACAGCGAAAGTATGTCCCTCCTCACATATATTAAAGACACATTTATGACGCGGTTTAAGTAATTATCTTGCACACTAAAATCTCTTCATACAAACAACATGTATTTTTTACAATAGCTGTTGTATTTTCAAATTTCTTTCCAAACCGTGTCTCTTCAAGTAAAATCGTCTTGTGTTAAAGCGTGACTTATTTCTACGAAATTTTACTTTTTAAGAGTACTTAGTTTGACCTTTTCATAAATGCATCAAAATTTACAAGATCGCAGTAACCAGATCGTATACAAAGAAATTTGGTTTATTTTGTTTCATACATTTAGGTGGTCTGTTGACGTAATTACATTCTAATAAACGACTTCCAAATCGATATATACCCAAACCGGTTAACTGGTTATTTATATCATTAAAAAAAACTAAAAACCATTTTTTAACAAAAAAAAACATTTAAAAAAAACTAAAAACCATAAAGGCCATTTTTATTCAGTTCAGTGATTAGAAAATAACAATATCAGATAAGAAGGCAGAAGAAAAAAATAAAAAACTTGAAAGCAAGGTTTTGTTTGCATAACTTACCTTACACAATCTATACTAAATATACATTTATATGAAACTTAAACAACCGTTCTGTATGCTTGTTTTTAATATTAGTTTTTCTTTTTATACAATTGCAATTGCATTAACGGTTTCTTGAATATACTGAAAGTCGAAATAAACAGTCGAACTAAACATTTAATCAAAAAGTCTAATCCTAAAACATCCTTACGTAACATATCTTAATCTAAACAATAATATATACTGAATTTAAAAATATTAATGGAATGTTATTTTATATATTGTAAAAAATCCAAAATTTACTGATTAAAATTTATATTTGATGCTGTTACGATGCTTTGAATATTTAAACTGACCATAAATTTTACACAATAATAAAAAATTATTAATTAAAAACTTACCAAATAAATTAAGCTTGTAATAAAGTGTGCTTTTATTACTTAATTTCAATTTTCTCAGTAATTATCAGTTCGTGATTGTAATCGTCGGTCAATTGATCCGAACATGACATTCGGAACTGCGGAGGATCAATCACGACCCCGGCTAATAGGAACCTTGCCCGGGAAGCGTGCAGCGCAACAACAAAAAATGAGCAAAGTCCCACACAGGAGTCCCTAATTGATTTCTGCTACATGTTTTGTTACTGATTTACTAGACTCCCAGCCAGCTTCAGACCTGCGACGCTTTCCCACTCGCTCCTCAACGACTCGCCCGCATTTTCAGCTTCGAAAAGGGACGAGCGAAATCGTGAGTTGCCCGCGTTCGTCGGGGGCAAGAGAGCGATGTGAACGATGACATTGCAAGACGCGGTAGATCATAAATCAAAGACAAGGAATTACTAACCGATGCAGTGTTGAGATAAGTCTGGCACATAATGTGGACGTAATGTTGCGAGCCGCCGGACCGTGTCCGCGAGGGGAAAGCACTGCCAGATCGAGTGAATATATTGCTGCGAATTTATCATGAATTACGTGATCTGCATAGGTCCTAAACTGCTACGAATTATTTCTGTATTTCATTTTTGGTTGATCTAAATAAAAAAAAGTATTATATTCCGAAAATACCAATGACAAATGTATTTCCTCAAATACCATTTTTAAATAAAAAATTATTGAATTTAGCCTTCCACACTATTTAGAGAATTTCTTACAAAATAACTAAAAATTTCTTACAGATTGACTGGAAACGCAGAACCGTAGAAATGTAAAAAGAAAAGTTAAAACAAATTGGTCAAACATTAAAATGTCGGTAGATTGTTTTAGCGGTACCTCCAAGGAGACCAAGAAATAATTGGTCCAATTATTATCCGACCCCAAATCATATTTGTATCTGAAAATAAAATGACTTTGCAGGACTCACTATTGTATCTGGATCTGTATCTGATACAAATACCGCGTATCTGGACTGGTAAAGTATCGTATCCGCGTTGAAAATTCATTCAGGAAGAGCGAGAAGGAGATTAAAAAATCTTAACATATGTTATACAATCACTTAATATCATAGAATCAATAAATAATCACTTAATTTAATCACTTAATCACTTAACCCTTTGAATAAATACAATAGTTTTATGGATTTATTGCAGGTAATTGTTTCTAATTCAGCCGTTAATCGGAGTTAAACAAGCGGTAAACAAACGTTGTCTGTTTGTCTGTCTGTCGGTCCGTAAATTTGGAACTTGCTGCAATTTAAATGTTAGATCAGCGAGAAGCTCAATAAAAAAATGGTTTCCTATTCATAAATTTTCAGTTTTAAAATCCGGCAATTATGTCCCTTGATGTTTCACGAGTGTACGGCTAGTTTTTGAGCAATTAGATGCAACGTGTTACAAGGCTTTATAACACATCTATCAAAAATATTTTCGAAGAAAAATAGAATGGGAATCGAGCAAATGTATAATTTCATAATCCGATCAAAAGAGGAATACAGAAAGACAGTTTAGAGCTCACGCTAAAAAAAAAATACAAAGATTATAAATGACAGAACAGATTCAAAAATTTTATATGCACTAACATTAAAATATACCACATTCATGCACCATCAACAACTGCTGAGAGAATGCTGCCTCAAGTAAGACAGGAAGTTTTAGTTATATTAGGGTATAAAATCATAGGAAACATTGTCTCAAAACTCTCTCAAAGTCTCTCAAAACTTATTAAAGAATAATGGCCTTTTCGTCCCAAAATGCAGAAATGATGTAATGAACAGGCACACTATATACGGAAAAACACGCAGTGTGTAACTTTTAAACGAACTGAGCGATCATATTGATGTATTTAATGACAGAATGAAAAGCGTGAAATAGAAGATCGCTTCCAGTGAAAGTACTCACCTCATGAATTGCACTATAAAAATATTTTTTTGACATAATACATCATTTAGCGTGGTGGAGAGAAATATTATTATTTATTACTTTTTTTCAATACGATGCAAGAAATACCCTTGGCTCGTTAATAAAACATTTAATTTTGTCGATTATGCAGTAGGTACTTTTCTATTCAACTGTATTTCAATTATGTAAACTGATAAACCTAAAGATTAACCAAAATGTAACCTTTTTGTTACTAGTCTTTTTTCACCTTCAATAATTTATCCACATAAAAATGGCAAATGTAAAGATTTAAAACTTAGCAATAATGAATTGAAAGGAGACTGAAAGCAGTGGAAATGAGATCACTTAGACATACTTGTAGCAAATCTATTTACGATAAATAGAGAATAAACATTTTATGAAAAAATATAAAACTGATCTTTGCGTAGTAGGTAAATAGAATTAAAAAATATCGATTTCATGCTGAACAAAATGAGGAGAGAATTTGGATATGGCGACAATTGTTTGATAAGACAAAAGAGTGTGGCGTTCCATCTCCACTCCCTTTCCCCGTGGGGTAAGTTAGTTAGGCTGTTATATTATGTTAGTTTGATGTATATGTCCTAAAATATATATCAAAAAACATTTTCTAATAAATTGTCATAAATGTATAATTAACATGGATACTTCTTGTAAAGAAATTAATATTTCACGAAGAAAGGAGAGAAATCCTAAATACATAAATTTTACTTGATGAATTACAAAAAATATAATACGACGTTTGCGTAATTTGCATCTGTCGCGTAACAATAATTCATCCAAAGTTTCTCAGGGGGGGCTGAAATAGGGAGGAAATGACATCACAAGAAAGCGTCACTCGGTATTGACTGCCCGTTGATTTCACATTTTCTCATGAATAATTTCACCACCACCAACAGAATCGCTCGTAAAACCGGGACGAGAAAAAGCCCACAAAGAACGGTGGTCTCGAGTCTTACCGAAACATATTCGGCGCAGAGTGGCATTTCATTACACAATAAAAGCCCGCAGATGAGAATGGCGCCCACCGTGGGGCTAGATACGTTTATAACGGGCGGCGTAATAAGAAAAATCACTTAAAAAGTCGCGCGCCAGTCGTTCGAAAGAAAAGAAAGTAGGGGAGTGTGCAGGCCTCACCGCCGAGGAACCACCCCATAGCTCAGCATCGTCGTCGTCGCAGAGACGTCGTAAGTCAAGTATTATCCCAATGGTGAAAACGTCCACGAGATCGCCCAATAAAATTGAACAACTTAGTTAAGAAGAAAAATTATATCGTTCTGTAATCTCAATCTCCAATTATATGTTCACATAGATAGATTTTTTATAAAAATATACGCTTTCGTATATATTTTGTTAAAAAGTTAAGAATTAATATGCTTTTGTTTTAGATCAAATATGTAATAACTCTTCTTATTATACGAAATGATTTCGTGTGTACTAAAATATAACATTAATAAAAAATAAATGTGGAAATTACAGTCAAATATTTTTTTCCTTTTATATTGAAAATGTGCGTAGCAAAATCAATTTTGAAATAAAACTGCTGTTGTTGTTTTATTCTCCGTAGGTACACACTTATTAAATCAATAATTTCACTATTTCTTATACCTATTTCGCATTCTTCTTTTGAAATAATAAATATTAATTTAAGTACAATGTAAATATTAGTGTTAACAATATTTTTATGTATGTTCTGAAAATAAAATTCTTGGATTTGTCTACTGCGGGAGTAAACATATTATATATATATATATATATATATATAAATTAACATATTATTACATTATACTTCCACATTAAAAATATCTGCAAAATCTGTGTATAGTGTTACATGCGACGAGACTACAGATATTTCTAGCATAGCTTTGAAATATGCGAATGATTCCAATTTTCTGTATGATATCTTTAGCATAGCCTTGAAATATACGGATGATTCCTATTTGGAACATATACACCAATAATTTTAAAAAAATATATCGTTGTATGGATATTCTTTCGACAGAATTGGTAAACGTTGCATTGTGTAGAGTGATCATTTAAGCCGGCTTTAGTTATAAGGCCTGGTCCATCGTAAAAAGACTAGAGACGGAAATTTTTTAGTTCAATTAACTGTCGTTCACCGAATCGTTTAGTCAAGTGAACTGTTCACTTTTAATCATTTAGTAGTTCTTTATCTGCTTCAACATCTTTAAGTAAACTGAACAAAAATTTCCAAATTTTCGAAACCATGAGAAGGGTTGGGGGGCTTTCAGTTTTCGAAGAGGTCATCATTCAGTCTCGCAAAATTTTCGAAACCATGGGGGGGTTGTTTCGATTTCCAGAGATTTCGTCGTTCGGTCTACCAAAACTTTAAAGATTTTGGGATTTAGACTTTACGATTCCACGAACGAATTATTTTCCACTAACTGAACTAATGAATAATAGTTCACTTACACAAGTGAACTATACCGTTCAATTGTTCAGTAAAGTGAACTGTTTTCAAAGAAAGATTCTTTCATATGCTCTATATGACAAAATGATTTTAATAAAAATAATAAAGTTGATTTGTATTAAGAAAACTTAAATATTATTGGGAAACATAATATCATAAGGATTCCATGAACGAATGTTTTTCCACCAACCGAACTAATGAATGATAAGTTCACTTACACAAGTGATCTATACCGTACATTTGTCCATCTTTAACAAAAGACTTCCATACACGTTTCTCATATAAATAGCTTCGTCTCTGTGAGACTTCTATAATCTATCTTAATTAAATATTATTGTTATGCGAATATACAAATTTATATGTACCTATTTAATCAGTTTGGTGGAATATTGCTAATTCAAAATAAATAATTAAAATTTAACGTTTTGGATTACAGTAGTCATCCTTTTTAAATATGTCATTTTAACCTACAGTTAGGTATATTTTATAAAACATTTATAAAATTATTTTAGCTTTTTTTTCAATTCAATTCACTTGACACATTAATTCTAAGAGAGCAAAAGATATTCTTTTTACTTTTAAAGCTAATTGACATTCGACATTCAGAATTGAATGTGACCTTTTCAATAATTCCATAGTTTCTTGCTTAATCCGAGAATCCACTTTGTCAAAGTGCGTGGAACAGGCAATATTTTAACTTCAACTCAGTAAGTTTTAGGGAGAAATTCTACAATATCACTTGAGTGCGTTTTGTGGGCGTTCTTTTAAAAGCATATTTTTATATACATAATTCAAAGTACGCAGATAATTTTCTTTGGTTAACACTAAATTTTATAACACATAACTTAAAATAGTTCATTATCGATTTTCTCCAAAAACTTTTACCGGCAAATTCTCCCTTTAATATGACCTATAAAATAGAAGCCATACACACTCTGAACATTAAATCGTAACGGAAAATATATTGCTTTGGTCCAACGCCATATGATCAAGTAATAAAAATCAAATCAAACGTATCAATTTACGGGTCGAGGTGTAGAAATATACGACCAAAATAAACCCTGTGAAATTGGAAATAAATTATGTTACTCAATAATATTTAAGTTTTCTCAAAAAAATCGACTTATATTATTTTTATAAAAATCATTTTGTCGTATAGAGCCAACATGCGATCAAGAAAAAATAACAAGTTCATATTGAAATAATGTTTCTATCTTTTTTCGGATACATAAATTACTCAACCTCAATGTGGAATATACAAGGGAACTGATCCCTCGAGACATGTTCATCATTTTAATCAAATTAAAGAGATAGGAAAATAATATTTTATAAACCCACTTTGCATACCTACATAAAAAAACAGTTTTGTACAGTTATATAAAAATCAATCACAATAATCTGTCTATGGTTATTGGGAGAGAGGTGATCTATGTGCCCAATACGTATAAGTAAATTAGTACAGTACATCACACCATCCCCAACAGTGTTCACGGAATTAAAACGTTTAAGGGAGGAATAAAATCAGGGAGGGTTGGATAACACGGCAAATAAATTTACAGTTTGTAGAGAATATGGGGGAGCCATGGATACCGTGATACCGAGTTACCTGCGACTTGGACACGAAATGTTGACTGAATATGATCGATCACTTTCTAACTTTAGAGATGCTTTTCATTTTGTATTCAGCATAAATTTTTGCATCAGTTTAAATGAATGTGGAGTTTCAGCAAATGAAAAAGTTTTCAAAGATATTTGAATATATAAATATGTTGTATATGAAAATTGTAATTACAAAACTGAACGTTTGTCTGAAATTTCTCAAATGATGCGCTCTGATGTCATGATATTTGTACAAGTTGTTTTGTAATTTCTAGATCAACGCGACTTTTTTCTAAGGTCATTTTAACTAAGAATGTTGAGTGATCGATAAAGTCAGTTAAAATAATGTAGAACAACCATTTGTTATATATTTTTGAACAAGTGCAGTACTTAAAGTACTTAAAGTTGGTTACATCAACTAATTTTCCGTTTAAATCATAATTTTTTGCGTTATTCACCAATCAAACAACTCGTTTACATAAAAATCTATGCCCTGAATGAACTATTACTATAAACCAAGTTGATACGACCGGCCCATATAGTTACAGTATCTCGTTAATGAATATAAAAACGTCCCAAATTATTCTATTTTGACATCATTCTTTTTATTGTCTTACTCTAGTCTTCTAAAACAACGTGAGATAATATCATTTAACCTTTAAAAACATCAATCAACCTCCGAATCTGATCCCACAATGACTTTCATGCCCAAACTAAGCGCGACAAAATGAAGTTTGACTAATGACGATCTCATTACCGAAGCCAACGGTCTGATGTGGTCAGGTCACGGGATGACAATAGCAGTCTGTTGATCACTCCAGTCACGTGTGTGGATAGGGTACATAATGGAGCTTGTCGTTAATTAATTGGTTACCCCATTCGTACACAAATACGTGGTCCCGCCAGGGTCGGTTAAGGGGTGGTCGTGCAAAAATTTATATTGCACAAACTGTGAATGTCTGCAGATGCTCCACCAAGATCTCACGGAAAACAAGACGATAAAAATTAGTTTTTTGAATAACCTTTGAAACATTTTATATTTGCATTCTATCAAAATCTTAGCCAAATTAGAATTATTAGGTCTTTACATATGAAATTGACGTTTTGCCGTACTGGCAAATTTGATCTCAAATATCTTCTCTTTGGTTAGGAATTCCAAATCCAAATTTATACAGCTATTTACTCATGTATTTGTGTTTTGAAAATTATAATTCATTTGTTTTTTCCTCAATTGTTTTTTTCTTTGCGTCACTCAGTTTACAAAATGAAAAACTTGAAATATCGCGTTATTTACGAGTACGAGTTCCACCGTGGCACCAGTGCTGCAGAAACGGCTCGAAGGATTAATGATGTGTATGGCGACGGTGCCGCAAAAGAAAACACAGTGCGTTTTTGGTTCCAACGTTTTCGTTCTGGAAATTTCGACCTGCAGAACAAGCCCCGTGGACGGCCGGAGACCAAAGTTGATAATGAAGAATTGAAGGCTATTGTGGAAGCGGATCCATCGCAAACCACATCCGAGTTAGCTGAAGGCTGCGGTGTTAGTGATAAAACTGTTTTAATCCACTTGAAGCAAATTGGTAAGGTGAAAAACTTGAAAGGTGGGTACCTCACGAATTGAGTGAAGCAAATCAACAAACGCGCGTTGACTGCTGCGTTGCATTACTCAACCGGCACAATAATGAAGGGATTTTAAATCAAATCATTACCTGTGATGAAAAGTGGATCCTGTACGATAATCGGAAGCACTCATCGCAATGGCTGAACCCTGCCGAACCAGCCAAACCATGCCCAAAGCGAAAATTGACTCCAAAAAAGTTACTTGTGAGCGTTTGGTGGACTAG
This sequence comes from Agrypnia vestita, assembly GCA_016648135.1. Taxonomy (NCBI): domain Eukaryota; kingdom Metazoa; phylum Arthropoda; class Insecta; order Trichoptera; family Phryganeidae; genus Agrypnia; species Agrypnia vestita. Next base: position 100,966 of record JADDOH010025099.1, on the reverse strand, counting down.
TGCTGGTGTCGTTCACTACAGCTTTCTTAAATCTGGCCAGACGATTACGGCAGATGTCTATTGTCAGCAACTGCAAACCATGATGGAAAAGCTAGCTGCTAAACAACCGAGGCTGGTTAATCGCTCTAGGCCCCTGCTGCTTCATGATAACGCTAGACCACACACTGCACAACAGACGGCTACCAAATTAGAGGCGCTTCAATTGGAATGTCTAAGACATCCACCGTACTCTCCAGACCTTGCCCCAACAGATTACCATTTTTTTCGAAATTTGGATAACTTCTTACAAAGGAAAAAATTCAACTCCGATGGGGCAGTCCAAACCGCCTTCAAAGATTTTATTGATTCCCGTCCGAATGGTTTTTTTAGTAAAGGGATCGATGAACTGCCTATGAGATGGCAAAAGTGCATAGATAGCAATGGTACATACTTTGATTAAATAAATATATTATAATAAAAAAAAATCGGCTTTATGTTCCTCCCATACTAAACCTCAATTTCATATGTAAGGACCTAATATTAAGTGAGGAGTATAAAATCAAAGGCAGCAACATCCCACTGGGGTATTTCTAAATTTTAAAAATCTCTCACTCCTCGAGGAAATTTCTCTGGAATCTGTGAAACCTACAACTTAATGGAAAAAAGCTTTTATTTAATTGCCACCTCAGTTTTCCTTTTATATAAGAGTATGAATAAGTATTTAACTTTTGAATGTGGGTATCGCTGTGTTTGCTACCGAATTGCGGACATTGTTGCTTTTGCTATTTACATGATTATAAAATAATAATGAATATTACTGTCCTTGCTATGATAATGTTTCATTCTAAAATCGACGTTAACTCGCACTTTGGTATGAAGCGGCCATTTTGACATGTGATCCTTGGGCGTTGATTGGTTGAAGTGGATATTGCTGCCTAACTGTTTACACAACGAGGTGCTTTTGCTTTTAATGGTTATTTTGAAACATGATTTTAGAACAAATAGAGTTATATTTCCCATAAAATCTTAATTTTGTACATTCTTAATTAATAAATCTTCAATACTTCATTCAAATACATTTTATATATTTTTTTCGATATTGCTGGCTTTGATTTTATACCTCTCAAGTAATTATTTTATTTTACTGTATGTCTTCTTGTCCAGGTTGGGGGAAAGAAAAGCAATCGTTAACGTGAGCAGTCCAAATATAGCAGCATACGTAATACAACGTTACCTGACGTGCTCGGACTTCTCAGATTAATGACCGGCATCGTTATTGCGGAACCAGAAATAAATCTGCAATTATATACCTTCCTTAACATTAATTTAATAATATTATTTTTACGTATTAGGTACTAGCTTTACTGTCAAGTCCGAGATTTGTATTATTGGATACATGATATCAATTATTACCCTTTTAGAGTATGGGATTGTTAGGTGGGGAGGGGTTTACAAGTCTAGCATATAGCCATTAAATATAATACAAAAAATAATAATTAAAATATTTTTTAAAAACCTTATGATTTTCCTATTGTAAATATATTTCAAGATTTTAAAGTACCATCTCTTACATAATTATACAAAACTAATGCTCTCTGCCAAACCTATAAAGATTATTTCATGAATAAATTTCAAAAAAAAACTTTAGACTGTTTAAGTAATAGATATAGAACAAAGGGGCAAACAAAAATAACAAATTTAAGAACCACCATGGAACAACATCACTATGCATACGTGGGAGTTAAATGGTCAATACATTGCCGACACTACACAAATTTTAAGTAAAAAAATATATAAATACGAACAATTTAAGAAGAATGTCAAATTCTTGAAAACGAACAACAATGTATTGTAACATTGCCTACATATTCAAATAGTTTCCGTATAATAAAAATTACTACTTCTAAATGGTTTCTGTTTAATAAAAACTTATTGTTTTAATTTGGCTCGTAAATACTCCTCCCATAAACTCGAGATACTGGCTCATATTATGGGGGGTATAATGGCATGTTAAGAATGTAATAAAGTAGGTATAATTTATTTTATAAAAATCGTTGTAATGTATCTGCTGTACAAATAAATAAAAAAATAATAAAAAATTCAGAATATTTTGAGTATGTCCAAATTTTTCAGTACAGAACTGAATTGTTTTTCACGGGGACGTCAATAATCAATTAATGTACATTATAGATGTCTCACAGAGACGAAACTGTATTTTTTCAAGGGGGAGTAGGTATAGAGGTATTTTTTTGGTGGCCATAGGACTTACGACCTATCGTACGGTTTGCTTAGGTGATCACTTTAATTAATAAAAAATTATATTTCAATAAAAGTACTAAAAAATTTATAAACAAGTGGGAAAAAACCGATCATGTCATCTCTGTCCTTTAAAATTCTATGAAAACATTCGATTATGTTCAGAAATTATTAAACAGAACACTTGTTTACTTACAAAATTGTGGAACAAAGTAAATGTCTTCAATATTTTTATTATTAAATAATCTATACCTATAAAACTCAATGTCTGTCTGTCTGTCTGTTCTCTATACAAATCCACACCGTTTGTCCGATTCGATTCAAATTTTGCATACTCATGCTTTAGGACACAGCGGGTAACATAGGCAACATTTCCTCCCTATTCTCATACCCCTTCCCCTCCCCCTGACATATTTTCGATGCAAATCTGTACCGTTTAACCGATCGGACTGAAAATTTGTAAACTTATACTTAAAGACTCGACGGGCAATATATGCGTCATTTCCTTCCTATTCTTTTAACCCTTCCCCTCCCCTGATATATTTTCTAAGTAAATCTGTACCTTTCGGCCGATCGGACCTCAAAATTTTGGAAACATATTCTTTAGGACTCGGGGGGTAACATATGCGACATTTCCCCCCTATTCTTTTAAGCCTTCCCCTCCGCTTATATATTTTCGATGCAAATCTATACCATTCGAATCGAACCTTTGTTTACCCTCACAAATTTATTTTAAACTTAACCATAAACCCGTGCAACGCCGGGTAAGGATAGCTAGTATGCAAAAAATATTTAAGCAACTTTTTTTAAATTTTTGAAGTATGAAGCTGTCAAAACAGCAGGGAGTTGAAAATGGTGCATTTACCTAGAAACTCCGGACAAATTATGCAGAGCCAATTTCATGACACTAATGCTCGAGAGCTTTTTCAAATGGACGGTTTTTGATCAACTGATTTTCTGCTTACCAAAAAGATTTACCTATACAACAATTTTTTATAGGTAGGTATAATGAACCAATATATTTTTTCATATGCGGTAACTGTCTTTTAACGTGCATAGTATTAAAAAATGTAAAGTAATAATATGTCAACTTACACTTCCCTGGATTTCATGGTATATCTTGCATGTACCACGATGTCCAATAATCAGGGCGATATTCTCCGTACAAACAGTGACGTGGAAACTTCTCGTTTGACGGTTAACGGGTTAACGAGGCATCGGATATTTGATACGTGGGGCTTACACAATACATAACATTTAAACAACGGGAACTATCCATTACATTGTGGATGATATTTACAATTTAATATGGAATACGATAGCAACATGTACTCAAACCAAAAGCTAATCAGGCTAAGCAAAAGCACGGAACTTTACATAAAGTGGAGATTCATTTACCTAAATGAACATTCATAATTAACATTGTTTGAAAATGTTTCGTGTGTTTATCCAACTAGGGCTTCTAAAACGGTTCCGAAATAATCGAAAAATGGTTATTTTTATTCTGTTAATCGTTAACGGGTTAGAATTTTTTTATACTGATATTTATATCTTTTGTTTTTATTTCATTATCAATATTTTTAATAATCATTAAAATGGATGGGATGTAACTTTGTTTTCTCTTCTTAAGTTTAATTAAGTGTTATATATTTTACTATATGAGTAAACCGCTCATGGATAGGTGGACTATAACTCGAGTAATGAAATATATAATATTTAATTAAACTCAAGAAGAAAAAACAAAATTACAACCCATCCAATAAAATTTATTAATTTGATTTTAAAATCACATTGATGATTTTATTAATTACCATTTCACTTCTTCATTTACTTTTTCTGACAACTTATTTGAATTTATCTGATCATTTTTTTTATACAAATATTTAATTAAAGTTTACATAAACCAAGATGGTCTCTAGACTAGTTTGTCATTTAAATTAAAAGCATTTTTACACAACTGGTTTCTCGGATGTTAAAATAATCTAAAACCGTTTAGTCGAATTTGGCGTTTTATTGAAAGTCCTTTGCTCAATACCAACTTATCCTATAAAATAGTAAAAAATATTACATTTTAATGAAGAGGGTAGCTGAATATTTTAATCATTAAACCGTATGTAAAGCGTGAAAGGTTAAAAATGATCACAATGTATTAATTACTGATTGATGTAGTGCTTTACAAAATCGTATATTTATAATTATATTTAAAAAACTATCTGTGAACCCCTACATTTGGCAACACGAGTTTTCATTGATTTCTTCGAGTAACTACTAATACTTATAACATAACACCTGTAGTAATGTTAGTGGTATTTTCGAACAATTTTTTTATATTTTTAAAACGAATTATTAAGTCATCATATTATTGAATTTATGTAGATTTTGATATAGATACATTCTATTACAGATGGTCTTATGACGCCCATAGTACTGTCGATTTAATATTTTATGAAAAATTGTACTGATATATAATTATACCTCTTCGTTTACCAGCCTGATAAGTCATCTTATTTAAAAATGGCAGCTCTTTGAAAAAATCCACATCTATGTGAATAGATGACCTAGAGGAAAAGTACAATAACACATACGCACACGACAGACGAACTCTAGCGGAATCTTGCGACAAGTATCGCGGAAAGTACGTCTTTACTCAAATTTAACTTAAGCCATGATTACGTTAAAAGCCTTAAAAGATCAATAAATGAAAATTTTAATGTGTATTAAAAAAACTTAAAGAAATATGGTCAATATAAAAAATTTTATCACGTGATTAAATTTATCTTTGAGGGTTTTGTGAGGGTTTAATTATTATTAGAAAGATGTATTTTCATATATCCAAGAGCAAATTTTTCTCGCGAATATCCCTTATCTCTGGGCTCACAGTCACCTCGGTAGATGGCCCGCATTGTTGGGCGGAGGTGGATGCCGAAGGTAGTCGGCGGAGGTGGCACGTGGCGATGGTGGCACGTGTGATGATAGGCGATGACGGGATCCAATATCATCCTGCTGACACAATGCCTTCCCTCACATATTCATACGCTTATAATGTGATATTCTTATATCATCCCGCAAGAATATTATTGCTTTGAGGGGATAAACGTCTCGTGGAATCAACCATAAATACAATGAAAAATGCGATTTTTACAATTGATTTGAAATAACAAGTACTTATACTACTTTCTTTTGTCGATTCGATTACAGACTGCGTTTTAATAAAGATGTATAAAATCTAATTTATTTATTTATTTATTTGAAATGGTAAACACAAATACTGTATCCAGGCTATACTTTATCCAGGTGTACATAAATATCTAATGGATATTCAGGCTCATTAGTTTAATCCAATAGTTGTTCGTAAATGGGCAATGATAGCGGATGCAGTCCTAGCAAGTTGGGTCATTCTGGTTCCACATCTGACGACCATCGGTGGATAAACAAAACAACGTAGCCAAAATGATAAGCTCCATCGAGTCATTAACAAGAACTATTAGAGGATTAACAAAGAACTCTTGGATGAATAAATGCTCCAAAATTCTTCAGAGAAACGACCTAGATGAAAGTGACACCCGGAACCGAAGAAGGTACAGCCTGAGAATAAGAAGAGCTTACCCTAAAAGCCTACCTAGGCAATGAGTTGGGACAGTGCAAGGTAGAAAAAGAGGTAAATATATAAAAAACTTATTTGCTTTTTTCGTTGGTTTACGACGATCTAAATACTTATTTTTCTTTTCAATCCGGGCCTCATTCTAATCATTCTATCACATAACATCCTTCCCAGTGGCGAACAATATCCATAAAACACATCTAAATCAGTGGGTACCCAGTTATTTATCTTCTTGTGTTTGTCCGCTCATCGATCGTTAGCTATCACTTTGGCAATCATTATCCTTATAAGTAGGTTGAATTAATTGGACTATGGATATTCTGAACCATCGCTTTTTATTTCAGCAAGGAAATCCTTAATCTCCCTGGACCTCTTTCGCCCGCAATTTTGTCTTGAATTATGAAATAACAAATCTGATATTTTTCTCGTATCTTTCTGGATCTGTTTTATTTTAAAACCTAAAGCAACCTTAAATCCTTATCTCTCTAGTTATCCAAAATATTGCAATTACCCGGTTTTTATTGTTTTAAGAGAGTTTATTTTTCCTTTCGCATCAAGATTATCCACATTGTCATTAGAAATGCTAACAAACTAACTTATTTTTAGAAGCTTTCTGTAGATCCACATCTTATGTCCCTTTGGCACTACAAAGATAAATAGCAATAATTATATTCTATATAAAAGTACAGAGGTATCTATCTATTCTATATAATATATATGTATATCCAAAATTATATTATGTATAAAAGTACTTGAACATGTACGATGTTACGCGTTTCACGTACCCAGTTTTATAGATGAAAATTGAGAGAATAAATGTATGTATTTAAAAACCGGTAAAAAAAATGTAAAAAATATTTTTAAAAAAGCAGGTATTTAAAAAGAATGAAGACATTTAACCTCGTAACGCAATACGTAAAAATATCAGGACATAACTCTTTTCCCTTGTTTGACACCTTCGTGATGTCAAAATATGAGTTAGGTCCCTTTTCTCTCTTACACAGGTGGTACTCTTTTTGTAATCATTCCTCTACACAAGCTCTGACATTTTCACATCTGAATATTTATTTAGGTCAAGTTGAAAAAAGATCCCCAAGCTAATTTCACACCCAGTTCTTCAACACCGTCAATCTATGTTTTTTCTCTCCATCTAGAATAATTAATTACTACAACCAAATCTCCTCCAATAACGCTTAGCTGGATATATTTTTAAAGACTGAGATTCAGCATAAAATTTTATTTAACAGTCATCCGAAAATTTAAGACGAGGACTCTCGCGTTTTACGTGATCGACTTTGTTGACCTTAGAACCCAGGTACTGTAATTTAATTTAATTTTATAACATAACTCTTTACTTTGCTTACTCGTTGATTTTTACATTGTATTTTAATGCTTAAAATTTAATAAATTAATTTCAAGACTATCAGTGTCATTTATAGTAAATATTGTAATCTGACGACAGAATTCGGAGAAATTACGCATGATCGGAATCCCTCGTAATACGTCAAAGACAACAAAGCTATAGAAATTTCTGGAAAGTCCTACAAACTCAAGAATTATTTACAATATTCGTGAGACCGTCCGGTGTACTCAAAACAACCGGAACATTCTCGCAAATATTAAAAATGTATAGAATAATCTCGGAGATTTGAAAAACCAACGTGCTTAGTATAAAAAGCAGAGCCAGTGCTGTGGTGCATTATTTTTATTTTGACGTCTGACTAATGCGACGTAACCAGTGATAAAACCAACCGTAGTGTTACCAACGTACAGATTAATAGAAGCGACATGTACCGGGCGAAGTATTTACGTGGAGAATTAAACAGAATATTCTAACAAGCGATGAAAAAGTATTTCACAGCCGAGGGATTAATTGAGAAATAGTGTGTTAAAAATGTCCTTTGATTTTCACGGCAGTTCAGAATCTTGCGGATAGTTTTCTGGGATATTCTGCCGTGTATATGGGACTTCTCTGGCCAACGTACTTAAGTACTTAAGTTTTTAAGTACGTTGGCCAGTACTTAACATAACACCTTCGACAATAACACCCTGACTTCGGTACGGTATTGCAAGGCAATAGTTAACCTAAATTTCAACACACACACATCACATCAGCCTTGTGGACCCTGCAATGGGATCCGAAACGTTGGCCAGAGAGGTCACATATATACGGCAGAACATCCCAGAAAACTATACACAGTAGAAATGGTGTGAATTAAAGAATAGTTCGTGTCCAGTGGCTTCCTGAATTTATTAAAATAATTAATAAATCGATAGTTAATTTCCGGTGTTTTCATTTGCATCCCACAGCCATGACGCGTGAAAATATTGAGAAGGGCTCGATATAAATGATCGCGAATCACGACTGAACCGCTTCCTGTGAGGATAGACGGCAGTGGCGAAACTGCGGAAGATCCTCGTTGGATCATAGCCACGCGATGATTATGATTATTACTGAACACGAAATTTGTAATAAAATATATAATACTAAATGTTTAAAATATAAGTGTAACTTGTTAAATTATTACTGCAAAATGACTTCACGGTAACATTATTTACATTTAAAACAAAAGACAATTGTAAGTGTTTCTTTGTTATAAACGTGCATTTATTTTCTTAAATAATTTTAATTTCACAACCACAATAAAATTTATTCCGTATGCCCCTTATATTTTTTTGACGACCTGTTGATAATTTTTATGCAAGTACCTGTATAAAAATAAAAATACATATTTGATAAAATAATCGATCGTAATAGCATTTTCAGTTCTAGAATTTATTTATATAATACTTATTTGTTTTATTTAAAATCTATTTAATATTAACTGAAATTTAGGACTGGTTGCGCGATTTAGGACAGCTACTGTCACATGCAAAACACGTTTAATACTATCTTCTCTCGTAGGCAACAACGCTGATCCGTTTATATAAAAAGGGGCTCCCGGCCCTTGGGCAGGGGCGGGCGGGCACATGTGCCGGCGCCGATATTTCATCAGAAATCCGCGCCGTCAGGAGAGGAAACTTTGATTATTCCCTTCCCCGTAGCCGCCCTACACTTGACACTTGTCAGGGTGGAATCAATCCTCTTACAAGTTTATTCGGCCTTGCCACACATTCTGATTGAACATTTATCTCGAGACCTCCGTCGCGAAAAGTTTCATAAATTATTTATGGCGTTCTCCGAGACCTGTAAGTATACTTAAAGATTTTTAGAATTCTGGTTTATACTCGTTAATCCCTACTCGGTGACTAGAGACCTCCTTAAATATTGCGAGTTATTTTCTTTAGTTAATAATAGTTACTAGTAAATAAATAAGTGAGTCAAAATATTATTAATAAACAATTTAATTTAACTACCTGTTATTATTCTAATTAATCTACCATTCTTACTCTAAAAATATTTTTAATAATTTTATACATCTACTTAAAGCCGGTTATTTGATAAGCAATTAGAGTAATAGTTATAATTAGTTATAATAAGTTATAGTATAATAAGTATAATATAGTATAATATAGTATAATATAGTATAATAATAGTTATAAAAAGTTATAATAGCTAATAATATGAAAAAAGAGGTGTGATTTGATCTGCGGAAAACGTATGAATGCTTTCTTCTTAAATATTATTCTTACTCCCGGTCTAACAACCGACTTTTAACGTCATTTTTTATATATATTTATCACTATTGTTTTTCTGTATATTTCTATAGACCATAATATCTTGTTTTTGTATATATAATTGCGTTTGTATATTTATACAACCATCTAATAGAATTATTTTATAAATTATAATAATTTGATGATTTGGATAATTTCGTTATACTCTAATGACGAAAATGACGTTTTTAACTCTAATTATGATATCAGCAAAGTTCACTATAAATTTGACTTAAAGGAACATTCAAAATGTGACCCGAATCGTGAGCGTACCAAAACACTTCGGTAGGAGATCAGCGCCATCTTTCGCTGGTTTAATAACTGATTTCCTATATAAAACTTTAATAAATTAATTAGATGGATTATTTGATTAATTATTGAATCTTATAATTGATTCATGAATTGTCATCGAGAATACGTCTATGTGCAAAATTTTAGCTCATTTGGAGATTGGAAAGCGGGTTAAATATCGATTATAAGATTCCGTCTAGACAAACAGGCGTATAACGGAAGCTAATATAAGTGTTAAAAAACAAATATAAATGGGAACTGCGCAAATTCCTCTTCAACGGATCAAAATCATGTGATGATGAAGATGGAATCTATAAATTATTTTACACATAACATATAAAGCCACAAACCATTGTTCGTAATGGCCATTACGGACGGATTCAGTTACATTCCGGCTGGTGGTTTTATTATATCCAGTAAATAAACGATAAAACGTATCTCTTTTTATGTGTTCATGAAGAAGGGGGAGAAAAGCTATAATTTTTTTGTTGTGGATTGTTAATTATAATTACTTTATGAACTTATCTAAAAAGTGTACTTTAGTCTCAAACTGTCTAAGAAACTACTTCAAATCCATATAGTTGAAATAATTCTCCAAGATATTAACGGTAATAATATATTTTTAGACAACCTGCGTTTGATTCAGAAATATAAAATTAAAATACATGAGAAACAGAAATAAAATTTTGAACACAATTTTCAAATCCTTTATTCCTTTATTTGAGCAACCAAAATACTTTTTTAAACATGCATGTTAGCTAATAAACGTACTTATAGTTGTTTTTAATTATCGATACTTTAGAATATATATTATTATTTCTATTTAAACAAGCATTTATATCTGACAATTTAAAGGAGACATTATTTAAACGTTAGATATGCCGAGTATTTGCCATCAATTTACAATCGTTAATTGACTGAAACCAAACTGTAGGTACCAGAAAATGCTTTTAGATTTATTTCTTATCTTTGCGTCAGGGCCGAGTCATTAGATTTTATTGCCTAAATTGAGGAATTTATTAAATTTCCTATCAAACGAGAGCGAAATTGAATATAATTCGGGGCTATCGATAAATTTTAATACACTTCCAATTACAAACGTCAAATGGCACTTATAGGTACAATTTTTATCAATACAGCGTTAGATAAGGAATAATTGGAACGGGGAATTCAAAGATTGCATGCTTTTAATAAAGAGCATACCGGTCTAATGGAGCGTGTTGGGAACCAAAAGTCGGCAGCCGGTTATTTTCATGTGGGCGTAATCGTTCACCGGATCGCCGCGATACAAACGGCTTCATTCACCGTACTAAAACGCTCACTATTAATTATGCGTGGACTCTCAAAGACGCTACCGAAAAATTCAGTAGGCCAATAAGTCAAAACAGATTGGGTCGTCTAAACGTGTAAAATTGTTCATAATATTTTGAGTATGTCCAAATTTTTCAAGAACACAATCCTGGATTTAATTTCCAGGGGACATCATTAATCAATCTTCTGGTTTGTGTCTTCTGGGGTATTATGCCGTGGTTTTACGATCTTTCTGGCCAACGCTTCGGATCCCATTGCAGGGTTCATCATCAGGGTTCACATCAGAACCTGATGATGGACCCTGCAATGGAATCCGAAACGTCGACCAGAGAGGTCGTAAAAACAGAACATAATACCCCCAGAAGACTATAGCTTTTTTGTGGTATTTTTGTGGTATAGTAAAAGAAAGTATTTGTGTTTGCAAATATACATATTTCGTATATCTTTGTTTTTTTATATGTGTATCCCATGGTAGTTGGTATATACTTCTTTTAGCTCTATTTTCGATTACTTGTATTTCTGATATTTATGTGTGATTGTGCCCCAGATACCAGCTAGATAACTGGGAGTGGGTCATAGTATAATATGTGGCGCGGAGTAAAAGTAGAGGTAGCAAGCCTTGAAGTCGATATAGTACGCCGTTACCCTGAAAATCTTAGATTTTACATGTTGAACGTGAGAGTTTCATGAAACCTTAGAGTCTCTGAATAACCTTAAGTATTTGTTTCTTGTAAATTTTGAAGTTTTTCGCTCCCAAGAGTGGTATACATTCTTATATACTCCTTTTTCAGAAGGTTAAGTAGTGTTTTTTTTTTAATTTTGAGACTTAATTTTTTAATTCGCAGCCGTTTAGCTAGGTTACCGACATCTTTGTTCATTTGAGCTTCAAGGTCACTCAGACATTTACAACAATAGGAACACTGTACCATCATGTAATATTTCCGACGCCGCCGCCTCTTAGAAGAATCCCACAGACTTCGACATGACTAAATCTATCAACTAAGTAGCTTCAAAAGAGCTTTCACAACTATGCCCAGGTGTTCGATGCTTCTTTATTCAGGACAATGAAGAAGGGAGCATAGCCCCCAAAACATGTTTAATTTTTTTTAAACAAAATTTTCATTATTTTATTTATAAAATGGTGCCACAAGTGAATTTGAAAAATTTGAAATTTAAAAAATATAATTATATATTTTACTACTCGAGTTTTGAGAGTATAAGATTTTTTAATACTAAATACATCACCTTTCGTGAGACAGGTGAAAGTATTATCTTTCGTATCTCTCGAATATTGAGAATTAAAATACAAAACTGCAATATTTATAATAAGTTAATATTTTTCACGGAATTTAATCATCATCATTAATAATCTATATAATATTACACACCAGCGCCTAGCTTACCTATTTAAAAAAAATAAGAATTTAGATAGATAGAAACACGTATTCTGTGGATGGTATAACTGGAGAGATGTTTCAAACGACTCGTGAGAAAAATATATTTTCCTTTTATTTGCAATACCATTGGCTCCATTTAAAGAAATGACGGATAATTACAGAATGAGATAATCAACCCAAAACTAATACCGGTTATACTAAACGTATCTTAGAGTGCACGTACTTACTTATTTTTTCAGTCGATCAACGATATTCCGCATTCAAAATTATTGTGACACATTCAAAATTTAACCTTTTTTAAATGATTAATTTTCTGACTTATACAATTCCTAATTAGGTACATAGTATTTTGCTATTTCAAAAGACAACGAAAATTATACGATGCTATGCTATACACGACAGCGCGGATACGGATACGCAGAATTACAATGAACAAAAAAGCAGCCAAAATTCCTACCACTTAATAAAATAATTATTATTTTTCGAACATTTTCACCTTAAATATGTAAAGTTTATTTCGAAATCCAGTTCAAATTTATGGTAAATTTCAATTTTATGTAAATTCGAATGATCTTTTAGCCTCGTCTATTTTATTTCGTAAAAGGTATCATAACATTTCAATTTAATTTTTGTTTTTTGAGCGTCTCGAAAGAATGAAATCTCAATATCAGAGTGAAAATATTTTGATTAAAAATTCGATTATCTCAAATTATAAAGCGTACCTGTGACAGTTGTGTAGGCACCCAAGTAGTGCCTTATTGCGCTTCGTAGAGACGGCCGGAAATCCACCACATCAACATGCAATTGATGCGTACAGTATTCATCTTCGGGACACAGAAAGTGAAGATAGATGTGTGCACTTAAGGGTGAAATCTATGGACCGAGAAAGGGTGTGCAAAGACACATGAGATTCGTTCCACACGTGTCAATTCTCAAAAACGTAATTTAACCCGGTAAAAAACAAAATATACCCTTTAAGGCGACCGTCTGGCAAAGTGAGCAAAATTCACATTTTTTTCATATCTTCTCTTGCGTTTTTATCACACATTTTTATGAAAAGATATATAAAAATTTATTCATCAGGTTCCATATATTTTAATTAAGGTTAATCTCTTAAAATGACACAAACTCAATTATTTAAACAATTAATAAATAACCAAACCTACGATGTTTTAAAAATGAAGAAAATGGCCTTAGTGTCACTGTATGGACTCGTGAGATATCTTTTTTTCAATAATATTACTAAATAAACAATTATCTTTTAATTTTTTTTAATTATGCCAAATCTTTTAGTTTTATGATCCAGTACAAATTTATGGTCAAAGAAATCATTTTTGTTCATTTTTAGTTAAGGGGTTATGAAATCATTTTATTTGCTAATATATACCACAATTATTATTTCTTCGATTGATGCATGTACTGTAGGGAGTGTATAGGTAAAAACAGATCTTTTACGGGATTTTTAAAATTTCAAGATAAAATAAAATATTTATTTATTGTCACTGGCGGCCTCGTAGTCCAACGAGCTTCGCAAACGGGGGTTCGATTCCAAGTAAGGTCGCAATACATGTGATGATATCAAGCCTGGGTATTTTTGTGCGTGTGTATATTTATTTTTTATTTAGTTCAAATAACATATTTTTTATAACATAAATAATAATAAAATATCACCTAATATGATTGTAAAACATATGATTACCGAGTTATATTACAAAATATTGTACAAAAAGTAGCAAAACAGTGGTATTATTCGGTACATTAATTAGATCTTATGGCATGTTTTTACGTTAAAAAATAAATTAAATTAGTATTATGCGTTCATTCTGAAAGAAGCTTTGTAAAAATTTGTCCAGTAACATCCTTAAACTAATATGAATAGGGTGTAATTATTTGGAAATTAGCATTCGATTCGAGAGCTCAAAATTAATATTCTACAATGATTTTAAAGTAATATAACACATGTATGTATCTGTATAACTTGACTTGTATTATTTAGACTTAAATTTATTCACCTAAGTCTGTTTCAAATTAAGTCTGTTTTATATACAACAAAACTCAGGTGGTTAAATACATCATATTATTTTATATTTATTATTAAAATGTCATTAATTTGTTTTAATAAAATAACATTTATAATACAGGTCACAAGGGGATATACATTATATGGACAAAAGTTTTAAAATATGTAACTAAAAATACGTGTGTTGGATAATACATTTTGAATCGACACGAAATAATATTTAACGTTAAACAAAATTTTGATCCTTGCTAAAGCACTGAAAAATGCCGTCTGCAGTTGAAAAATTATAATAATCGCGAATATACAGAGTAGACATTTTGCGGAAATTTTTAATTAGACATTTTAATTACTAACGAAAAAAATTAAGCTTACTACATAAACCGGTCATTTAGATCTCATATTCTGGTTAGTTATTAATATGATTTTTATGCGGTACTTTTATTAATTTATGCGTTTGCGATTTTCATTCATAAATAAACGAATTAAAAAATTAATGTTAATATTATTTAACATTACAATTATTTAACAAACGAATTACAAAATATATATTATTTATCATAAATATATTCTATAAAAATAAGGTATTTAATGAAACGCCAGAGGAAATATATGAACAAATGAACTAAATGAATTGAATAAAAAAAAAGAAATGAACAAAAAGTGTCATAATTTAAAAAAAATCTTCGAAGATATGTATGTATTGTGTAAATTTAGATTGGTCAAAAGGTTATAAATATTTTTGTTATATTTTTCTGCACGTATTTATATTAAAATTTGAACTATTTTTGACATAATACATAAATAAATAATATGTCGAAAGTCACACGGTTTAATAAAGATTAATCAAAAATCAAGCTAAAATGTCAATGAGTCGTAGTAAGTGAACTTTTAATAATGAATGAAAAATAAATTTATTTAAGATAAATTATTAACTTCTCACGGAGACTATTTATAGGAAAACATATGTGGAAGACTTTATTGAGAATCCACGGGGCTTACGTGAGCACTTTACACAATGCAACGTTCTATAATTCATATAATTAGCAAGTTCTATAATTGATCCTAAAAATGACCATACATACCTCTGGGGATAATTTACAGTAATTGTTTTATTAGTACATACTCAAAAAAATTCTAAAAATAAATTTAACTACAAACAGTAGTTCATAGGACAGTGAGGGTGGACCCACCGCTTACCCAAGTCCGTTTGATATATATTTAATATCGGCCCTACTCATTCGCCACCTGATTGGAATTTTTAATGCTAAAGGCCAATGTACGATCCAACTAAATACGGTGGAATCGCATAGCAGACCACGAGAATTCGCCCTCATCGTGTAAATAATAGGTATATATCACGCACAAAATTGGTTTGTACAACAGAAAAGAAATATTATAAAAAATATATGAAAAATGTTAGGAAAGGAGATACCGGAAAGCTGAGGGAAACAAAGATGAAAGCACTTCCCTTCCAGGTAAAAATAACGTAGCAAAAAAACATGTAGTTCTTAGTGGTTCATAGGACAATTAGATTTTTAAGATTAATAACAAATATTATTTTCTAAAATTATACTAAATAACTGATCACCTAAAAACATTATATACGCCGCGCCATCTGAAATCGCATATTAATAATGGCTTAATTAGTCAGTGTTACATTCTGCCACAGGCAATAAACAGGTAATTTATATTGTAGTAGCATCCGATGCAAAACAATATTCGCTATAGGAGGGGCCGTGTCTCAGATAGTGTAACCGGTTCATCTGTATGTAAAGTACCCCGCGCCTGCAAGATTAATCGCCCCACGAATAATAATTTAAACCCAAGATGTGCAGCGTTAATAACCCCCGGGGGATGGGAACTATTTTCTGAAACAAGATGCGAGCTGAAGGGAAACAATCATATCTTACGGCCTGAGTCTGAGGTCTGAGAAACCAAATATTTCGTATATAAGTATGCGAAAAGGGAAATTTAATCACGTGAGAGGGAATATTAACGTATCCAAGCTTCAAACATAAACATAATAAGTGGACATTATTATCGAATTCTATAAACATTATATCACATATCAAGATATATTATAGATGTCTCATAGAGATGAAGCTATATTCATTTGGGAAAGTGGGTATGGAAGTCTTTTTGGATATTCATAGAGCTTACGACATATCGTACGACTGGCTTAAGTGATCACTTTTCATAATGTAACGTCCGCTATTTTTACCCATGATACACTACCACATCTATCAAATTTTTGGAAGTTGTATATATGTTTAACTCACACAACTTGTTTCGTATGTGAGTTGTATTTTTAATACCGCCACCTGCAGTCCAAAGCTATTTCATCCCCATAATCCAAATCATCATCATTATTCTTGGCTCTACAACCCTTGGTGGGTCTTGGCCTCCTCAATAAGTTTCCTCCACTCATCTCGGTCTAGTGCCAGCTCTCTCCAGTTTCGAAGCTCTAAGGCATCTATCTTACTATAGATAGACAGAGATATCTTACTATACTAATAGAGGTATCACTATTGATTATTATTGATAAGGAGGTATCTATATTTTTGATTGGAGTTTTAAAGCAATCTTCTTTATATGTGTATATGAGATTTTTCCGAATTATTATTATTGCATTAGCTCTCGCCTGAAAACTATTTCAATTTTTAACTCCTTTTAAGACAATTTTTTTTCATTCAAAATATTTTGAGTTATGATTAATGATTTCCCCCTGGGGACAAAATCCAGTATTGTGTTCTTGAAAAATTTGACATACTCATAATATTATATGTACGATTGAGTGTTTTATGAACAAATTCATTAAACATTATAATTTGGGTGAAATATATTACCTCTACGTGAGTTTAATTATAATTATAAACTACTACTATTACTACTTAAGTATCGAGAGTAACAGAATCTCCCATCAACAGGTGAAGTATTAAACTACCTTCAAATAAAAAAATATAAAAAATCATGTAAAAATTCTGTATTCGAAAGTACTTTAAAAATTTTAGAATCACAATGGCTAGTACAATATAAGAAGATAGAAGATAGAAGCAGAATTATTGACATATATGTATTTAGCAAAATGATTAAAATATTATTTTCCATCATTATTAAAATATTAAATTTATCGAATTCGAGACAATTTTGCGATCAAATTCATACTATTACTAAAATGTAGTCGGTATACTTTTTTAATTGAAAATTTAACGAATTCATTCAATGAACGAATATAATATTTTTTCTAAAAGACTTATCGTTTTTAAATTAAAATAAAGGTTTTTTTGTAGGTACTTTAAATTACGCAGCAATCGGTTTTAAGCTATTGAATATTTCATATTGAATTTATTAGGTACTTACTACCCAGCTCGCCCAAGCTTTGAATTTTTGTGTTTTTCAATTTCATATTCCCTCAATTCACCGAAAAAATTTATACTTTAAAGAAAGAGAATACCGAAATACATCAACTCATGACGAATTATTTATTCAATACGAATGTCAACACTATTATTTATTTATTTTTTGAAAAAAATGTGAAATGGTTATTTGAAAGACCCGTAGGCCTATGATAAAAACGAAATTGAAAGCCGAAAATAGTCGCCTTGACTTAGTTGTGGACTCACTGTTCAAGAGTTTTCAGAATTTGCAATTTATATGTAATTGTGATTCTAAAAAAATGTAAAATAACATTTTTAAAAAGATACAACAGATTTTAAAAACACACATATTGCATGCACACATTCCTATTTCAAAAACATGTCAATTTAAATAAGTTATTTTAGATTTACGGTCTTGAGTAATAGGGATGCAGAAGTGATGGGTGTAAACTAAAAAAATGTAGTTCTGTTTAATTTTCGAAACTAAATCACGGAGGGCGGATGTAATCACAGCAGCCCCAAGACCGGCGGAGGGGTGATCTGGTTTGGTTTATTTATAGGCAGACACCTGCTTCACCACCGGAGTCATTCGTTTCTAATGCGTCGTTCATAAAAATATGTTTTTTTATCGAGAAATTGGTTTAATATTATTATTGTTTTTATATTTATTAATTTGCCTCGACTTTTATCATTTCCAAACTGTTTTGATCGTAACAATCTTTTTTTACTTTAATAAAAAATTTGAATCGTCGGTTGTTCGAAAGTTGGCTGTATTATAGCAATTTAAAGATAGCGTAGAAAATGTATTTTGAAACGAATAACACTATTCTTTTGCGTTTCTCTCGAAACTTGCTTTTTCAGAATTTTTGATATGATGTATCTAAACTGTGAGCAGATTTTGTTAACATTTTGCACACATTTTACTAATTACATTCATTATCTACGATACAACGAAAGATTATTTGTTGAGTGCGCCATTTGCTTATAATGAATTTTAAACTTTTTTAGGAAAAAAATGCAAATTATTTTAAAATTGATCTCATATGCTTAACAAAAACTATATTTTTTTCAATATGCTACACCATCGACATAACATTATATATATAAGAAAATAATTAACTTTTTAGTATCACTCAAACCCTGGCGACAGGATTATCTCCACCAGCTGCGCGCGTCACGGAAAATGACCTTTGCCGGACAGCGCGTACTTCCGCCATTTTAAAATTTTCATAATAATTTGTTCATGAAAAATATTAACCAATATATACCGTGAAAAATGATCGTAAAACAAATTTTATATTTGCAATAGTTATGAAAAAATATTTTTTTTGAAATCGAATATATAGTCTAAGAGCCCGCGACGCCCAGACCTTCGTTATATTATAAAAGCTGAAAATTCTTCTATAGATGTCTCCTACACAGGTATAAGCAAACCCAGCCTATACAACCTGGGTCGCGGTGGCTTTGGCAGGTAACAGGTAGTAAAGGTGAGTAAAATTGTGTTTCAAATTTGTGATAGTATAAAACTTAGTTTTCATATATTTTAACTTACAATCATATTAGAAACCGCCTCGTCTATTGGCGGACACTTCGGGCGGTAACAACCCCTTTCCAGACAGCCTTACAGTATGATTATTTATAAATCTACTTCCGTCATAGTATAAAATCTGGCTTTTATATATGTTATTCAGAAAACTATACGAATAATGTTTCCACAATCCCCAGTCACTTTCGATGGTTCCCCTATCTTCCCAGGCACATTGAAGTCTACTCCAGGCGTGCGCGCGATGAATATACATGTACGTTGGTGCGAGTGAAATAGCGCGATCTATACTCAAAATTTATCAAGAAAATTAATCATGTAGATTTATAACGGATTAAAATTGTAAATTTAAAAAAAATAATGTAAAAAAATTTTCATATCAACAAATTAAGAAATCAACAATGTAATAATGCGATTCATTATGCTATTAACTTTTGCAATTATAATTAAATTTTGTATTCAACTAAAATTTGAATTTTTTCAAGTGAATTTTATGAAATCAAGTTGTGATTTAAGAAAGTTGTTAAAAAATATCCATCGATAATTTTTTTTTTAGTATTGTGCAGAAAATAATAAGAAAAATCGGCAGTCGATGATAAAATTCTTGAAGTTTAAAGTTAAGGAGATAAATTTGTATGTATGTTGGTTTTATTATAAGGAGAGAAAATAAATTAGATCGTAATGAAATCAATGGAAAAAGAATTAAATTATACTTTTAATTATAGCCATTACAAAACAAAGTAAAAAAATGTATTGTTAAATTTAATTTTTTTTTTAATTATTTCCATCGTCATCGTCGGTATTTCCATTATCTTCATCACTACTCCATTCTGTGGATTCATCCTCATCAATGTCACTCACTATCTTCAACAGCTTCTGTAATAATTAAAGCAAGTTGCTGATGCGCAGAAAGAGATCGCCGTGGACCGATCATGCTATTTCACTCGCACCAACGTACATGTATATTCATCGCGCGCACGCCTGGAGTAGACTTCAATGTGCCTGGGAAGATAGGGGAACCATCGAAAGTGACTGGGGATTGTGGAAACATTATTCGTATAGTTTTCTGAATAACATATATAAAAGCCAGATTTTATACTATGACGAAAGTAGATTTATAAATAATCATACTGTAAGGGTGTCTGGAAAGGAGTTGTTACCGCCCGAAGTGTCCGCCAATAGACGAGGCGGTTTCTAATATGATTGTAAGTTAAAATATATGAAAACTAAGTTTTATACTATCACAAATTTGAAACACAATTTTACTCACCTTTACTACCTGTTACCTGCCAAAGCCACCGCGACCCAGGTTGTATAGGCTGAGTTTGCTTATACCTGTGTAAGAGACATGTATAGAAGAATTTTCAGCTTTTATAATATAACGAAGGTCTGGGCGTCGCGGGCTCTCAGTCTAATATTTTTTATGTGTCAATGTGGTAGATCGGGGAGACCAAATTAGAAGACCTGTTAAAAGATAAAAACAACCAATGAGAGTGAATGAAAAATTTTATGAAAGTAAAGCAGCAAGAGTGCTATATCAGGACGGAAATGTGTGGCGTTCTATTCTCTCTGCCTACCCCGTGGAAAAATTCTGAAAAAAAAAATTCAAACCTCGTAATAAATATTTATTTTCAAGTGTCTGTCTGACCGTTATGTGATTTTCTTCTTTTTATGTAAGAATATGTTTTTTTTTAACATTTTGAATCCTTATACGAATTTCTTGAATCCTATACACAATACAACACTATAAAAAAAATGTATTTTTCAAGAGGTAAAATAAGACCACAAAAATGTAACTTGAAATATTAATTATTCTGTAATAAACTTTTTTTTTTAAATATTAATTACAACCTAAATATAAAGTTTATTTGTTGCTAATCGCCAATAAATTAAACGATAAAGAATAGAACACGAATCTATGGACTAATTTGACACATATATAAGAATATTCCAAAGAAATTCACATTTTATTTTATCATAAATGTTATTATTTCTTTTGTATCTACCAGAGTACAAAACATGGCGCGAGCCCAGCATTGTTCCTTAATCCTACATGTTCTCGCCGGGCCTCACCTGAGCCCGCCAATTATTATTATTGTAACATTCCCTTTCATCTGGTACTTTATAACAGCGATACACCGGAGACCTTCCCCTCTCTATGGGCACACATGTTTCTTAATCTTTGTGATCATTAAAAAGACCTAATCATTTTTTCGCGCAAGTATCATTCAGAAAATATTCTTCATTACGTGTTATAAAATAATACAAAAATAATGAGATCCATATTTTTTTGGGGAAATTCTCTTTAAGATGTATTTCGAAATGATTGAACTACCAAGTCATTAAAAACTTCAAAATGAATCCATTGAAAATGAGAAATATTCTGTAGAGATACTTAATAAAAGTTTACAAAGTAAGTTGTTGCCGTATATATAACAAGTTTAAAATATTAAAAAACCGCAGGTACTCTCAATCTAGGTAAAATATCGATAATTTAATGTATTTTTAATGATAATACATTTAATGTATATTATAGATGTCTCACAGAGACGAAACTGTATTTTTTCTAGGGAGAGTAGGTGTCTTTTTTGGGGGGCCATAGGACTTACGACCTATCGCACGGTTGGCTTAAGTGATCACTTTACACATATGTTCGCCATTTCCACCCATGATGACGTGAGACATCTATAATATACGTTAATTGATTATTGATGTCCCTGTGACAAACAATCCAGTTGTGTTCTGAAAAATTTGGATATACTCAAAAATATAATACATTTAATTGAGAAATCGCAATTTTAGAACATACCTAGCTCTCAAATTTTTAATGATAAAAATTAGAATAGGCGTTAGTATCTTTTGAATCGATTCGCCTAATTTGTTTTAATTTCAATATCTGTAAGCAATATTTTAAACAATTAAACTATATTTTGTAAGTGCGATAAAATCGATTCGGAATAAATATATTCACTCTGATGTATTACTTTGTAAACTTTATTTTGCAGTATTAATATAAATTTGATAAATTCTTCGTTATATCCAAAAATCATTTGCGAACTAAACCACGATCATAATTTAGGAAATATTTCGCAGAATTTAATGGAAGCGGAGCAGCAACGCCTTGCGATTCTCCGATGAAAGATGTTCTCTCAATATTTACGTCAAAGCAAAGTCATTTTTCATATTGAAACATTATAATTGTCCCCTCCGTCGAATAGGTAGGTACTGCAGCATATAAATTCGGTGAGGACGAGGCCGTGTTAAGACAGGCAGGGGCGGGCGTGGGGTGGAACAACCCTTCATATTGAATAAACTCTTCTATCAATCCTCTCTTACCCTAGGCCTGAACCTCCAGTGCACAGGAATTCGTCAATAGAAATTAAGTTACGAAAAGAAAAGAGACGAAGTTTATATAAACGTAGATAATACTGCAAAATTCAGTATATTCCTATTCTTTAAGTTTGCATAAAATATATACAAAAACTACACTGTTTCAGTCCTTGAAAAATAATACTACTCTAAAATAAAATAATAAATCCTTTTTTACACTCATAGTTAATAAAATCTCATATTATTAATAGCATGAACCTTGCATTTTTAAAATAGGACTTATTATTGTTTCTTCAGATTTGATTCTGAGTAAAATTTTTAATTTATAGTACCTAACTAACTGCGTCAAACATCAATATTTGTAAGTTTTTTCAATTCCAATGATATTTAATTAAATAATACGAATTTCATGAATTAGCACGATATACAGAAAGTTATTAAATCTATTTTTTTTTTGTATTTGTAAATGGTTTCTGTAAATTAATATCGCAGGTCCCGCAAAGAAAATGTTCTGGGTTCGTATCCCGTTGATGCTCAGTTATTTTTTCGATATTCATCTCATTTATTTTCAATACCTTCTTGCAAACAAAAACAGCATAACACGAATTCATATTTTCTTAAATATAAGTTGAATGAAACCAATACTATGTTTGAACGTTCTTATATAAATTATTTTTTTATTCATTATATAAATATTTCATATAATATTTTATATTATAATAAAAAAAAATTATCTACATACTCAAAATTGAGGAGAGTGGTTTTAAATCGAAGGTTTTCGAATGATCTAGAATAATCTGGAAACAATTCATATGCACCAAAATACGCCAGAAGTTTACAGCATAGTACACGTTCCACAGACGAGTGATTTGTGCGAAATTAGTGCAAACTAAAGACCAGTGATGTGGGACCCACCACAGACCTGGCTGTTCTACGAGCAAAAGCTCCCGTATCGGCCCTACCCTTTTGCCATTCAGATTGGCATTGTTTTAATGCTGAAGCAGTTTCCTCGCTTCGCCGCTGACGAAGCAAAAGTACTTGTGCGACACGGTGGAAACTGCACTAACCACTTCACTATCTCTGGGGTGATTATGAAAACAGCAATTTATTCAAAAAAAATAGCAGAGCAAAAATTAAAGATGAAAAATTTCAAGTGTTTTATTTATCTTTAACTGCCGCGATCCTGTGACAATATATAAATTATTACTAAAACGACTGCATTTTGAGTTATTCTCATAATTTATTTATTAATAATTCTTACAATTTCATAAATATCGTTAAGTTTCACAAATCCGTTCTGCAATAATATTGATAGCAGGGGTTGGGATTACTGTGAAGGGCTGGCAGTGTCCCTTTGCGGAGGAATCCGTATCTACTATCTGCACAGAGCAGGAAGACTCTCCACTCCCCTCCAGGAATGCTTACTTTCTGTTGTTATTTTTCTATCAAACGAAAATAAAGCACCCATGCATACGGATGAAATGACGAGCGGAATGGTAATGCAAAATATTTCAGATCCTTTGTCAAAGGTGGTTTGATTAATGTTTCACACAACTAGAGGTACACGCATTCGCACAAAAGTTTTTATACGAGAACGGGAATCATAACAAGTCATTGTTCGCGGTACAATCTCAGGCTCGGAAGGTATTTCAATATTTTGGTAGAATATTTTCAATATTTGAGCGTGATTACAATTTATTGGGTGCAGAAACAATAATATAACGTTTGTTAAATCAGTCTATGGAACCGTTCAATGTTTTTTTATAAAACTTTTTATATATTACAGTATAAGTTAGTTTATACTACATAATATTGGCAACAAAAAAAAATTATTTTTTTTCAAATTACATGACTCATTTAGAAAGATATACCCAGTTACAAAAAAAATCTATGTATTGAAAAAATATATGGTTTCTAGAGGAATACAAACCTGCAAATTTTCCAATCTGAGGAACTGCAATTACTTTGCTTGCTACTTGCTACTTGCTTAATAATTGCATTACGTTATACATTTAATATCATGAAGAATTTGATATTTTCATTTATATATACATGTCATAAATTATTGTAAACATATACCTATTTCATAAATTATATTTTCCAAATTGAAATAGCCATCAACAATATATTATGCAATAAACCCCATAGAGTTTTGAGTAAAATAAGTTAGAACCTATTCATTTTGTACGATATTTCATATTTTCGATAAAAACTTATTTTATTGCGAAGTTGAAATTTTAGAAAATAGTTATATAATGTCTTCATTTTACGAATAGATTCTTCTTCTTCTTTTTATGGTGCCATCTCCTACGCCAGTTCGGCGTTTATTCTGGCAATAATGACTTTATATACACGGAACAACTCAGTCGAGTTACACTTACACCAGTCCTTCAAGTTACGCAGCCAAGAGATGCGGCGTCCTTCTGCGCTTTTTTACCACTTCATATTCCTTGGATGATGAATTGGTATAAAATTAATCCCCTCATAATATGTCCGAGATATACAAACTTTCTTGTTTGGATAGTCCGCAGCATTTCTCTTTCTTTTTCTATACGCCAGAGGACTTCAGCATTCGTCACTCTATCCACCCGGGAAACTTTCAACATGCCTCTATAGAGCCAAATATCAAAAGCCTCTACTTGGTGGATTAGTTTTTGCCTCCACCCCATAAAAGAGGATTGCAAAAATATAACAACGAATCATACGCTTTCTACATAAGTTGTAGGCTATATAAGATTAGAATGACTTTATTATTCTTATTTAATCTAACCTAGAATTAGTTGTGGAAATAGAATTATAAATATTATATAATTCTTACATATGAGCTCATTTATATTCTTTATTTAAAATATTTATAATAAATTGTAGAAGTAATAATTTTTAATGCTCGAGTACGTACCTTTTTATCTAGTAATGTTTTAAGACCTTAGACGTGCGTCGCGACAAAAACACGATTTTGCGAATGTAAATCTAAAAGTTTTTCAATAAAAATAACATCGATACGGGGGAGAGCGTGGAAATATTTTTTTCTATTTTGTGAATATTGTCTCTGGAGAAACAGTTTTGTATGAATTCA
This sequence comes from Agrypnia vestita, assembly GCA_016648135.1. Classification (NCBI taxonomy): domain Eukaryota; kingdom Metazoa; phylum Arthropoda; class Insecta; order Trichoptera; family Phryganeidae; genus Agrypnia; species Agrypnia vestita. Next base: position 75,128 of record JADDOH010025099.1, on the reverse strand, counting down.
GATTTTTTCCGACTCGCTGAACCCAAACAAAACGCCACACTGTCTGAAATCTTAGCCGTCAACACGTCGCGTATTGCGTTTTCAATCAAGGACATAACCGTTATTCGACATGGAAAACCCATCAAAATTCTACCTCAACCGTCGTCATTCGAGGGTTGAGGCAAAAGCGAGTGTATGTAGATATCCGATAGTCCGTAAAGAGCGTCGCAAGCAAGTCGTTCATCGACTCCAAACTGTTTATGACTGGATGGATATTGAAGAGCGCTGTGTTTTAATAGCAGAGATATTTTCTCGCGTAGCAAGTGAAATACGGACGATTTAAAAAAAAACACATCATTAGATATATTATATAAGTTGAGATGTAAAACTATTCATTCAACGAGGAAAAATGTCTTTAAAAATTTTACATAATTATTTGATGAATATTCATTATAGTAAAGCTGTCATACCTGTCAATTCTATTACATTGATAACATTTTTTTAAAGAATTTTCGATTGTAATTTTTTAGGTTTTTATATATTAATATACAATATTAATGAATATATATTATTAATTATTTAGTTATTATATATAAATATGAATTGATAAAAATTAGATAGCACGGGCGCACTTATACCTACATGTCGGTTAAATGGAACCGCCACTTGCACATTATTAATTAACAAAGTAGAATTTAATATGAATAATATGATGAAAAACAAAATACGTATATTTGTATTTATGTTAATCGTTCAGTGGTACTTTTATATATTTTTTCCTAATTTTTGTTTTTCTTTTTAAATTTCTGTATAAAGACATAAAAGTCAAAGTTATCCTTACAGTAATAAATCTACTGATACAAGAGATTTTACTGATATATATACATTTTGTAGCAATATGTTTGCTATTAGAAATATTATAGTCCCTATCGGTATTCAAAAATAATTTATCATATCATTTAATAAATACCTTGGTAGTTACTTCGCGATGCAACATTTTAATTTAAAATATAATTTTTATTTACTTTGTACTACGCACATAATATAATTATTTATCACTACTTATTATTATATAGGGGTAAGTTTGTATATTTCATTAGACATTAATTATTTATTACTAATATAAGTTTCAAGAGTAACTTTGGGAATAATAAATAATACGTAATGTGTGTATGTTAAATAATATGTATATTTTAAATCATTTCTAAACTTAATAACATACATTATTGATGGAATTGGCGCTTACATTGAAGAGAGTCGTAATGATAGATTATTAAAAATATTTAATTATATTTACGTTGTTATCTCAAGTTGAGTTTGTAAAAAGTTAATTTATTTTTTTACAAACTCAAGTAAAGATAATTAAGTAAATATAATCAAATATTTTTAATAATCTAACATACATACGTTGTGTTATTTTATTACATTATTTTATAAACTATACTACCATAATTGAGAAGAGTAGTCCCTCTCGTCATCAGCTGATTTGAGTCATTGATCAAAAATATTTTTCCTTAGAAAAAATATGCATCGATAAAAAAAATATTTTTATAACGTTTCGGGATTAGTTTTGAACCCAAACAATTGGCCTTACGACGGCAGAGCTGTACTAAAGTGCAAGAGACGACGCACCGCCCAGCCCTGGGCGGGCGGCCAAGGGATGTTTTCTCTTCTGGGCAGGATCGGTTCCCGCCCGTATGACAAGGGGTGTCTCGACACACTTTCACCCCACACGCCTCCAAAGGTTTCCCTTGTGTTTGGGGAAAATCAAAAGAAAATACGCCGTCGATGCGCCTCTCGTTTGAAGCATCCCTCTGCTAGTGCGGTAAGGTATAATCATCGGTCTAGCTCCAACAATGTTTATTCACACCCCTCAAAGTGGAAATTTCAATAATATTTATGTAGTGCAGAAATAGCGGCGCATCTTTTTTTGAGCGGCATTCAATGCAACGTGAGTTTCGTCTGCTTAATGAAATGGCATCTTGATTTATAAGATTTTCTTATAACAACATAATATAGTTTTCTTTTAATTCCAAAAAACAATACAAAAACGTTATTACGTCTAAAACCAATGAGATTTTACAGAATGTTATAAAATCTATGAAATAATCGTGGATTGAATGTAAAAGTATTGAGATTACAAAATTAATTACAAAACGGAAAATCTTTGTACTCTGGCGTCGTAATATTTGACAGCTAAGTCTATTTAAGATTTACAAATAAACACAAGTATTTTCAGGTGGCAAATTAATTTCCATCATGAGATATGAAGTTATAAAATATTAATTCAACAAACAAAAATCTTATTACTTGTTCTATATTTTTAATTATTCAATGAGCGACAAAATAGATTGTTCAACTATTTAGGTTAAATTTAAAAAAAAACATAAGGAGAAAAATTATTTAACTTTATTGAGACATGTTTATAATAATAATATGTATATGTTTTCTTGCAAGCATCAATTTTTTCAACGTTTTTCAGAAAAATATATGGGGTACGAAATTAATTTACACAAGAATCCAAGATTCGGGCTAATTCGGATAGTAAAGCTTGTCTATCATAAAATTGAATTATTATAGTCTATTTTCTTGCAGAAGAGAAATTGTCGTAGTACTTTACCACCACTCTGTTTTCCCGTGGGGGTAGGCAGAGAGGATAGAGTACTAAACTCTTCTGGCCTGCCACACAACACAATTCTTTAAACTATCATGAATGGATGTGCCACACTTATGTACGTCTATGTGATCTTAACTCCACTGAATTCAGTCTACTGCATCTTCCACATACCGTAAACAACATACAATCGAATCCCTCATTTTCACCCCTATTTACATACATTCCAGTTCTTTCACACAATTATTCATATATTCATATAAGTTGGACAGTCATGAAAACAGTACGCAACTTTGTTTGTTTGACACCTTTTGTGAAATCAAACCACGGTGTGAATGACCCACTGATTCTTACACACGCAGTATACATCAATTGTGTATAGTTATTTTTCTAAGGTTTGCTTTTCATAGTCAAATCAAGCCAAATCTAAAAAGCTTTGTTGAAATTAATACAACAGCTGCAACAGTCTTTAATTAAAGAATGAAAGATGTCGTGTTAAATTGTTTATTATTATCTCAATCTAATAAATATTTTGTATCACAAATTCTCCTAAAAATAACTCTTAACGATATATCAAAAAACAACCAACATGCTTTCATTATTCTATTTTTATTTATTTTATTTACACGAAATAATATATAATAAAAATAAAAAAAGAATTATTTCAACGAAAATAATATCAAATCCAATCAAATTGTTTATCGTGAAAGCAATTAACGGCTAAAAAAATTAATTAAATAATGTTAAATAAAAATAAATAATATTTATAACGACTAAGCTTATCATATTTGAGCTTCTGTAATAAACATCTTTGTTACCATTTTGTGAAATTTTGTCAAAAATTCGTATCCCAGATATTTTATGGTGGTCACAAACTTACAAATACATATGTATATACAAATATGCAGAGTAGTAAGACAAATGGTTTCGCATAAATATTACTCTAGTCCCTTACTTGGAAGAGCATGTTCACTTTGAAGCCTTACCTTCCATCAGTCTCACACCACACCCAAAATCAAACAACTCTCTACTATAAGGGTGTTTGAGAAATTTTATTCATATTCAAGAAGAGCAATCTGAATATAAAAAATATTAAATAGTTTATTTAATAAAAATTTATCTTTATGAATAAATTTGGTCTTTGATTTTAATCTTTTACGTTAATTGGATGAATTTTACGAATATGCCTAACGTGGAAGGCCATATTACTACTCTTATTTACTCCTGTATCGAATATGCCTATTATTTATTATCACTAAAGCTTGCACTGATTAGACATTTTAAAACAAAAATGTTGGTCATATAGTGTACTCCAATATTGCAATATATGTTAATTTCTGGTGGTAGGTAATTATTAATAAACAGAAAACACTTTGTTTAAAACCAATATTTATTTAAAGTTTTGAGGCCGATGGTTCCCTCGTTAGGATACAATGTAAAATTAAAATTAAAATTCGACCTCAGTTATACGGATTCGCGATTATCCGGATTTTCAACCGCCATCAAATTTTCTGGATAGTTCAATCCGTGCGTGCATCGACATGTCGCAACTGTGTTTACGCCTCGCGCGATCACTGTCCACGCTAATTGAGTCCGGTTTTAATTGAGTCTCTACTGTATAGACAAAAACAAAAATATAAGGGGTTTGAATAACTAATTAGAAACTTATGTGAAAACGACTTTAAAAAGATAAGTATTAACAAAAATGATTTAGTTATGTATATAGGTACTTAATTTTGTATTAATAATTTTTATCATTTCTGATTATTCTAATTCTAATCCTGTGTTATTTTTTGTACGATTGCAATTAGATAAATCAATCATTACGAATTAACTTATAAACCCTCGATTTTTTTATATTATCCTTATTTTCGATATTTAAAATATATTATTATCAGGAAGTTAATTTAAAATGTGTAATAAAATTTTTAACTTTTATTATGATTTGATTCATGAAATTTCCGGGAAAGTGGTGGACTATATTTTTTTCAGGGTTGTAAAAGAATAGGTTTACAAAATGAGTTTTTTCAAAGTTTTTGAAAATTTTCGATCGTATCTGTTCGTTTGGTCATTAATATATATCTTTTTTTTTTGTAACACAACCAAATAATATAATAATAAATATTCTATTAAATTTAATAAAAGTCATATAAAAATTCCTTATCAAAGGTAATTAGTATAGGTCTTTTCATATAAGCTTGCAATTGAGATAGTGTGAGTACAGTACGTAGTACGCGCATTGTTTCGTTGTGTTAAGTTTACGGATACGAGAGGAGCGTATCCGTAAACTCAGCACAGCGAAACAATGCGCGTATTACACACTATACAACACTAACTCAATTGCAAGCTTATATGAAAAGACATATATAATAAGGATTAGAAATAAAGAGAAAACAATTATCGTAATAAAAGAAAACAGTTTTTGTTCAGTTGTGTTAAGAAAAACATTGAGAGAAAAAATTACATGAAACTTAGGGCACTGAAGTGCAGTGACAGACTTTTTAAATCAGAAAAATTAATTAAATATAAATATTCCTCTAACTATTCCCATACAATACATACTTGAGAAAGAGTTACAGAAGTTTAGTTTGAAGTTTGAGCACGACAGATATATTATACGTTCAATTTTATACTTATATATATAAAAGTGTAAATGTATTTTTATTAGAGTTACTGACTTCACGATAAACATTATTAAACTATGCAACAAAAGTTATTAAATGGTATTCAATTTAATTAAAAGGATAAAGTTTTGTAATAAATAGATGCTGCGAAATAAAAAAAAAACAAGATTTCATATAATTTTTTCATACCTAGTTTTTTAATCAAAAAATGACTGTGTATAGGTGTATTATATAATACCGTATAATAATTACGCCTAGATACACACTACGCCTGTAACGGTGATGAAATAAAATTTATAAAAAGTAACAGGGAAAAATTGGTTCCTCCAGTAATTTAATTTTTACATTTAAATATTATTTTGTAATTGGATTTAAATCCAAACTTACCAAATTTTAGGTACCAATTTCTTTTTGTGGTTCTTAAATACATTTATTTACCCGAAATACTTTTTTCCCATTTTCGAGTATATACAAGCTTTCAGGAGGAACCGTGTCCACCTACCGGAATTTAGGCAAAAACAAAAAGGTCGGTAATTCCTTAAAAACGTATCCCAGGGCACCTTGGAAAAGATATTCCTCCTAAAAAGTTCAACATAACAGTAGCATGAAGAAATCAATATTTTCATGAAAGATTTTTGACCATTTTATAGATTTTAATGGTTAAAGGGATGATAAGAGTCGTATTTTGAAAACTATAATAGTATATTCGAAATCATCGTTTTACATTGTGATAAAAAGTTATTACTTTCTTTTCCCGTCCGTAATTTGACTGACTTATAGTTTCATAAAATTATATCACATGAATTTTTTTTACAAAAAACCACGATTTCTGCATTTAAATGTAGGTACTTACTAAAAAGTAAAAAAAATAATTGTCGTTCAAATTTACCTCATTCCTCATTCTCCAAACAAAAGGTGGGCGCCTACGATATTGATATAGATTAGAAATCTGTTGTTCATGGAGGGAAAGAGCCTACGCTTTTATTTGAAGAATGAAGCAAAAAAAATTTGGCCGAATTTTTTTTTTCTTTTAATTTTTAGTACATTTAAGCATGGTTTGTAAAAAAAATATTTCTCATATAATATAATTTTCTACTTCTTAGTCCAAATATTACCCAGGGTACAAAATTACTTTTGTAGAAAACTAGCGCCATCTTTTGATAAGCTCATTAACTTTGGTTAATTTACTATGATGAATGAATCTTGAATTAATTAGTGAATCTGATGTACTGTCATCAAGATTGCGTCTGTGTGCAAAATTTTATCTCGATTGGACGTTCTTAAGCGGTTAAAATATTGATTTTAAGATTCCGTACAGTCAAACAAACAGGTGAAGCTAATAGCTAATATAAGCGTGGTAAAATGGTTTTTCATCAATTGTAGAATATTTCAACCTGAATAATCATTCACATTAAAATGAATGTTTTATCGGATACTGGGTGGGAAATGCATTATTATCCTTTATCCTTGAAATTCATGTTTGAATCGTTGAATCAACAACGGATACTGTTGAATCCTCCCTACTTTAGATTTTCTATTTACTAACTTAAGCTATCCAATTTACTCTTTATTTTCGAAGAATGTTAAAAAAAGTTAAATTTTTATTGCAAAAAATAAAATATAAAGTAAAATTGAACTTTATTTAAATATTATCCAAAAATGTAGAGTAAATTGAAAAGTTAAGTATAGTAAAAAAATGGAATTTTAGCAGATTCGACAGTAAACGTAGAGATCGATGACAATATATATATAAAAGGTATGTCTAAGAGAATCTGACAAATGACTTATGTTTTTTTCACTTTTATAAACTTTTTTACACTCAACCATCGGACACATTAACATCTTAACATTCAAATTTTGTATTGTATAATTTTAATATTGCGTTCATATTTGTAAATCTTGCGTGGCTTTGTAGGGTAGCAAACATTTTAATACACGGATATATCTTAGAACATACATATAAGAATATTATTCCCATATTTATGTTTTTTACTTGATCATAATTTATCAATATCCTTCAACACATCCCTGATAATTAAATAATATTAACCTAATTACTTCTAATGTGCCATTGCGAGTTACGTATGCATATTAATGCACATACGTAAATATGTGGATGTTATCATATTAACAACTTGGAATATTAATGCATACCTATACGAAATTATTTCATTGACATACATTTCAAATATTGACATTTTACTTATGTCAGTATTAAAAGTGTCAATATTTCAATTATTAATGTCAAAGTAATGTCAATATTTCATTAAAATAAGTAATGAAAAACATATATTATTAATATTCGCGAGACATTTTTATCACACAACAGTAACAATAAGATAACTGAAATGATTTTGTTGCTGCTTTTCTATTTATGCCAGGAGTGTCTCGGTAACAACTTTACCTCAATCTTATTATAAGGTAAAAGCAGAGGTGTTAGGTTTCCAATAGAAGGACTCAACTACCACACAATCTGATGCCAGAATCACGACGTAATAAAGTTTAGCAGTTATCTGATGAAGTCGGCACAATCCACAAAAACACGATAAAGGGAAACTGTCTTGCCGACGCCACATTCGTCGCCATTTTATTTGTCCTGTTGCCGCAGCTGTTTTATAAACAACAAAAATATATAACAATGAATCATATGATTACGTCTCTTTGGTATGAAGTGTATGTGGTTTCATCTCATCATTAGAGTATACAGCATAGGAAGTCCTCCGGTAGAATCTTGAAATGTTTATTTTTCTAAATATTATTAATGGATTTACGGATTTTCATTATATTAAGAAGTTACAATTGATCAAAGAAACTTTAGGGTGGTTTCGCAACCACTTATCGGTAATTTATTTTTATACCGAGATTCATTGCTTGTTGGCAATTAAGTTAAATGAAATCATTACGGCATTTGGACGCCTTGTCTAAAATCACAAAATAAAGTGCATCAAAAATCTACTTTTCAAAGTACAATGTTGATAATGTGCGAAATTTTTGACAGATAAGTAAAATGAATTCTTTATGAACTAGAAGTCCTTGTCAGGCATTTGCAGAGAAGGCGCTCTTGTTTTGCGCAGGCCCAAATGAGTAGCGGTTTATGCATATTTTTGTTCGTGAGGTTAAAATGTCACGAAAGATGGGGAAGAGTGACCATATTTTATTTAGGGTCTTACAGTGCAATTGAGCTAAATTAGTATGTATATAATGAATGCATATGTAATTAATATGTAATGAAATGTAGTAAAACACATATCACCTTGTCCTAAATGACTATCCATTAGGATCAGTCTGACCTGTCGATAGTTTTTAATTAAAAAAATAAAAATAAAAAATCATGGGGAGGTATGGTTAGGTCACCAGAAGAGTACAGATTAGAATTAAGTCACCAATGTCTTACGTAGGTTCCTAATAAACAATTATGCAAAATTCGGAATGGATGGCATTTAATATCAAAGACAATTTTGTTTATTTATTTATTTCAATTTATTTATTTATTATTTATTCCAAACAATATCGTGTAAAAAGCAATTTTAATTTACATAAAATTTCTCTGATGATAAGAAAATTTTTTTGATAAGAATTAGAAGAATAACAACCTAACCTACATTAATTACTCCCGACAAATTAAAATTAATTTTAAATATATATTTTATTTATATTTTATCAATTTGTGAATTAACCTTAACATATACATATATGTAGTTGCTAGATAAATATATATGTAGTAGATTTTTTTGTAGGTCTTTTTAAAGACTAATTGATCTCCATAAAAATCCCTTTTATTTTATGAATAATATATAGCCTATGTCTATCCTGAAGGCTCATTCTAAATATTGGTGAAAGAATTTTTGAAATCGGATGAATAGTTTCGGAGATTACCTCCCACATCTAAACTTATAAACTTAACCTCTTTATAATATAAGTATAGATATATGGCTAGAAGTAGGTGGATTGTTTAGCGTAATATTGAATAGAAGCTTAGCCAAATTTGATATGAATATAATTATTCGGTAATCAATGACATTTCATTATTTTAATAAACAATCAACCATTATATAAATTCAGATTTTAAAAAAAAGATAACACGTGGATAATGAACGTACGAGTTTATAAAATTTAATGACAAATAGTGTTTAATATTTAAGTACAGAATATATTATTTAACTTCAACGAGACTTTAGAAGTAATTTTTTACAATATATTTTATATACATATTCCTTTTTTTTGTTGTTTCTGTCCCACCATACATTTTATCCATTTTAAAAATAAAATTCGTCTAAGTGTGCTATTCAGATAATTTTTTAATGCGTGACTTGGAGCAATATTTATTTAAAATCAGAACATTCCAAGTTCAAATTATTATTTGAATGTGTGACAAATTTACACAGTAAATTGAAAGCATTGACTAAAGTAATCAAGTCAGTGTATCAGGCCACCTAACCTCAATTCCAGCATGTACGTTGGTACAAGAACGGAAAGCAAAAAGGGTATGGGCTACGAGGATTTTAATTACACTTTACGGGTCGGTTGTCAATTTGACTGTGCTAAATTGTAAACCCTTGTCGAATAAAAAATATCCCTGCCGACGTAAATTGAAAATAAATTGAAAACAATTTCAAACTTGATGAAGATATTATTGAGGAACGGGTGACAATTTTTTAACCGCGTTATCAAATATTGCAAACAATCCACTTTATTGGATTACTTCAAAGGGAAAAAATATTCTATTAACTCGTGTCGCATTACATTATTTATATACATTTATCTGCTCTTTATGTGAAACTATTATCGTATAATTATGTTTTTAATTTTCTTAATTATTTTTTTTAAATATAGATAAAATACGATTATGTAATACGTATCACATCAATATTCTTACTATGTACAAACAAAACTCTGAAAAAAAGTAAATTTAAAAAATCAATATTCCGACTACGTAAAAAGTTATATTTAAATAAAAAATTGGGAAGATTAGCCGTTCTAGTTTTTTAATCGGTTCCGACTTTTAATGTCGCTATGTTCCGCATTAGAATTTATTATTTGTTTGATGTGTGTATCGATCATGAAACTATCATAAAATCACATAGATATTCACACCTAACTGGAATCGAATCAAAAGGCAAAAGAGGAACCGATGTAAGATATAAACACTGGTGGTCATTATTTTTTCATCAATTTTTGTACTGTGTTTGTAAATTTATGTAATAAACGATAATTCTCCCATTCAAACATTTTTTTTGTTTGATTCGACATGGGAAAATGTGATATGATATGAAATTTTGACTGTTAGTGCTTTACAGTTTACTTCATTTCTGACCACATTTAAAATATAGGTCAACTTTGCGGACCTTAAGGAGGCGCAGTCACGCACTTTCCTGTATAGAATCCGTTCAGGCGTTTTCGCAGTGATGAAATCGCGCAGTCGTGCATTCAAACCCTACAGGGTTTTGTAAACCCCGCATGTGCCGGTGTATTTTAGACCCGAGAACAGGTGTGGAAAGGGTTGATTGCTCTCCAAATACCAATGCGGATTCCACAACCTGAGGCTAAAAATGCGTCCTAATCATGATAAAGGCATCTGAAAATTTCGCCACTCCGGTAAAAAATTATTTTTCAGGTTTCGTTCACCGTAATATGAGTAAAAACTGAAATTACTTTTTTACTCGATACCGTTATTTTGCAAGTATTTTTCAGTTTTCTAGAATGTCAAAGCTCCAGTCTTGAAGGCAAATGGAAGTTGATGGAGTTTTGTATGAATGTGCGAATGCGAGGTTTAAAAAGCGCCGTAATTTAAAGATGAAGGGAGGGTTGATGCCACATAACCGTCGACCTCCGGAAACGGTGTAAATTGTCAAATTCCCGCAACGTGTCTGTCTGTTAATGGGATAGCTAGTACGTACTCACGTGTGAAGGGGAAATTGATTTCATTAACAAATAACTCAATTTCAATTTCGATACTAAAATAAGTTGGTATATATTACGCGCAAAGCAAATTAAAAAATTCTATAATTTGTAAAATTTTTAAAAAACGACCATCAAAAAATGGGTTTTGGGGTAAGTAATACAATTTATTGAAAAAAAATCTATCCATATTTCAAAAAAAAAAAATTATAACAATAGAATATTAAATAATCTAATATATATATATATATCATAAGTTTTTAGTTAAAAAAAATAGCATAAAGACGCATCAACCTATACATTATTGTAAACTTTTCAGTCTATTTTAAAGAGAAAGTGCCATTTATAAATATTATAAATATATCAAAAACCAATTAAATAAAAACATATACGTACGGAAAAAATCTGTGGAAAAAATTAATCTGTTTGCGACTTTTAAGTTAGCTCATCAACGCTCGATTATGCAAAAAACTTGTATCCCTCTCTCCCGAAAGTTGAGATTTTTGTTTTAGGTATCAAGACACCAATTTCTCAGTTACCGTTTATCATTTAAAAACAAAGATAATCAGCAGTATTTTTATTAAATAAGTAATATGGAAATATATGTATAAAATTAGTGACATGGAAATAAATATACGAATAATTTTCTGAATGTATTTACTTGTTAATTAGTCAAGCTGAAAAAAAGAGATTTTCAAAAATAAATTGTCTTAGAAATGGTAATGACTGCTTAGTGGCTATATTCCATCCCCTTATTCCGCCCTTAGCATCATCCGAGAGATCAGCATTTCATAATATTCTGTGAAACAGAATACGACGCACCCTTGGAAATATGAAAGTGCATCATTTAGAATTATTGCTACTATGTTTCAATTGTCTTGTACTATCTGTCGCAATTGCCTTGACGCCAGTGACAGTGCCGTCGACATCAGCCTAATGGAGTATGAAAGAAGATAAGTTTTATAAATCTTGAAAATTGAATGCAATCTACCGAGTCGGAAAAACAGCTGATAGTTCCTGGAGATTTTGTATTACTGTACAATTCCGGAAAGTTTGTACGTGTATTAAAAATAATTCTTCCTATTATTCGTGTTGAGATAATAATTGAACATTTAATATAGGTTGTGCTTAACCATTATTTTGATGATTAATGATTAATTAATTAAGGATAAATTATAGAAGTCTCATTATCAAATTTTGAAAGATCTTTATATATGTTCGAATCAAGAACCTTTCATATATTACTATAGTCTTTACTAGAGACATCTTTTGAATTTTTTCTCATTAACAAGTTAGTATACAGAGCTTTCGTACTAATAATATCTTTATATATTTTTTTTAAAATGGAGTTTTGGGTGATGTTTCTCGAATTCAAAACACTTTATTTCTTTCGTTCTCATATACGATTTTTAGTAAAATTAGTAGATAAATAAGTGCTATATTTAACGAAACTGTCAAAACTTTTCAACGAGTTCTCGCGAGCTTTGAAATATTAAGTGCCCTCACTTGGAGTCTAGACAGCAATGCGCAGTAGACAATTTGCAATTGTACCGAATAATTTCCCTACCGGCTTTAAGAGCAGAGAAAAGTTAATAAAAATTGAAAATCCCTCAGCAACTGCTCGGAGCCCGGATGAAGCAGCGACAATGTGCGCGAAGGTGGAAAAACTATCAATGTTCTCCCTATTGATGGCTATTTTTGGTCACTGCAAACCGATCGAGCGAAAGTTTTGATGCAGTTGCATTTTTACGCGACACCCTGTGAGTAAAGCCTTTGTCATATTTTCAGATAAGGGTGAAAAGAATATAGCGACCCCCGACTAGTAACAACGTTATAAAGTTATGACAATATGAGATAAAGTTTAGAGATTGGCGAGGAATATAGAAAGACTGTTGGAAAAGTGATTACCGTTAACACTTACGAGTTTGGACTTTCTTGGCTATGAATATTTATGTCTTACCCGTCCCTTAAAATCACGGAACATAATAATTGCAGGATTTTGAACCTGAAAATTTATGGATAGAAAGCCAGTTGTTTTTTCAACATGAATTAATTCGCTTAAATATAATAAAATAATAATATAAAAATCATAAGACCGTGTAATTTCGACCATTGTTGTTATTGAGATGATTGCGTATCAGACTCTAATTACAAATTTACGGACCGACAGACAGACGGACAGAGAGATAATGTTTGTCCCGGATTTTATCATAACGGTTTTAGCATAATAATTTTTAGTACCTCTTTTTTTTTTTTTTTGTATGAATGTATGAATAATTTGTGATGTATCAGTGTTAATTTGAGATTTGTCCAAAAATTTTCTTATTCTAATCGTAGGACTTTTAATTATGTTTATTCAAACATTTATATTTTTAATAAAAGTAAGACGATAGTTTAAGGTGCTTTTTGGTCGCGTGTGTTTGAGATTACGACATTGGTCTACGTGTGTGACGTGTTAGTGGTTACTAGTAATCTAGTAGGTGAGGGTTTGAGTTTCTTTCGACCACCATAGTAGTCCTATTTTACATCGCACAGGAGTTTTACTTAGTTTGAAAATAGTAAGAATTTTGTTATGACACATATTATGTGTACATATCTCTATCAAAAGAAACATTTATAAAATACTATATTATTCTATAAAAAAATAATGAATAACAATTAATTTTCTCAGAATGAATCTCAAAAATGCTATGACGACAGTAATTTAGAAATAAAAAACTATTTGTTCATTTCCGTTTGAGAGCAAAAATTATTTGACCCATGCCATTAGACCTTTGCCATATAAAAGATCTAGAGTAGATATGTCGAACTATCATAAAAACAGCATTACCTTACTCACATTCAAATATGATTTTTGACACAGGCCATAGAAAAACCGCCTTCCAATTGGATCCCGTTGTCAATGGCAGAAAAAATTATCTCGGTGTCTAAAAGTAACCAAAGCATGGGAGATGGCCCATTAAGCCCTTATTGGTTAGGCGGGGGGCGCGCCGATATAAATCACCTTCTCTTAATGGGGCAGAGCCCCGGGCCTGTCTTAAGCTGCGGGAGGGAGCCCCCTCATGACAATATCACTGGCAAACACGGACATGTAACGCAGTTAAGCCGTAATCTTTTTATTTGCTAATGTCACGCGCTTAAGCTCAGGATAATTGGTATACGGCGGCAAGAATGCTTAGCATGGGGAAGATGCAACAACGGGCACTGACCTTCCATAACATTGTTATGCATTATGCGAGGACTTCTTCCGGAATATATGTTTGGTATTGTGTGGGCAGTGAATGGCATTTTGATTCCTTGCCCTGTTACTTTATTCTATTCAACAAAGCTGGATAAGAGTAGAAGAAGAAATGCCAACCTGGCGGCAAACGAAGAGGTCCAATATAGGAATTTTCAAATATAATATATATGATATACATATATATACAGTGCTTATATAGATATATAGATAATAGATGCACTATATAGATGTACAGTGCATCTAAATTTAAAATAGAGCTATTAAAATAGATGTTCTGTAAATTTTGTCAATTTACTGTAGGATATTTCTCAATAATATTATATAAATGTACATTATATATAAAATAAAATATCTAGGATAATGAAAAAAACTAAAAAATTTAACTCATGGTGTGTCATTCGTTTTCTCAAATTTTCAAAAATAAATTGGTAAAACACAATATTTTTCAAACAAATGAAGCAGCCTTTCTAATTTAAATCTTGCCGGACAAATACATGAATAATTTCGTCATGGGTTCCAACATAAATAAATAAAAAAAATGAAGTAAATCGTCATAGATTCCAACGTAAATAAATAAGTAAAATTTTGAAAAATGCATGACAGCAAAACTTAAATCATCGCCAACTCATGTTTAGTATCAATTTAAAAATACATATACCTACTTCCTTTATTAAATTAAATTTAAAAATTAAAAATTAAATTAAATTTTTCATTTGCGATTATTTAACAGATAAAGATAAAATGAATTGGTAAATTCTATGTTTTGTGACTTTGTGATTCTTATGGTGACTTTAACGTTTATTCATTCTGCGAATTATTATTTGCATTTAGTTTTTTCTTGGGCAAATAATTTCTAAGAAATTATAAACGTGTTCAATCATATTAAGGAATTATTGCAGAAAGTTGGAAACGATTATTTTCTTTTATTTTTAATAGAATAATATTTATTTTATAAGAGTAATAGAATTCAGTAGGACATTTAAAAGTGGAGGCCAGGGCCCATACTTACAAGCTATGTATGGGTGATAATAATGGTGATGAAAATAATACAAAAAACAGTGTAATGTTTTTAATGCATACTTTTAAAGGGAAAGTGAGCCTTTTAGTATATGACTCGTCTCAAGTTTGTAATGACATGCTTCCTATGTAAATATACTGTTGATTTCGAGTTCATTCTCATAATATCCTGTACTATCTGAAACCTTTCCTTTGAGCAATCACTCATAGTATTACAACACTTGAGACCAAACGCCCGTTCTCCTTTTCTACAATTAATACAATTATTTTCATCGTCACAATTAATGATATTTCCTTTCGAACGCCAGCCAGAAATAAAAGAAAACAAAGAAAACCGATTTGTAACTTTTGTCTCCCTTTAACCGGTAATGACCGTGACGATGGAACTGTTTGGGAAAATGAAAGTCTTGGAAAAATGAAATCACGGGGAGAAGAAAACTGCAGCAACGAGGAATATCTAAATCTCCAGCACTTAGCGTCTCTTACGAGCGTTAACGCAGATACATGGTCCAGGGATGGTGACTCATAAACCACCCTCGTACTGTGTGAGGGGAATGTTTCATCCGCAGATACCTACTTTTAACAAGGCAACACAAATTTATTTACGTATTGTGTATTTAACTTTACAAATTTAAATTTAGCAATACAAATAGTAATATTTAAATATCTTCCATCTCACCCCTAAGTAACAAATGATATAATTATCAAAATTTTTAATGATATATATCGATATATGTTCTAAATCAGTTTCTTCCATATATTCGAATGAACTATGTTAGAGACATCTACGGTCCTTCACATGACATAGTATATATAGATTTCGCAGCTAGTAATGGTACCTCTGTCTATATTTTTAAAGTGGAATAGTAAGAAATTATTTTTTATTTATATAAATATAATACTCTTCCGAATTATTTAGCATATATAGGCACACTGGAATACGCCTAGAAATTATTATTTTCAATTTTATTACATATTTAATTATTTATTGATAGTTACCACCTGTACCAGTACTCTGAACCAATTTTTTTGCCAGTATACTATTTGAGAATTAGACCATAGTTTAATAACTCTGTTAAAAAAATTATGAAAGATCTACCCACCGAAAAAATATCTGGTTACCATCGAGGTACAAACTCCGAAATATATCACGTGTGTCTTTCTAATTGATTAATCTTATTTGTTTTAAGTAGGTATCAAAGAAAATTATCTTAAATTATTATTAATTATCTTAAAGTATCTTAAATTGCATCTTTACAATAAAATTTTATATCATTAAAAAATTAAAAAACAACTATATAAATAACGCTTGATTTTGATATATAAGTACGTAGGTACATCTCACTTTTTAATGAGATCTTTTTTCCATTTGGTTAGTACCTTTTATTTCTCTTTTAACTTTTGAACCCGCTGGATGCCAGGACTTTCAATTTCATTTATATCAACAGGAAAATTTTTCCTGTAAAATTAATTTAATTTCAATTGTACAAAAGATTAAAAGATCACATCTAAAGCACTCCAGAAAGCTTTAGCTAGGTACTTGGTAATTCTTCATGAAGCTGTTCTTATACAGATTAATTCAGAGTTTTTTTTTTGTGAATACTATTATCAAGATGATTACATTTTTAAATAAACGTTTTTCTTTGTTTTGGTTGGGTGGAAGTAATAAATTGAGGTTTGTTTCCCGCGTCGCTGATTCTCCCCCGAGGGGTGGACTTCTCAGCAAGGGATGCTCGATCATCTCATGATATATCGGGCGCCCTGGCCAACCTAGGCTGAGCAGACGATGGATGGTGATGTATCCTTCCAATGGATTTCACCAAATACTTAAGTAGAACTAAAGATAAAACAATGGGCAAGAGGAGAGGCAACATTTGCGTTTAGTTTATTAATTTAAAAAAAATTATCAACAGATGCCCGTCATACAACAAATTTACAGGAAAAGTAATGTTAACATAATTAAAAAACGTAAGTTCAAAGAAACCTTCATAAAATTCAGAATATAGGTATTTAGAAATATATTTATCCTATTGGTCGCAAGACTAGAAAAAAAAGAAATTACACATAATCGAGGAATTTTCAGAACTCTGGATGTTTTACAATAAATTGGAAATCACTAGATGGGCCTGGAAATTTCCGGCTAGATTCGCGAAACTTCTGAAAATTTAAAATGGTATATAAACAAGACGACGCCAATGCACAAAGAGTTCTCATAGAAACGAGCGATATGAACCCGTGGGATTGACTATGAATAAGCAATAGACCAAAATATAGCGATATAGAAAAATACCTACATACGTCTTTATGGAGTAATCTCGAGTATGAAATTCGTCCGAATTACATAATACTACTCCAGTTAAGTTCGTGATAAGTGATAAGATTATTAGATTAAATACAATTTTTATTAATTTCAAGTACTTCATTTGCCTCGGGATCCCGTGACACTATTTATTCAAATTGAAGTTAAAAAATCAGAAAGTTTTAAATGAACTTAAATGCAAAAGTGATGTATCTTTTAAATACTTTTTTTTTTTTTTTGACAAAATTAAATTAATTATATTTTATGGCGTGAATTCTGAATAAAATATATCGGCTATGGAATATCATCATTCCACTAGCCCATAGACATGTACCAGAGTGTATATTATATAAATAAAAGCATAGTATAACATATTTATATACAATATATAAAATAAAATACATTTAGCTAAGACGTGTGAGATAAATGATATGTCATTATTGTCGAAGTGTACAGTATCATTATCATTATTATTATTAGCCCCATACTCTTTTGGAGGTGATTTTTTTTTAATCTGCCATACTTTATTTTCCCATTACACGATCAAAAACATTGGGCTTCTCCGATTAATTTTATCCTCTCCGATTAATTTTAAGAGTTTAATTTTTATTTTATTTCTAAACTTATTGAGTAATGAAAAAAAAATATTTGTAGACAGTATTTAATAAATATTGATATTTAATTCAATACAGCCGAAGAAAATACTATTAATAGGTAATAGATAAAATTATCCGTTAAAACAATTTTTTAATGTCAAAAGCTAATGATGACTGCTACAAAAGAACAGTTACCAGGTCTTTTTAAAATATGGCTAGATCACTTTTAAAGCCTAAAGTATATAACAATTTAAATTTTAATAGCAACGCATAAAGAATTACTTCTTCGAAGTAAGTTGAAATCTAAAATTTATTCAATGATTTCAATATTTACAACTTACACACAGCGCACAACTCGTAAATTCAGATACACATTTTTATGACAACGTGATGTCATCAACATTTTATTGCTTTTTATTTGTTCGCTTATACATATATTTATGTAAATATATTTACATTGGTAAGGCACCCACAATATGCGTTTGTATGTTTTTACAAGAAAAACACGAATATTTTGCATATATTACAGACGGTCGTAATCCTTCGGCGACAAAATATATTCATTCATATAGGTAGTCGGTGAAGGTTTATACAACGGTGTTCAATTCTTTAGTCTTGGTATGTTTACTATCAACGTTTCATTAAGTACACTACTTAGATACATTTAATTGTTATTTCGGGTTTCGAGTTAGGCCGGATGACAAAGAAACGGTTGGACTTCCGAGGGTCGCGGCAAGGGGCGAGGCGGGGAACCAGTTGTTCGAGGGCCTGGTTAGGATTTTACGATAATTGAAACAATGAGAAGTGCCCTGCTCACATTAAAGACTTTATAGTCTCCCTTATTTCATTGTTCTTTTGGAAAAAAGACTTTCTGGTAAGTTTATTTTTAATAAATACATATCATTATCATCATCTGTCATTTTCTATACGCTATTTATTTTATGGCTTCCCCAAATTTCTTTATTTCAGGAGAATTTGATAATTTCGAGCAACACTCCACTCAAGCTATTGTCCGTCTTCGGAGCGACGTAGTTTGCAATTTTTTTTGATGCATTAAATGATTTCGACTACTTTTGTCTGCTGTCTTATTCGCTTTTTTTCCTGTCTCTTCGGTGTCCAACATATATTACAATCTTCCCATGCTTGTTTGCGTTACTTGAATTTTCGGACCACTTATTGGTTGAGATATTTGGCAGCCATACCTGAATATGGAAGCATGCATTGATTGCATACTATTCGCTTTAAATAACCGAACACTTTGTTGTAAATAGTTCTCATATTATAATCATTTATACCTGGGATACCAACGACGACAAATACCTTTGTAAAGACTGACCTGATTGACAAATACCTATGAATGTCAAATCGAACTCGAAAACTTCGAACATCGGGTGGCCAATCTGACGAGATGAAACGATAACAAATGATCTGAAAAGGTGACCAAGTGGAGTGGAAGGTGAAGTGTGAGAATGACTAGAATGATTACATTAACTTAAGTGCTCAATATTTGTGAGAATGCAAGAAGCAGGAAGTGATAATCTGTCTTAGAGATCAAAATGGATAAAAACACCGCGAATAAAAACCTTTTAAGACTAGTACTCAAGATCTACCAGAAGCTGTTGAGCCAATAGTGATAAGGATGATATTTAAGAGTAATGTAACATATTTCTCCAATTTGCTTTGTGTACGCTAACATTTTTCTCTAATATGCTACTCAATTTTATTCAACTTTGAAGCTTGAAATGCGCCTTGAAGTTAAATAAGTATTGTTTTAATTAAACGTAAGCTCTCAATTAAAATTTCAAACACTGGCATCCACTCTATTGTGCATTGTGCAGAGAAGGAAAAGACAATACAATTTGAACATCGTCTACAAAACAATCCAATTATCGTTTGAATTGTATTCGGCAAAAGATTTTCACATTTGAACCGAACGTAATAATTAATTTTCCGCTGCGTAATCTCGCGAACGGCTGCTTGGTTATTGAGGAAATGTCAATAGGTAGTGACTGGTGGCCAAGCAAGCTTGCAGTCGCTGCGCCTCGCTAGGAACGTTTGATGCTATCATTCCGAAGGCTTAGATATAATTAGTTCCATGGAGAGCGCTACCTACTTTTAATGCCGGTCCACGCCTTGCACATAATTCCCCTTTTGTATGTGCGATGCACACTCTAACGGCAAATTTATATGGTATTTACTTAATTTTACGCTGAGAGTAATATTCAAAGAAGGGAATGTGCACTTTGCATGTTTTTACCTTTGATGTTCCTAGCTACTTAACTGAGTTTATTACTTGCAACAAGAGAGAACAGACCATATTATGTAGAGTTTTATCAATAATAGTAAATTATTTACATTTAATTTTCGTAAGTTTTTAACGTAACCAATGAAATCTAATGATTAAGGGCAAAATATTTATTATTTTAATTTATTTTTAATGAGACACTAAGAGAATACTGGATACAAAATGCATAAAAAACAATACATTACTTATTTAAATGCCCGCTATCCCGAGTGTCTTCGGCCTGCTCTAGCAACAAACATACAGGGTTATTAGGAAAACATTAATAACCTCGTAGGACTATATTACTGCCTTGATTATGAGTCGAAAATGCTCAAGAAGCCATGACCTAGTTATGGAGTTATGAAATATTAAAATATGCATTTTTTCCCAAATTTCTGACTTATTCTTTACAAAACATTGAATGATGTGATTACAGTAACTTACGTCGATTACGGAAAATTTATTCGTTTCAACACAAGTTAAATAAACTGATAATAACACTGCCGAAATTCCTATTGGAATGTTTTCCCATTGGAATTCGAAGGTTATAATTATTTTATGTGATTTGTCTTATGGGGAATGAATTTTTCATTTTCTATATAAGTTACTATAACGTTTTATAAAAAATAAGTCAGTAATATTGAGAAAAAAAATGCAAACTTGGATGTCGTATATCTCCATAACTATTGATATTAGGTCATAGTTGCTTAAACATTTTCGACTCATAATCAAGCCAGGAATATAATCTTGCAAGGTTATTAATGTTTTCCAAATAACCCTGTATATGTTCTGAGTGATCATGTACGAATATGTAAACAATGGTTCTATGGGTTCAAAAAAATTGATGTCATGCAGGGATGACTTTTTAAATGTCTGCAATAATTCCAGCATCAATATTTGGGTCAATACAACACATTTTGTGCTGATCCGTGTATGGTATATTCTTGTGATGGGAAAAAAATTAACGACATTATTAGGATGCTTATTTATAAAAAAACCAACCCATAAAAACCAAGTTTTTATTATACCCCCTTTCTCATTTGTATTGTTTCCAATTTTATATACTATCAATATATTCCTCTTGCTTTAAGTTCATGTGGAAAATCTTTTCCATGTATATTATTATCCTTAAAACTTATAGAATATTGAAAACGTAATAATTGGTACAGCGAATATAGAAAACGTAATAACTGGTATTGGTATGGCACGGCGTCTGCGAAACCGTCTGATCGGACCCATGGCTCTAGTCTGACTAGTTGAAACAGGTTTCGCGCCTTCTCCACGCGTCGGGCTCCTTTCTTACTTGTATGATTTCCAATTTGAAAAAACCGTTAAAATTTCGAAAAATCCAAAATTATACTATAATTAAATTTTTTTAAACGAAAATTTGTCAAATCATTTTTATCGTCGCCACAAGTCCGCCTGCCAAGTTTCAGCTCGATTGGAACACGAAAAAAGGGTTAAAAATTGATCCAAAGTTTTTTCGGAGACAAGCAGACGCTACGAGTTAAAAGAAAGGGAGTAAAAAACTAACCCATGAAAACCAATTTTTTATTTTACTCCCTTACTTTGTAAATTAAGTTTACCATCATGTAATTAAATAATTGATTGACTGAAAATGAAACATGTCTGGACAAATATCTATGTCAAAAATCTCTAAAAATATCTCTTTATTATTTGATTTCTTCCCAAAAAAATCGAAGTGTGCTGTCATCTGTGAACCAATTGTCATAAATTTTCGAAATTCGCAGTGAAGAACTTATTATACCTACCGACGGAGTAGTTCAAGTTTTAAATATTCCGTGACGTTATTAGGCCGCCGTAGGTAGTAATCAAACTTTTGTAATGATTCCAATTTGAAAAAACCATTAAAATTTCTAAAAATCCAAAATTATACTATAATTATTATTATTATTTAACGAAAATTTGATAGATCTTTTTGATCATCGCTCGAATCTGCACGCAAAGTTTCAGCTCGATTGGATCACGGGAAATGGGTTAAAAATCGATCCAAAGTTTTTTCGTCAAGAAAACAAGCAAGCAGACGCCACGAGAGTTAAAAAGAAAGGAAGTAAAAAAGTAACCAATAAAAACCAAGTTTTTACAATACTCCGTTTCGCATTTTCGGGTTTTGTGTCTACCATATGCTTCGGAATCTCCATACAACTTGTTTGAAAAAACCGTTAAAAATTTGAAATTTTCAAAATTATTCTATAATTATTATTTTTTTAACGAAAATTTGATAGATCTTCTTGATTGTCGTCACGAGTCTACTCGCAAAGTTTTAGCTCGATTGGATCACGGGAAAGGGGTTAAAAATCGATCCAAAGTTTTTTCGTCAGACAAGCAGACGCCACGAGTTAAAAGAAAGGAAGTAAAAAGAACTCCGGATTTCTCGCAACATGCAATTTTATGTCAGATAAAGAAAGATTATTAATAGCTCCATTAAGTATCTTGTGTAGCACAACAAGATCGGATATTTTCCGTTGGAACTCCAGTTTGCGCATTTTGAAAAAGGCAAGACGATCCTCGTAGCTGTGAAAATTTCTGCGCTGACCAGCTCTATTGGACAAAATACGTAGAAACTCTTTTGATTTTTGCAGCATTTATTGTGTATAATGTTATATTTTTCAATAATTTTTGCATGCAATTCGGATTATAATTTTTGATTTTGATTTGCAAAAGTAATTTTTGAATCAATTATGCCGTATATATCTGAGTCCAGTGCTAATACCCTGATGATGACCCTGCAGTGGGATCTGAAAATTCGGCTAGAGAGGTTGGATACAAAGACAGAATATCCCAGAAAACCACACACAGAATATAAAGTATGTGTAGGTATATGTAAAAAGTAATGTTTGTCAAAATGAACAACATTGTACTCTCTTTTGAAAGAAAAATGTTTAAAAAAATATGTGACCACTTATTGGCAAATATATATGTACGTAAGTATATTAATGAAAAACGTAAAATTGGAATGGACATCCAGTAAAATTTAAATTCAAAATATTTTGAGGGACCATAGTATTTTGTAAAAAATGTTAAAGAAACATAATAAAACGGGAAACTTGTAACATTTGAAAAAAATATAAAAGATACAAATTTTGAGTATTGAAAAGTACCTTTATAAAGACAAAAAGATTATCTCTTCTTAATAAATACAGGTAGTAGTAAAATATAATTTATAATATATTGCACTCGCCTAGAGTTCAGGTACTCCAGCAGTCGAGCGTCTTCCCAAGAGACCACCAAGTCAGTCCTACTTTCATAGCACAAGTGCTCAACTTAATATGAAAATAATATGAGAATTTTTGTAATACGTATTCTATGCGCATTTTAATAAGATGCTTATCATCACTTATATACGAGTAGGCTTACCTGTATAGCACAAAACTCAAATAAGAGCACTATAAATAGTACAAGCAATATAACCATAACATTTGAATTCACAAAAAATTACCTAACCTTAAATAACAGTGTATGTAGTTGGAAATCTAAAGCAGTTCATTGAAAAAAAATTATGCAAACAGCTTTCAATTTATTTTTTTCTATTTAATATAATTTTTTTTATTAAATTTCAATTTAACTTCTTCACAAAGATCAAAATGATTTCATGGTGACAAAATTACATTATATCCTGACGAAGGGCACATGGCCTCTGAAACATGTTGATTTATTTCTACATATAAGTGCTGAAAGGGTAGTACATTTTTATTAATTATGTCAATATATAAAGTACTTAATATTAAATTAAAAGTATAAGGGAGATATATTAAAAAATCTGGAGATCATAAATTAATTTATAGTTATTGCAGTCATTTTCATACAGGTAAAACTTGTATGAATTTTTATATTAGAATCGTGGAGCACTGAAGGAATTACACTAGCATTAGTCACCAAAAATTAATTAAATTTACTTTTTTTTTAATACTTAATTATTACACAAACAAAATTTGTTTTGTCATAGTTTATGGCATACATTGATTAATACTTTCACTGACAAGTTATTTAAAGAAATTAAAATGGCGGAGTAATGTGCTCTCCCGCAAAGATCCTTCTGAGTGACGCGCGCAGCTAATGATAATCATGTTACCAGGGTTTGAATGAAAAGGAAAAGATTATTATTTAATTATTTAATATTGTAATGTATACGAAGTAGCGTATCGAAATAAAGTTTTTTTGTGCAAATTAGAGGAGTTTGAATAATATTTTTTTTTACTAAAAAAATAATATAAGCATAAGATTCCAAATAAAATGGCGCATTTTATTGAAAAAAATGTACACTACATTGTATATTATTAATCTGCAAAGTTTAACAAAAAAAGATAAATATATTTTGAGATATTTTCTCCGCCACTCTGGAAAATAGAGATTCAATTTTTAAAAAAAGTTCCATTAAAATAACATGCTAGTTTCCAATTGCTATAACTTGTCAAATTTTTTGAATTTATGATTCACTATTCTTAGAGCTTCAAGCTATAAAATAAAATAAAAACACGATTTTCGGAAAACGTCATGGTGGTGTAAACCCATTACCATATTTCAATAGCAATAACTATCCTGAATTTTCTAAACATCTATTATTTTATATTAACAAGAGTTTATAAAAATAAAATAGCATTACAGTTAGATAAATTAGCAATTTTAGAAATAAGAAAAGCGCTAAATATTATATATCACAAAATCCTTTTTTTTCAAATACTTGCCATTTAAATTTGTTTTCACATTAGTTTTTAATAATTTGTTCTGCTCCCATATATTCATTTTTGTTTTTTTTTATGTCTATAATTCGTTTTTTCATTTTTAATATACATTGTATGCTGATGAAGGATTGGCCCCGGAACAGGAGCTATTAATTCCATAAATAATAGTTGCATACATAGTGTTTTCTTTTTATTAATATCAATAATATTACTGTAATGATGTCAAGTTATTATGCTATTAGCGAAAAATAAGAGTTCTACTATCTCATCTTGCCAATAAAAAAGTTGATTGGTTATCCTTAAAAGATAGATATATGCTACAACTGAATTGAAGATAATTTAATTTTACACAATTCTTCCCTACACGATTTTTTTTGTATCTCTAACGTATTAGGCAGCGATTCCATGGCAATTCTTTTCCCGACTTGATTCACTAAAACCATTAATGCTCAGCTTCTATATGTTCTAGGGCAATTTTAAAATCATAAAAGTCTTTAGGGAGAAATGCAAATCATAACAGTTAAAAACCGCATACAAATCCGTTCAGTGGTTTTCGAGGTTAGCGCGGTCAAGCAGACAGACAGAGGGACAAACGCTCACCGGGGACTTTATTTATACTATGATATACATGTCGCATATACATTCTTATTATTTTCTATTTAAGCTAAAATCTCTTACTATGTTCATATATATTCTAAATATCCGGTTATTCTAAATACTTTCACAGAGATATTTTCTTCATTCGTCAAATATACCAGATAGATATACCTACTGAGTCTACACAGAATACGTTCGCAGACGTGACTTTCCATTTTAATGTACATAGTAGAGACGTACTTATTGTGTATTTGCACATCGTTAGCCATGCTATTGACACAGTGCGGTGCATTCAGAGATCTCTTCTGTACCGACGGATGCCAGCGGAGAGAGACGACGGACGACTTATTGATTTGCCATTTAACTGTTTTCTCCGCTTTTTTTTCGACGGAAATGGGATCTGGAGCATCCTCAAGAGAGTTCATAATCTTAAAACTATTCAGAGAGCGTCTATTTAGTTACAATAATTCAATTTAATATTTTCAGAATATCGTTCCAATGCTATGTTCGAGGTTGTCATCGCAAGACGGGCACCCTGCCATTGCATTGCCAGTCGCCTTAGGTACAACGTTGATATTAAATAATCAAAACATTATTACAATTATCTTAACTTACTAAAAATACATCATTATTGGAGAATTGCGTATTTCATCCATGACAACATTTGAAAATTATCAAACGATTTATGTACTAAAAAATGGCGGCCCTCGTAGCGCAGTGGGTATGACACTACCTTGCTTCTCACACGGAGGGTTCCGGGTTCGATTCCCGGTGAGATCACAATTTAATCTAAGTGATTTACTCAAGCCTGGGTGTTGTTTTGATGTATTTTGCTTCTGTAATTGGGCCTCCTGGCTTGTTGAAGCGTAAAAAAAGAAAAAATATTTCTACATTTTATTTTTAATTTCTGTTGATCATTGTCTTCTTTTGTAATATAATTTACAATAATATTCATTATATAAACCACTAATTTGTTGAAATACAAATATGTTTCGGGACCGATGGTCCCTTTACCAGTATACTAGGTATATTAAAAATTATAAATGAAGACAAAAGGAAAAGTTAATACATTTAGGGGAGGGAGATAAATTTAAGCACTAATGTGTGAACAAATTTAAAGGGTAACTATTTGCAAAAAGGACCTGGTAATTTATAATATTTAATTTACTGTTGACGCTTTTTCTAAATTCCAAAATTTTTAATTTATCCAACTGTAATCCTACAGAGCTTGTATGTAAGATTTGTAAACCACTACTAATATTTTATTGGATTTAGTGGTTTATGCATAGTATATTCCTGTTTTTTATATTGATTATGCCATCACAAAGTCATTTTGGATTAATTGAAGAAGAAATGAAATCATTTTCTTGTATTGCACGCACTGGTGATATTTTAACATCCAACTGTATGCACTGTAAAGGTAATAAAAACTGTGACACTTCCGATTAAAAAATATAAGTACCAGTATTGAGTCAGCATCCAACCCTCCTAATTCGTAAAATGGAAATTAAAGAATATTCCATAAGATGTCATTTGGATGCCGGTCATAAACTTTCGTCCCGCTAATGCCTCAGCCGCCCTTTTTAGATAATTGACAAAAGATGTGGGGGTTTGGCATTGTCGCATATCATTGAAAATACCTTTAAACCATTCCGACCACCAGCAACTTCCGGTTGAAATTAATTACAGATTTTTGAAAATTAAATCACCAAGCTAAATAGAATAGAACGCCAAGATAGTTTCCGTCTTTCTCAAAACATTGAACAATCCGTTTTTACCCCAAGTCGGTTAACTGTTGAGTTTCTTGTCCACTGGAAATCCCCCAAAAAAACGTCTGCTCATTTGGAGAAACGATCCCCCTTCAGGGGAAGCAATAAGTTTTCGAGAACATAAATCTAAAACAATAAAATATCCCCCAACGTGATAAAATATGTGTAATAACAAAAGAAAAGTAGGCGTCTAAAATATTTTATTTATGGGGAGTTATTGCCGAATTGTCGCAAAAGAAAACGTCATAAGTTGTGGAACGTCGAGCTTTTTATTGCTCTGGTCCAAGTTAAGTCGGCAGTCATGGTCAGAACTTAACCGGGAAATAAAACTGAATGTCTAAGTATTTGGCACCAGTTGCAGATATCGCTGAAGTTTTCAAATTGAAATCTAAATTAAAGTGTGTTATGTTACTTTTTTTCAAACATCGAGGCGAAGAGAAAGTAATATAAGGTCTATATCATAAATAATATCTACAATCACAACTTTGTAGATGAGCCGCTGAACACGTTACCGGGCAAGCCGGTAGAGAAGCCTAATTATTACCTAAAATACTGAAGCTGTCTCTGATAGATACATAATTTACTTTTAGATTAAATAGATAAATTGGAAAGACGGATAAATAAGATCAAAATTCAGTAAAAAAACTTGCAGATACGCTAACATCATAAAAGGCTACCATGCGAGAGTGAAATGAAAACCATGGTAGAGCCACGTAGAACAGCATGTCACGTTCCGTACACATAACATCTTAAGAATGAAGTCTAGTAGGTACCCGAAAACAGAACTGATGTTTAATTTAAAATTATACACCAGTGCTGGTTCTTTATGCTGACAGTAACCAAGGTATATAGATTCAAAAATAAAAATACTGACGCGAGATTGGTACAAATCATCAACTAAGACTGCGATAAGTTGTAAATAAGTGTGATGACACTCACGTTATTTTATTAACGCTAACAAGCATGGACTAACAAGCACAAACAGATAATATGCAATCAAGATTTATAAATAAAAATGTTATCTAGATATACGATCACCTTTATAAATGACACTCTCATGATTAAAACCATACGCACGTAAACTTAAACATTCGTAAATAGACATATCATAATTTGCATTTTCGTTAATTCAAATGGGTTTAAAATATCGGCAAATAAGGGCAGATGGAAACTTCAGATTTAACAAAGAAACTGAACAAAAGATAGTGCCTGTGAAAACTGGAAAACTTCAAAGAATTAATAACATTGTAAATTGTATGGAAAATATCAGTTAAATATTTTCGCCAGATATAATTGACATTTTAAAAGTTCAAATTTATATTACTTTGCTCGCATTCATTTCATTTCGCGATTATGAAGTACAGTGCATAGAGTCAAATAATTAAAATTCAAAGCACAATATAATAGCTCGGTTCTACTACCTACAGCACCTACCCTCGCCTCTTCCTCCCGCAAGGGACGAGGCACCCCTAAAGAAAATTCTTGGCAATAAGACAAAACTTTCGCTCTATTCGTTCTAGTATAGTTACCGTATTATTTATAGAATTTTTCTCATTTGTATTATATAGGTTATATTAAACAGTATCTTATTATCCTTTGATTTGAGTTTAATTTTGCGCAGTGCTTACTATTAAACTCTAAATAATGGTCAATATTAACAATTAGGCTACTTACTATAAGATAAAATATATAATTAACAAGATATATTAATTTATTATAATTTTTAATCAATATTTTGATGCAATAATGGAAAAATATTAATTTTATCCTGTTTCTTGTTTTAATATTGTTATGCGAGTATTGAGTAGAGCATACTTTTTAATACTTAAATTTTAGAGAAAGGAAAAATATTAATGACGAATTCTTCGCACAATTAAACCGGAAACCACTTATAGCTTTTTAGAAAGTGGAGTGGGAAAGAAAAGTACCTTTTTCAATATTTAATTTTAAAAAATGTCTTGTAATATTTTGAGATTGCATTTTTAACAATTTTCATTGACTGACATTTAAGTATTGTTATTATTATAAAGTAATAATATTACGTAACTTGAATACAAAATGAGATAATACTAATATTTTTAGTGAGTTGATTGTACTTTCGTAAGTATATTAATAAATATTATAACATAATTATACATATTTATTTGAATTATACACAACAAGAAGAACAAGAGTTTATTATTAAAAAAAATATCGAAATACAACACTTTTTTAACCAAACTCAAGGCAAGGCGTTTTAAATTAGCCTAGTCATTTCATTATTAAGGTTTTCTTAAAATTCTCAATGTCGGTACAGTTCGCTTATCCTTGTGGAAAAATGTCTCGCTTGGTCTATTTTTTCCGTGAATTTGTTGCCAAGTAACTAAATTGGATTTCTAGTAATTGATATCGATCGACTTACCGTAAGCCATTTTGGCGCAAAGTTTTTCAGCTTGACAAAATGCACGGTATTTATTTTACCTTTCAGTGCAAAACACGAATATAGGTATTTGGCGAGTTCAATATTCGTCATAGGTAGAAAATACTTCCACCGAATGTGATCTGTGTGCAGTTAGTTATATAGATAGATACGTGAGTAATTCAATATTAGAGTTCCCGTTCGGTATCCGGCACGTCGCTTTATGTTTCGTTATGTGACTTCATAACCGCGTCGTCATTAGTGCAGTAGAATGTAAGTTGCACTGGCTTTGCGGCTCACCGCCCAAACTGAAAGCCTCCCTGTAAAAGCTGAGGTGAATTTCATATACTGGACTGCCTGCAATATGGAATTACTCGAATGCTTCTACAGGCATTAATTACGCGTGGTTTGGAAATATATGTTTCATATGGTAGATAACCCATTTCATTAAAAAAAATTCAAAATTATTTCTTGTTATGTTAGTTTGATCCGAAAATAATGAACGATTTTTACCTTTATATTCAATTAAGCATAATTTATAATTAATAAGCTTTAGAAAAGTGAGATTACTAAAATTCTACGCAATTTGGCCAAATAAATACTAGCACAGCATAGCCTATAGATATATATGGTATGGTTACGAACGGCGATATAATGATCCAGATGCAAAAGGAAAAAGAAATCCTTAAAACAACTAAATACCAGAAGTAACAATATGTTAGTCTTATCATGAGACATTCAGAAAAATCAATATCTTGCATCTCATCTAATACGAAATTGCGTGCAGGAGAGATGAAGTAATTTCTATTTCATAGTTCGGAAAATCCAGTCCAACTATTTAGGGCTGCTGCCAGCAAGATAATAATCGCCAACATGATCGCTAACGTTCAATAACCGGATAAGCCTTAAAAGAATGGGAAGAAGAACAAAACTTATATTGTTTCTTAAAAAAAAACACTACTGCTTCACTGTTATTGAATTTCATTCAAAATCAGGTGGTTCTCTTCAGTAAATCAACGCTGGTTTTCAGCCACCTGTTTTCGTCTACTAAGGCTTTCAATTCGTCATCCCTGACTTAGTGTACTAAACAATAATTACGTCACCTAAAATTTTCGAGCCAACGCTGCACTCACTCAGAATTGGTTCCTTTGCCCCAAGCTTGGTAAAAATTGTATGCTATTTGTATAAGACATGTATAATGCCAATGAACAAATGCAAAATTATATGTACGTCATTTTTTTATCCTATTTCTAAAGCATTAAAGTAATGCAAATAAAATGCCTGGCTTAACAAGTAAATATAGCAAATTTCTAAAAAATCTGTTAAGAAAAAAAATTAAGAGCTAATTCTTAGCCATACGCGTTCAAAATAATAGTAAATTCAGTTATCAAGTTACGAAAGTGTTTATCGGTTGATTCTTTAAACCATATTTTTTTTAATTAGTATTTTCCTTTCGGGTAAAATTTTGTATTTGTACATACCTACGTGTACCTAGTTTATTAGCCGAGAAGAAAACAAAACACATAATCAAGAAACAAATAATCATTTTCAATAAATGAATACTGTTTTCTTCTCGGTGGACAAACAAAACGGTTGTTGTTTTTAGTATCTGCATACAAGCGCCTACCAAAAGTGATATAAAATGCGACTTTATAATAGAATTAGAAGATATATTAAAACAGAATCGTACAAAATTATATATATAACGCAATAAGAATCCCCCACATTAACTAAGCAGTATACTATTTCTAGCTAATGAAGAAGAATTAAAAAAATTAAAAAATTACAATAATACAGAATTATACTAAAAAGAAATCGATTCGCCAGAATCAAAGTGATCCTAGAAAGCTTACAGATAATGACATTTAGACAAAAATTAAATTGAATATAGGTACATCTATTTATATATAAAATTATTAATGGACTCAATGCTTTGAAAAATTAATAAAAAAAAAAACAACATAAATATGACCACTGTACAAGCCGAAAAGAAGAAATAAATTAAGGTACCATTCTGAACGAAAAAAGATCGCAAATTTGTATTAAGTACAGTGGAATGATATTATATATGTATCTACCATGGGATGATAGGGATGAAAACAATACAACGAATTTAAGACAAAACTAAAAAAATACGTGATACTTCTGAATAAAAATTTAATATATCTGATGCTGTGTATTACTGTGTATGTACTATTACCTATTTTAAGAAGAAAAAAAACTGCAAGTAAAGATTTTTTTGTATAATTTTTTTTAAAGTTGAATTTAATTTCGGAATTAACTCCCAATACGACCATGTATTTGACGTACATATTTGATTTGATCTAAGTTTATTACGAATTTTCATTTATTCTGTCCGTCGTCGCGTCGACGTTATATTTGTACTCGTACGTAATTAATACCAGTGAACAATTTGTATCCACTGCATGAGATTGTTTGTGGACCAAGGTGGATTGTCAAGCAGTTATTTACGTATTTTTTGAGCATTTTAACGCCACACAACTTAAAGTTAATAAGGAACAATTGATAAATTTGACAATAGAGTGATTTAATATAATAAAAATTGTTTGTACTTCATCAAATATATCAAATTTGTCGTAATAAAAACGCTGTTGATGTAGTCAAAAAATGTTATCATATTGAAATACACAGATTTTTTAAAATATAACTTGCTTAACTTTGGTCAGTTATTTTTTGCCTGACTGCATTTGGAACTTGGTTATATAAAATGCAGAGTTTTCGATTGTTTTCAGATTTATTTCTATATTGGTTGTAAGCGGTGAAAGCATTTTTTGTCATATTTCGTAATTTCTCTATCTTCTATCATCAAATAATAATGATTTTAAAAATTATTAGAAATTAGAAGAAACTTTAAAGTGTCGTCATTTTATTTACAATCTCGAAACATTCAAATATTATAAACATATAATAAATAAATTCATATTTCTATATTTTAGATAAGAAGTCAGATTATCATAATTTGTAAATTAATTACAATTCAATAAAGTGTGAGTAATAAAATATATATATTGAAAAAGATTGATTCGGTATCTCCATATTGGAATACGTCATGACATCAAAAATCATACTGAAACAATTTATGGATATGCCATAAAATTATATTACGTACCTTAAGCGCATTTGCGAAAAGTGGAATTATGAGATTCATTTCTTTTTATGATTTAAACTTAAAAACAAAAAATCAATGCAACAAAAAAAGAGCTTTAAAAAAAGTTAATATTATTTACGAAAAAGTGAAATTGCAAAATGTCTGAGAATGAAAATTGTCAATATATGGTGAAAGACATTTATAATTATACACATATATTTGATATCATACATTTGTGATTTTATTATATTGTGTGTTGTGTTGTAGTGTGTGAAATCTTAGCGAATATTAAAAGGAGGATAAAAAGTGTGTAATAATTTGAAGGAATATTAAGTTGGGAAGTTATCCATAGGTAAGCCAAAGTATTATTAATGGAAAATTCCTCTGAACCAAAGTTTTTCAATTTAAGCTGGCAAAAGCGCAGAAAAAACTTTTGTAAATATTTTTTCAGAAAATCTTTTGGTGCGAGGTATTCAAAGAAAGTTGATATAAAATTAATTAAATGAAAATGTAATCATAGTAATAAGCTTTCATCGGCATTTTATTTCCATTTTTCAATATATATTTTATAGTATATATTTTATATATATATTATAAATTACACGTTTTATCTAAATTACTTTTACATTTTCAAACCTTTTATTTAATGAGTGCGACGCCGTTCTCCCAAGGGAAGGCATAATAGATTATTATTAGATTCTTTGTTCCTGACGTTGCCACACTTTCAATGATATTTGTTGAAAGTTTTTCTTGCCAAGTCCTTTATGTTCACACTCGATTTGTTGTGGTGTATCTATCTGTCTGATAAATTTACTTTATAAGTGATGAAAACGAACTACATTCTTTTTAATTATATAATTATAGCTTAATAGTCTTGCGGTTAGGACTCTCGCTTCGTGATCCAAATGTCGCGGGTTCGAACCTCACCTCAACATACCAGCAAGTTAGTCTTATTTTCATAGTACAAGCGTTTAGCTTATTTTCAAAATAGTAATAATATTGATGTAACACGAATTCCGTGTTCGCATCTCTATTAAAAAAATATTTTAAAAATACTAAAATAAAATTTACTAACTTTTATTTTTGAATCATCTAAGAAGACTTCATGTTGTTCGTGTTCTCTCTATACTTTACTCTCATGTCATTTCTTATATGACCATTCGGTGCCTTTACAATTCACTGTTTTCATCTTTCCTCAATTCTAACATTAGTTGACTTTCGTCAGTATCGGTACCAAGGTACCGATATTGATAGCGAGAAGCGATTCTCTTGAGATAATTCTCTCTTCTTATACTGCCGACGCGACGCTATACTGCAATACAGAAGTACTGAATTTTTATTTTAGATCATTATCATCCATCGACTCCAAGTAAACATTACTCAAAGAAACTAGTTCTGTTGAGTCGTTTAAGACTCTGCCGACTCCGACATTAATTTACAGTTCGAGTTCGACTTCACACACAATTCTCAGGCGCAGCACCGATCAGCACAGCTGCATGCGCTATAGCGAAAAAGCGTGATAAAATTCGCGAATGAATAACCATCCGCAAAAATGTATGCGGTATGCACATGCATCCGGTTTACATAATTCGCTCTCGTCCCAGATTTTTTACTTAAGCTTTCCCATTCCTTATTCTGTGAAGAACCAGTGAAACTGTATTTATCGGTTATAACTATTTTTTAGGGAATCGGAGTCAGCTGATTTCCGGTATCAGGAATCATACCCAGACCTGGAATATACACAAAATTCATTTACTACATCTGAGCATTGTTATTCACTCACCGCTTTTTCCTTTCAAACCACGTAAATAAAATTTACGTCTTGATGTGCTATTAACTATACGTGCGTTTTAGCATTCACTTACATACAACCATCAACAACTTCAGTTACAGTGTTCACAGCAAAACGTAGTACTAGATAGACACATCTTGCTCCTCATTAACTTTCTTTCATTACGACTAAATTTATGAATAGCGTAGAAAGAATTCTATCCTTTTTCATGTCGTCTTTTCATACCTGTCTATTAATTAATAAATTAATAAGGTCCTTCGGAGTTGACGCGAGAGACCCGGGCTCCGGTAGCTCGTGACGGCCGTCAGCCTAGGTTCAAACCTACTCGTATCAGTCGTTATCAATGTGCAAACAAATATTAACATTTAAAATTTTATGGATCTATGAAACCTCCGTAGAATCGCCGTGTTGTATAAAAGGCAAGACTTACAATTTTAAGAAATTTTCTAATTATTAAAGTTTTCGGAAAATACAATTTCAAGTTGTTTAAACAATGTAAGTTATAATTTTTTGTTTTAAAACAACTATCCAATTTGTTTGCAGTAAACATTAGAGTGTGAATTCAACTCGCAGAGCTTATATTACCGAAGAACAGTAAACGCGTGAATGGCACGCGTGGCCAATAATGTTATAAAAAAACCTCAAAAAAGCACATGCACACAAAAAAGTACATTGAAACATATATTTTGGAAAACGAATCGAAATCAAATAATTATGTATAGGTCCTTCCATTTAAGAAAGATAATCAAATTAGTATGTATAAGCTGTATGTAATAATTGTGTTGGTATTTACGGGTATAAACACCAACACAACGAAACAGTGTGCCTTATATGCACGACTTTCACATACTAATTCGATTGCCTTTCTTAAATGAAAAGACCTGCAACAGAATATTATGATATATTAAAATCTGAATAATATGATAACATTTAGATAATACTACACATGACCGAAGAGGAGTGTGTGTTAAGCATAAAATGGATGAAGAGTGGAAAAATTCTTCGTGTGAAGGGATTAAGAGCGAAAACGCCATTTTGCAGATGACAAGAATACAAGGAGATATATTTGAATATGCTCATCTGGCGAAGAGTGTTTTGACGTTTTGATTTTATTGATAAATTATTTTTAAAAAACCGTACAAAATAATGTGCATTTTATATAAAAAAACGATTTTTATAGATCGTTAAATATATATATAGTTTAGCATTTGCCCTGATCAAGAAAATTATAAATTAGAAGCCTTTGATGATTAATGATAAAAAAATATTTTATTTTTATTTATTCGAATTGAAGCTTACAATGCATGAAGATGTTATACAAAGAAAAAGATTAAAACATTTGAAAAATATCTGCTCCATACATCTTTTAACCGCTTACAAAAATATCTTTGCTTAAGCATGTACTTTGTGTCTGCAAACAAGCCTTTGCCAAGGGAATTCTCATATTGCAAGAATAAGTATATGATTCTTCTGATAACCGAGTTTTTTCCGGCCTGATTTTTACATTTTATGGGTCGGAAAAGAGTTGTATGAAAAGATTTTATTTGTTTTATCACAAAGTGTATTATCTTCTCCACTTTTAAATAAGAATATTTTAAACCTGAACATTACTATTTATAATAAATACTTCACTATGTAAAATAAAAATCCAAAAAAATACGTAGCAGCCCTTTCAATAAAAATGTCTGAAAGTATTTTATAGATTTTTGTTATCCTTTGGTTCATTCAGTTGAATGGCACCGGGCCGTAGTGCAAGTGTCTCGACGCCTTTACTCAATAGAGCCTTTAATTATACGTGACTTCATAAAAGAGAAGGTAATGTTACATTCGTGGAAAATATTCTCATTAGACAGTTTGTTTAGAAATTGCGTTCAAATTCAAATAGGCAAATACATATATTTGTGTTCACTCTCCTATAAATCGAGGACCATAAAAATATATCACTATGCATGTATTTTAATGACAATTATCTTTTTATTGATAATTATCTGTTCGTACCCGACGTTGCACGGGTTAAGGATTAAGTTAAAAATTAGTTTGTGGGAGGAAACAAAGTTTATATTGTTTGCAAAGACTCTAAAAAATACAATGATTCCATTTCATCTACGCCGGAATGGATGGGATGTCCAGGGGAAAAATTTGGCCTATATTTGTTATTACGTCCTTGAGAAAAAGCATGCAAAATTTGGGTAAAATCTGTTGCAGTGTATACATTTGTACAGAAAATGTACAAAAGGGAGAGGGTGGTTTAAATAGAAAGGGAAAATGTGGCCTATGTTACCCGCCGAGTCCTAAAGAATAAGTATCCAAAATTTGGGATAGATCGGTCAAATGGTGTAGATTTGTATTGAAAATATATCGTTGGGAGGGGGTGAGGTAAAGTAGAAGGGGGTAAATTTCACCTGTTACCAACCGGGTCCTAAAGAATAATTTTGCAAAATTTGGTACAGATTGGTCGAACGGTACAAATTTTCATGGAAAATTTATCAAGGGGAGGGAGAGGGGTAAATGTCGCCCATGTTACCCGCCGAGTTCTAACGAATAAGAAGTATCCAAAATTAGGGTCAAATCGGTCAAATGATGCAGATTTGTATTGAAAATACTTATTTGCAATAGAAGGGGGTAATTGTCGCCTACGTTACCCACCGGGTCCTAAAGAATAAGTGTGCCAAATTTGAGTCTGATCGATATAGATTTTTTATCGAAAATATATCAGGGGTAAGGGGTGGGGTAAAGGGAGAGGGAGAAAATGTCACCGCCTGGTCTTAATGAATAAGTATGCAAAATTTTGTTCGGATCGATCGAACGATACAGATTTGCATAGAAAATATATCAGGCGGAGAGGAAGAGGTAAGGGGGTAAATGTCACTTGTGTTACCCGCCGGGTTCTAAAAAATAAGTATGCAAAATTTGGATCCGATCGGACAAACGGCAGCGCATAAAATATGAACAAATAAACATTGATTTTTTTGTAGGTACTAGATTCAAATCAAAATAAAACTCACCAAACATACAAATCTTCCTATCAAAATACATAGCTGCTGCAAGTAATTAATATATGGACACTCGTATTGCTATTGAATTGCATCAGTATTTTGAATGTCGTTATATTTGTCTATTTTGATTTTTATGTGTAGAAATTTATAGCCTTAGTGATCTGTATACTGAAGTCCACGAGCAAGTTAATAGATCATCTGCCGTGTGTCAAGAATTTGGTCTGGAAGAACAAAAATATGCATATTAAAAGCAAGGTCGGAAGTATACAAGACGACCTATTATGAAATATGCTGTAGAGACGCGGGCTGACACTGTCCGCACCGAAGGACTCCTCAGAACATCTGAAATGAAAATGCTGAAATCCTTTACGGGAAAAACTCCATGTTATCGTGTCTTAAATATAGACATAAGGAAAACATGAAGAATAGAGGACATGGCATGATGGAGTAGACCCAGAAGGAGATTCTGAAGGGATCACGATCAGGTCTCAACACAGATATTTCTAGTGAGACAGGCACAGTCCAACCAAAATTTTATATTTAAATAACATTGAAATAAACAATTTTAAAAAAATCTATTTTTCCTTAAAAAATGTACAAAATCTGTTTATAAAATGCAATTTTTCTCGAATTCAAAATTTTTTACGAAATGGGCATCGAAGTTCAGTCTATTTTTATAATC
This sequence comes from Agrypnia vestita, assembly GCA_016648135.1. Lineage (NCBI taxonomy): Eukaryota > Metazoa > Arthropoda > Insecta > Trichoptera > Phryganeidae > Agrypnia > Agrypnia vestita. The sequence goes on along the minus strand of JADDOH010025099.1, from coordinate 36,530 downwards.
GGATCCCTGATTCGTGTCCCATTTTTTAAAGATATATATGAAAAGCTTTAAAATTATAAGGGTCCGATGTTTTGCAGGATACCCGCTTGCACAGCGCGGGTGTAAACTGTGCACCTCGAGTTAAGCTTAGACTATGATGTTCTCTGCATATAATCGTTTGTGTGAAAGCACTAAATTGAATAATGAAATAATAACGAGTCAAGGTCTCGTACCAAGACAAAAATCTACCCACTGCGGAGCGACTCTATTCTTTCTTTCTATATAATTTTTAATATGCCTTAGTCATTCATAAATATTTATCATTACTGACTTATTTCTAAATGTGGAGACCTGTAATTGGCCATCTATATTGTATCAATGTTTTCTATGCTTTTTTTTTGTGCTGTTGGTCTTCCGTGAACATTAAATAAATAAATAAGTATACGATAACTTTTACCCTGTACCATAATTTGTCAGACGAAGTTTTGAGGGCTTTACTTTAAAAAAACATTATGAAAAGAAAATGTCTAATGGAAATCAGGCGTACTTATGATTAAGGCAAAGAATTTAAAATAATAACTGGATTTAAAATAATAACCTATTTTTCCCTGTTTCGGCTGGACTTGTCAACTTCCCCCTTGTTCGCAATTATTTCCAACTGCTATTGCGTGGGATTCAGTTCGTTTAAAATTTTCAATAATTTAAAACTAATTAAGGTCTCTAAAATACTGCGCATCATAATTATATGAAAACCTCATTTCATCCATACGAGAATAAAGAACATAGCACCTCTACTCCCTATTTCATATGTATTTGCGTACATTATTTAAATATAGTTATTTAATTATAAAAATTTCATGTGAGTATGCGAAAAGGATTTTTGTGCCTCTTAAAAAGTTAATTAAGAATGAAAGCAAAAAAAAAATGTAAAACATGATTTTGGAGCAGATATACCCCATACATTTTATTGCATCATATCAAACAATGCAAGCAAGCAAAAACTGACTATTGATTTAATCAAATGTTTGAATTTACGTTTGCATTTTCTTCTTCAGAAATCGTATAAACTAAATAAATCCAAACAGGCCCATCATATTTATTATAGATATAATGACAGATTACATATCAAATTTGACAGATTACATTATTATTCCGATCAATGTTATCTGTCAAATTTGATACTAATTGGATAGCTTTTTTATTATTTTTTTATTCACATTAGCTTTTTAATTAATTAACTTGCAGGTATGAATATAATTAATTCTGTACCACTTCTACATGTTGACTTTCTCGGTAGTTCACTTGAGCACCATTTAGCGATACATCTGCCCCTGCGTATTTCGGCGTACATCTGAAAGAAAGAAATACAGGAATAAAATTAACTACATAAAACTATTTAAAACATACCGAAAACATTCGATCTAGTCCACTAATTTGCATACTATAATATTTTTAACATGATAACTATAAAGATTTTTTTGCTGTTTGTATTTTTAATGACGTTCGCACAAGTCATATTGATATGCATGCATACCTACATATTTCAAATAAAATAATCAATAATTAATAACTACACACCCCATACTTTTTATTGCACGGCCACATTGTTATTATTGTTAGTTCTAACGTTGCCTCTGATGGTGATGGGTGCCTCCATCGAAAGCGCTTAGGCTTAAATGTTATTAGTCGTATAGTGGATTAAAACTTGGTGTTTGAAATAAAATTGTGTTAATAATCATAAAATCATCTGAAACTTTTGTCACTTAATCTGATTTTTTAAAGATATGTTATTTGAATATAATGTTGATGTTTGTTAAACTTTTTTTAAATAAATAGACTCAATTATATAAAAAAATAATATCTACGCATTGATACATACCTTTAGGCTATAGGTATGTAATATTTTTTTTTTAAAACCTTAATTTTATTCCTGCTGAACCCTTCCACGATTAATTATTGAAGGAGTGCATTACATCATGTCGAATGGAGTTGTAAATAAGATTCAGCCGACCTATCTGCCAGTTTCAGGCAAATGTTTTTGTAGGGAGCCAACATTGTTTTTTTAAAGTTGTTTTTCTAATCAACTTACTGATGAAGGGTACAATTTTACAAAATATATATTATATTTGAAGTGTGTAATCTATATACTAAAGTTTATATTTATAAAGTGACCACCCAATAAAAGTGATAAAGGAAACGTGTGTAGTCTTTGATGGGTGGAATTGGTAAACGATATTAAGTAAAGTGGTATAAGTATAAACCCAAAAAAGACTTCCGTTTGCCATATAAAAAAGATGCTTCGTCTCTGTGAGACATTTATATTATATATTGATTAGCCGTTTTTTTTCTTATCATTACCAGACGTGCTATACCTACTCTTTTAATATAATTTGTCCAAAATTATATTTGATTATTGATATGGTAACATTAATCTTTCATCAGCGTTGTAATCGCCCAACTCTAAGGGAATGTTCAAAAAACACTACCTTATGAACAAATCATAATTTTTGATAATTAATCATAAAATTGTTCGCCAGTTTAAGGCACGCGAGCAAAATGCTGTATTTTATTTCACGATAGCGAACCACGATAACTAAGACCTCGAGGTTTAAACTTTTAAAATGAATTTTTCATTTGTGTGCCATTAAACTTGTTTATGGTTTAAGGAGGGCCATTAAGAATGTTTTGCAATAACGAATCATTTTGAAATGTGGTAATGTAGTCTCGCAACCCTGCGGCTATCGTCGAGCGGTTTGATGTAGATGATAATTTGTTTTACCATCATCACTTTGGATGCTATCTCAATTACTTTAATAAAAGTCTCCGTGTATATCTATATGTGTACGTATGAGATATCGTTTAAACATAAATCTTCTCTGTTTTTTTCCTCGCTTTTATCTCACCATTTAACAATCGAGAGAAATTAATAATTTAAACAAAAATATATGTGTACTGTATACCAGGGGCGTGCAGTGAGAACAAGAAGTATGACTTTTATTTAAATATTTATTTGGAAAAAAAAAAAATTAAATATCTATCTGGCAGAATATTATGAAATATTAAAATCTGAATAAAATTTTAATTATTGTGATAGGAATATTACCAGATATATCTCTTATTTTGGTTTCTTTTCAAAATACATGCTTAGGAAAAAGTCGTGTTTCTTGTTATCACTGCACGCCCCTGCTGTATACTAGCTGTGACCTGTCAGAAATGATGGTACTTATACATACACAAAGGATAAGTATTTACTTATTTAGCTAAACATAAGACAACTTTTTGTCAAATCAACTATCACTTCGTACATTAAAAACAATGTCCACACATCTACCTTTAACCGCAAATATCATCACAATACTAGACAGAAAACACTCGACCTGGACGAAATACCGAGACCAAAGACAACTCATGGACAAAACAATTAAGCATACTTGGCACCTAAATTGTATAACTACATAAAATAAGAAATTCCACTTATTAAAACCTATCCGAAATCAAAACTTAAATTAAAAATCACAAACTGGCTACAATTAAAAGGCAGAAAAGAAATTGATAAGCTATTTGTTAAAAGTAGGTACATAAAAAAATTCTTAAGTGACTACAAAAAACTTATTATGTAAATAACAAAGATACTTTCCTTTCTACACCAAATACATAATAAACTTCCGAAACAACCCTAATATATACTACTTCATACATTACTAGATTTATATTTATTTATTTTTTAGATTTATACAAGATTTATATTCTTTCTACATATACTACACACTTTGTTTCACGAACATTATTTTTTTTCCTCCCCCCCCCCCCCATATTTTTAATTCCATAACTTCTACAAACATGTCCTACATTAGTTTTGACAAATCATAATAAATAACAGGTACACAATTAGCTACTCTAGCACAGGCTATACCTAGTTGATTAGCATCAATCCACAAAATGGATGTAAAATATTTGTATTTAGATAAATAATATTGTTAATACAATGATATATATTATATTGATCCACATGTTTATGTATAAAATGAATTGTGTAACAAAGATTTAATAAAATAAAATAAAAAATTAAAATTTATAGCTGACATGAGTAACAACGACTTTATCAAAATATTTGATTTTTTTTTTATATTTCCCCTGTCGGCAGGTAATAAAGGTTTTATTTTACCTGGCAATTATGCTGGTCGATATATGAAATGGTCCGCGTATTTGTTAAGCCTAATTATATATATTTATAATATATTTTTTGCAGTCCACGTGTGATGAACCAAATATGTACTAGTTGAGGGAATGTGAAAGAAAGATATTATTATATTAATTCTGATTCAAAAGCAATTCAAGAGTCGACAAAGCTGCACATACCATACTGATAAAACCATTGTAATTTCGACCTTCGCGTGTTGCTTGAGCCGCGTGCTGATTTCGTGTCACACTCTTAATTATCAAAATCAAAAATCAATTCCAGTACGTTACGACTTTACGGACAGACAGACAAGGAAATTATTATATTCAGATTATTATATTTTTATTTACTTCCCAGAAATTTAGTTACGCACAGATTTTTTTGAAGGATGTAAATTAAAGGGGGGGTAAAGTTTTTAACTCTTTTTTTTTGCATTTTATTTTTAATATTTTAAATGAATGTATAACATCGCAAGAATATTGTGTCAAAATTTCAAGTCAATCGAGCCAAATTGACGAAATTATGAACATTTGAGCGATACTCAGACTGATTTTCTATACCTACTCGGGCAGCTAAGAGACGCGCTCACCTGAGGACTACCGGACGTGCTATTGTATTAGAAGAGTTTTGCGTAGACAAGGACAAAAATATGCTGATGATGAAAGGTCTTTGCTGTGTGAACATGGCATCGACGATTATGTGTAAGTATAAAATAAGTGTTAAGTTTTATTTTGAATTTTACAGTGTGCAAAACTTTAAAGCGTGTTCCCCACATCTCACGTTTTCAAAGTCGGTGTCCATCATAACTTCAAAACAACTGCACCGATCCTTTTGAAATTTTGAACACTATTTCTGTACATAATTTACAAGGTAACGCTGGAGACTTTTTTTCTAATTTTTTATTAATTTTTATTTTTTAATAACAAATTAGTCGATATTTTTCGCAAAAAATCGCGTTTTTCCCTTCAAAGTGTTCCAAAAAATTGAAAAATTGAAATTTCAAAAACCCTTCCAGCTTTACCTGGGAAAATCTATTATCTAGCGAATGAACTTTGATTTTTTGATTTCAGATGATCTAGCACCAACTTATGATGTACACCGCAATTCTTCTTTTTTCCGAGGCACGTCCGAATAATTGCTGCCATTGCCGTATTTTTTAATATTTCTTCTTGAAAATTTTACACAATATTCTTCAAATGTCATACTTTAATGTACCATTGGTTTTAATAAAGAGATTTTAACTGTTTGTACGAATTAACCTTACCCCCCCCCCTTAAATTCTGTGTAGTTTTTCTTTGGGACCATGCGCAATACAAAAAAACTCGCTCACCTCCTGATATGTATGTTTGGTTGAAATCCATCCGTTTGGATAAACCAATTTATCCAATTCAAATTTGGAATGAGTAGGTTGAATTTCATCCGTTCTAAATTTTTCTCATTAGCACTTTAGGACTCTATCCTATCCTTCCCCTGCACATCTCTCCTTCTCCTTATTAGATCATATTCTGTGGACATTTTTACTCCTATAGAGTCTGCACAAAACAAAGACATCCCCTTCACTCCACCACTAGCCCCCTCCATGAATCTCCGGCAACGCCAAGCACAGACAGCTAAGATATGCTTAAAGGTCAGAATTTCAGATACTTACTTACTTATTTACTTACTTACCATCACGCCGTTTCCCCGTGGGGGTAGGCAGAGAGTATAGAGCGCCATACTCTTCTATCCTGACATACGACTTTCGCTTCGTCTACATTCATACATCTTCGCATGCAAGCTCGACGGTTGTTCAGGCTTCTAACAGGACCATCTTCCAGTATCTGGTTAATTTGGTCATGCCACGTCTTCCGTGGTCGCCCTCTCTTTCTGGCGCGGTCAACACTTGCATCATATATCTTTCTTACCATTCTTTCCTTTTTCATTCGCTCAACATGCCCAAACCACCTGAGCGACCCTATTTTTATTCTATGTATTATGCTACGATCAGCTTTACATTCATTCTAATATCTTCATTCTTTACTCTATCGTACATGGATTTACCACACATACGTCTAAGGGACCTCATCTCCACTGCATTCAATCTACTTTCGTTCCTCTTCTGCCAGCTCCAGGCTTCACTTCCATACATTAGTGTCGGTACCAGAACTCCATTATATACCGCTAGTTTTGCCTCGGTAGTTCTATTAGAAATTATTGCATTCAAAGTACCGTTCACTCTATTCCCGGCAGTCACTCTCTTCTCTATATCTTTCTCAACATTCCCTCTTCTATCGAACATAGTTCCCAAGTACACAAACTCATCTACTTGTTTCAAACATTCATTGCCTACTAGTATTTTACACGTTGTCTTACTTTCCTCCTTCTCGAATACCATTACTTTTGACTTCTTTATATTCATAATAAGGTCACTTTCCTTGCATACCTACATCATACATCCTGCTAACTAGACTTTGTAGGTCTTGTTCGCTATTTGCCATTAATACTGCATCATTTCAGATTCAATTGAAAAACTTATATTGAAAACGAAAATATAAATAAAACTATGTAATAGAAACAACTATTTGATATTATTTTACAATTTCATGGGTAGTGAAAACAGGGGAGGGAAGTAGGACACTTGTAGGAATAAAACATTTTTTATCAGATTATTAACAATTTCTAGAATTGTTGGTAAAATAAATAAGGTTAAAAGTTTATTTTATCGAGTGCTTTAAACTTTTCAAATTGTGAATTTTATGCGTGCGATGATCAATAAAAAATGTATATTTTATATCACACAATAATTGATCAACAAAAGATTCGGAAGAATAAACTTCTCGTTACAATGTGTACCTGAATACTAATGCACACAAATGCGTGCACATTATTTATAATTATATTTATAATATTTTAACAAAAAATTGTCATATTCAATTATCATTATATGAAACTGAAAACTGATTAGTAAATTAATCACCTTCCCAGCATCCAGACTAGAAAAAAATCTCTTTATATTTGAACAATTTTTTATTTTAAATAGACTTCTATATACTATATTTACTATATATATTATCTTATACTATATATTGTATATAGTTATATATATATTAAATAATATATATATGAGTACCCAACTAATATATATATATAGCGATATACAAAATTTTGTTTTAAATAGAGAATGCACACGGAATACGTGTCACATCAATATTCTTACTATTTTCAAACTAAGCTAAACGCTTGTGCTATGAAAATAGGACTAACTTGCTAGTCTGGAGTGAGGTTCGAACCCGCGACCTTTGGATCATGAGGCGAGTGTCCTAAGCACAAGACCGACAATTTAAAATAAATTTATATTACATATAAATTTATTTTAAATTAAAAAAAATAAACCTTTAAACAAATAGAATTAAATAAAATGAATTAAAATAATTTATTAAAATATTATTGAATATAAAAATACACATACTTAAAATAAAATAGGCACCATATATGTATTAACATTAAAATAATTCTTTTCACTTGTACAAGCCACATGTACGCGTATTTCGAATAAAATATTACTTTATTTATTGGTAGGTACCTACTCCGTACACATTCAACAATAATTTAATTCAATTTATTCAATACCAGAAGTTGGGTAGGCGCCTGCCAAACATAAAGTGTTCGTTTTTTTCCCTGGATTTGATGAGTCAACTTCATATAATGGTGGAGTTGCTTTTTCTCATCAGGATCACAATTGATCCCTTGATCTAAAAATGGATACTCCTCTTCGAGCATAGTCATCTAAATGAATCGTAAAAGAGATTTTTCTTCTCAATAATCTTACTGTGTCTGCTTGAATTATATAAAATCGCCGATTGAATAACAATCGCTAGTTGTCGACCTAGCACACTTTGAAAGAAAATTAGTCTTAATTTAAAGTTGGGATAGCGCTCTGCGTAGTACTACTTAAAACAGTTAATCAACAAAAAAAGTTTTTAATTTATTACAAATACATTTTTTTATATGATAGAGACAGTTACTTATGATGGATATTTCTCTTCTACATGAGTGATATTTATTTACTCCTTTTTTTTACGGCACCTACGTACGAACGTACATGTACGTTACAACATTAACTTGCATTCTTCGCCCAACGATAAGAAAATATTATAACGAGAGTCGAAAACAGTCTTTCGAACAATCTAATAGAATTTAACAAAAAAAAAACCAACACACAATTTTTACACAGGCCAAAGAATTGAAACCAACGGTGATCCGGCGCGCGTTGTATCGACCAGCGAAATAAATTAAGAGAGTACCTATCGGGCGTTCGATAGTGAAGAAGTTCGCTCACAGACGTGCGAATATTCTGGAAGACGAGCGTTAAATGTTTCAGAAACGAATAACTAGTGCGAAATTTGTCTGAATTAAAAAACAGTGCTCCAGTTAAATTTGTGTCTAGTGACTTTCATGACAACATAATTAAATAAAAACATTGATTAATCTTGATTGTATCATTTGTCTCCCACCGCCGCGACTCCGTGACTAATTAACTATCATGCCTTTTCTTCGCAGGGGTAGACAGAGAAGATAGAACGCCATATTCTTTAAATAAATAATATGGCGTTCTATCTTTTAAATTTTATGTTTAAAATATATACTATAGATTTTTATATTTTAAAGGGTTTTCTAGAATACCTACCTGCAAACTGAGAACTCTGTACAACTCCTTGGTGCGAAATTGACTCGAGAGTGGCTCGATGATTTGGGGGCCACATGAGAGCATATGGTGTAGAAAGTCCAAAAGAAGTTTCTGAGATATCTCTACGTGAGAGAGTACGGACATAATCCTTGGCTCTACTCAACCGAGTTTCTCCAGGGTATGCTTAGCTACAATAGTTTAGAGACTAGAAGGAACTAGAACTAGGAAGGAGACTAGAAGGTGTATTTACGATTGTTGCGCGGGGTGATCGATAATCCTGAAATTTTGCGGAGCATTGGTTTGTATGTTTCTGATAATTATCTTAGACATCGTCAGCATAGATTGTTTCAAAAAAAATTGTTGTATTCCAAGTGTCTGTAGGATTCTCCTACACCTTTGACCAGATTTTATGTTCTTTTTAATTAATTAAATATTGTTATTTTAATATATATACTTTCATAATATGTGTGCCCTGAACACTTTGTTTGTAATTTACATATTATTAAATAAATAAATTGAAATTGAAAATTAAATTGAATTCTTCTCTCATGTCATACCACTTTTGCTTCAGCAACATTTATACATCTTCTCATGCATGATCTACGTTTGTTAGGGCTTTTAACAGGGCCATCCTCTAATATTTATAGTATCTGATCTTGCCAGCTCTCTATTTCTGTTGCCTTCAATACTCACCTCATACATTTTCTTAATCATCCTTTACTAGCTCATACGTTCTACATGACCAAACCATCTCAGTATTCCTTTCTTTATTCTATATATATATCTACCACACTACAGCCAGCATTACATTCACTCTTAATTTGTTCATTCTGCACTCTATCGACCAAAGATTTTCCACACAAGCGCCTTAGTGATCGCATTTCCACTGCATTCACTTTACTTTTATTTCTTTTTTGCCAATTCCAGACTTCACTTCAGATTTGGCAATAGAACTTTATTATGTACAGCTAGTTTTGCTTCCTTTGAAAGATTCTTACTGGCCATAATGGACAATTGACATGACATGATTGACTCCATGGCAATACCATATTTTTCCATCATCAAATATAATACTTTCGTTATCTGTTCGTCCATCTGTCGATAACTTCGTGTAACGTCCGTAATTTTGTTCGAATTCATTGCTAAAAAACAAATTAAACGGCCGGAGATGGGGCCTGAACCCCGGGCCAGCAAACCCGAACCGATCGCTTAACGCATTCGCTATCGATGCCTCTCGGTGGACCATCAAAAAGATAGTATAAATATATACTAAGGCTTAGCAAAGACGCGAACCAGTATTCCGTCATTTTTTACGGGTTACGGGCTAGTTATTGATTAACTTTCACCTACTTTCATTATTTCCTTAGAGATATATATTTGGATATCCCATTAGCGGACACATATTTTGATGAAAGTGCGGCTGACCGGGATAAGCCGACCGGAATACGCCAAAACCGGATTACTCAGTTTCAGATCCGCGAGATTATGCTTCGGTATCACAAGTCAGTTGAAAGAAGCCAACTCATTTGCAATGTAGTTGTGAGTGAGCAGCTTCGTAGTACCCTTCGCCTCTGAAGTTTCAACCGTAGAATTGAAACATCGAGAATAACAAAGAGCGGTCGATTTACTATTTTAACAGCACGTTTCCGTTAACAATAAATATTAGAGTTGCCCAGAGCGCCTTTGACGCTCTGCTCCGTGGATATAGCGGAGCTGGTCAAACTAGGGGGCGCACTGCGGAACTGCGGAGGTGCAGTGCAAAAGGCCCGTATCATTTGAGGAGTATAAAAGCAAAGGCAACAATATTTAAAAAAAAAACGTTCGAATGCAGTCACCGAGGATTACCAATTTAGAATATACTGAATTCGAGATTTTATAGGAAATACAGCTCTATTAGTTCCAAAATCATGTATCCATTTCACTATTAAAAGCAAAGGTAGCAATACCCACTTCAAATATTCGACCCCAAGGATGTGCCAAGTGACAAAATGGCCGCTTCATACTGAATTGAGTGATTGAGTCGATTTTATACTAAAACATCGTAGTAATTATGTAAACAGCAAAATCAGCAATGTCCACTATTTGGTAGTTAACGTATGGTGGTGTGTTCTTATCTAAAATCGTTTTTATCAGTTCAAAACATCTTAAATATGATTAAAAGTGAAGAGTAAGTAAACTGCAATATTTTTTTTATATTAACATTTAATGTAATACTCAACACAAAATTATCATAAATCATTGAAATGTAAATTCGAGGAGAATTTCAACAACTTTTTATTATGTTTCTATGCGTCAAAGACATTTAACAACAAACACAGTGAAATTTAGTCAAAGATAAAAACAACATACTAATTTTTTTAAAAACGTTATTTTCGGCGGTGCTTTATGGAATTTATATTACGGTTTTTACATAGACGTTACATGAATCTTTACATTAGTAATCTATACTAATATATAAAGAGATAAAGTTTTTATGTTTATATGTAGGAGGTAATCTCCAAAACTACTCATGCGATATCAAAAATTCTTTCACAATTATTTAGAATGGACTTTCAAGGTGAACGTTTGCTATATATTATCCTGTTAAAATAAAAGGGCTTTTCGTGGTGACCTATTTTTCAGTCGAGGAATACGTTTTTTATGAACGCTGCCTAAACGGTGAGATATTTCAATATTTTCTGTAAAGATGTTGTAGAAATAAAAAGTTATTTGAAAAATTCCGCGATGACGTATATATACATATATATATATATATATATATATATATATATAATATATATCTATATATATACATATTTTTTAAGGTTAATTCACAAATTGATATAATATGATCAAAAGTTTCTAAAAATCTACGCGTGCGAAGCCGCGCGTGTAAGCTAGTTATTATATAAATACTAAGCTTAAAATTGAATTACAGATTTGAGAATCTTTGCAAGACTGTGTGTGAGCTTTATTATAGGTCTATACTCAGTACTCACCCGCGGTGCCTACATACCTAACGAGAGGCTACGGTCCGCACAGTGAATTTTAGGGTACAAGGGAGAAATACCCTAAAATAACACGCACGAGAGCTTTTGTGCGCAGGGATGAAATATTATTTATCAAACACATCATGTCAAAAGGTCTTTGTTAAAAACAGAAATATTTACATAATAAGCCCTCATATAATTTACGCAAAAGTGGTCTAATGAAAGCAAAATGTGTTAATTTCAATTTCTCCAAAAAAAGTACGTGTTTTATGTTTATCTTAAAATAATTTATGCAAAACTGTGCTATCATTGTTTTTTATTTGAAAGTAAATATTATCATTTAAGTTTTTTAAAAAGCAATGGATATTTTGATTTAATTTTTATATTTTACATGTTATTATTCTACTTTAAAATGTTATACTAGGAGGATTTATTAGTGTTATTATTCATATCTGGATAATTTTGAAATAAAATAAAAAGCTTTATTATAAAGTGGTGTTATACAAACAGTTATATTATTTATAGATATTACGTCTCACCACAATGTGTTTGCTTCGTGTGAAAATTTATAAAATATGTGTATAATATAATACATAGGAAATATAATATCTTAATATAATACATAAATATCATAAAATGTCACGGGAGTCTAAAATAATAAGAACTTCACATACTTGAAGTGTTCTGTTCTAGAAGAATTTAGAAATAACTGAACTATTCCGGAAACTTGGAGAATAGAAAGGTCTTTATAAATACGCAACGGCATTGCGCCAAACACAGTTGATGTTTTGACAGAAACGAAACCAGAGATGGACGATACAAGCGCCATACGCGATTAAGTGTGGCCAGTAAAGTCTGTCAAGTATGCCAATGAAATATTCTCATATATCACACTACGCCAATGAAATATTTTCATACACGTATTACCTTATACTAAGTAAATACATAGCCGCATAAGTCACTTTTTCCGTTTTCTAAATAAATTCTCCTGAATTAAATTAAAAATCAGTGGTCTAGTCTAAGACCACAGCTGATTTGAAAGAAATTATGTACATTACCAACTACACTATGATTGCAGAGTTTTACGAGTTCTACCAATTTACATATATAGAAACTAATAATGTCATGGCGTATTCTTACTCCAGACCAAATATCACCCTTGACAATTTTAAATAAGGATCTGTTTTATATATCATTTAATAATCAAAACATTGTAGTAAAATCATATTGTAGAAAACTGCAAAACTCATCTTTAAGACGAGTAAATCTGTGGACCATGGTTTAATTTCAATTCTTAATGTTATACTGCTAATATGTTATATCACATGAGCATCACAACATGTACCTATATAATATGTAATAATATAACAATTGATTATCTTGTGTGTAAATTGGTCTAAAGTTTAATAACTTTATTTGTAAAAGTTCACTAGGGCGTTGATTAATAATAAATAAATAAAGTTAAAAAATAAAAAATACTTCAGAAAATCAATTATTATATCATTTTGGCTTTTTTCTATTCTATTCTAACAAAATATTTGTTTGCTATTTTTTCTATTTTATGTTTTATAATTTGCAACCCTTTTCTCGCAACCTTTATTTTAAAGCCTTTCTTACTTTAAAAAAATGATATAATATAGAGATATAATATAGAAGATCCGCTAAAATATATTTTTTTATTTTATTATTTTATTGTGATGGAATGTCATACTTTCGGTGTAGAAAGATATTAAGTAGATCAGAATATCTTATACACGCTCATTTTATATTTAAAATTTATCCCAACATATTTTAAACTCATAAAATAATATATATTATACATGAAAATGCATTTACTAAACAGTTATTTACGAAATTTATAAAATTACAAAACACTTTTTTTGTTGCCAACGTTTTGATGGATTCCCTTAATTTTGCACATTTTCTTTCCTAATTGCATCAATTTTTTTGCATTAATACATAATATTTTATAGATCCTGGGCAGTAAAATATCTATTCAATAGTTATATTAAGATTCCTTTCGGCGATAAAAGTCGGCATTGAGAGAATTTTGTTTTAGTATTAATGGTTGGTGTGTTTATGTAAATTTATTCACATGGGACATTAGAGTTGTTGTGCTTAACGTTTGGAACCGAAATACTAATTAGGTAATTTGTACCGGACACCCTATCGTAATGCCTCATCAGAAACAAAAAATACCGCTTCTGTTCACACAACTGTCTGAGGGTAAAGGATCAAATTACATTTTTTTCTATATTTTTTCTACTGTCGGAGCGCCGAATGCTATCAAGTGAAGCTTGAGTGAACTACTAGACGAGAAATCATCCAGAACAGACTGCTTATATATGTGTACATGCGTTGTAGGTAAATATTTTATAAATAAAAAAACACTCTAAGTATTGTACTAAGTTTATTATTTGTTTTATTAGTTATGTACGTGATTATTTGCTTGTGTTAATGTGAAAATAAAAAATACTTGTGATCATTAAATGAGGTGAAAAACATTAACTATTTTACCTCTACTGAGTTGAATTATGTATTTATATTTTATGACTTAAATATATTTCGAGAGAAATAGAATTCTTCATCGTCATGTGAAGCATTATTTTGCTATTCAGAATATTTTGAGTTTGCTCCAATTTTTCAAGAACACAATACTGGATTTTATCCCCAAAGGAACTTCATTAACAGATGTCTCATAGAAGTTTAAAAACAAAATAAAAAATAAACACAGGGTTCCATACCTATTTTTCCATATTAAAAAAAGCTTCCTTTCTATGAGACATCTACAGAGTGTCTCGTATCTCGACGTCAAGCCAAAATCGGGTGATAGACCAAGCCATAATAGTTATCAGAAAAATATTTTTTTTAAATTAAAAAAACAGTCAGTTAAAACTGGGAAAATTATTGATTTTGAATACTTGGTTTGATCAAAAAGTGACATTTTCTTCCAAGCTGGAGCAGAGTTGGCTTTGAATTTTGGACAAAAGTTTACAGAAGCATTATTCAGGATTACTAATAAAAAAAAATGAAGAAAAAAAGATTTGTAGCAACATGAGTAAAAAGACCGTCACAGGGTGTAGATTTTTTTAAATGCTTATAATTTTTAAAACACATGACTGAGATTTTTAAAAATATTTTTTGGATAACTATTATGACTTGGTCTATCACCCGATTTCGGCTTGAGGTCGAGATACGGGACACCTATATAATATATCTAGATTATTGCGAAGTATTATACGAGAGATTCTATTTCTCTCAATACTTAAGAAGTAAAATATAAATGTATTATTAAACTCACGTAGAGGTAACAAAGTTATCTATAATCTCTTTATTTTTATTTTTTTAAGTGGAAATTTTTTAGCAATATATATTCCTTTTATTACGTATATATGATATTCTTTCGAATTATTACATATCTACTACAATACGCCTGAAAATCAATATTTTTATTTTCTAACTCATATCATGTACCAGCATATATTTTTAAATAATATTTTTATACGAAAATATGTTCGTAGAACATTCTTTCATATAAAAATATTGTTTAAAAATAATATTAAGGGGGGGGGGGGGGGTAAGGTTGATTCGGTGAAAAACAGGCATGTTTTCAAGAATTTTTTGTGGCAATACAGGTAGTGCTAGTTTATTTACTTAATTTTTATATAAAAATAAATTATTAATACATTATTTTTAAAATTTTCATTGTAAAATATTTATATTTAAGCGAGTGGCAGTTAATCTCCGGAGGCCCCTCGAAAAAAAGTTGTTTTGCGGTGTACATCATAACTCGGAACAAAATCATCTGAAACAAAAAAATCAAAATGCACTTGTTAAAGGAGATGTTTTTCGAGGTAACGCCGCGCCGTGAATATTTTTTTTCGATTTTTCAATTTTTGGTAGCATTTGGAAGCCAAAACACCGATTTTCGTTAAAAAAAAATCGGCCAATTTCTTACTATAAATTAATTATTTAAAAAAAAAACTCACGGCGTTACCTGGTGAATTACGTAAAAAAGTAGATACTGTGCAAAGTTTCAAAACCGTCCAGTAGATTTTGGGTTATGGCGTACACGAACTTCAAAAACGTCATGTTTCAGAAAAACGCTTAAAAGTTTTGATTCAAAATAAATCTCGAAAATTATTTTATACTTACACATAGTCGTCGATTCCAGTTCCATACAGCAAAAAGTTTTCATCAAAACTCTTCCAATACAATAGCGCATCCGGTAATCACCAGGTAAGCGCGTCCATCAGATGCTCGAGCAGGTATAGAAAGTCAGTCTGAGCATCACTCAAATGTTCATAACTTCGTCAATTTTGCTCCCATTGACTTGAAATTTTGACACAATATTTTTGCGATGTTTTACAATCATTTAAAAAATTAAAAATAAAATACAAAAATATTAAATACCTTCCCCCCCCCTCTTAAATGTTGCCTGTGAGTCAATTTACTACCGATTTGACTCTCGTTTTCATCTTACTGGCGTTTTCGAGTTTCTTCTAATTGTTTTCAAACTATTCTAGACTCATGTGCAGCCGTTCCATTACTCGATTAGGTATGATACTTTTTGATTAGTATCTCATGATAATACCACAGTATTTTAAATATTTAATGAAAAAACGTTGTATTTTTACTACCCTGATGAAGTATTTTTTCGAAATCCTTTGATATTTAACATAAAACTCATGTGATGAGATACAAAGTTAATTGTATAAATTTTCATGTATTGAAAAGCAGCCCGAAATTCATTCAACGAACTAAGATATTCCCGGTATCGTCTGACGTAGTCGAGACAAAGTAGAATTGAAATAAAGATGCCCGAGTTCATGAATAATGTACAGCAGGTAAAATTTGAAGTGAAATTAGTATCGGTTAGTCAACAACTGACTGTGCCCTAGACCCGGCTCATTTCCGCTCCCGTATTCATTACTGGATATCTATTTTGTCTGCGCGTGAAACTAACAAATGACCCATTATTAAGGATACTTTATACAATGGTTCCCTTCACAAAAGATCTAACGTCTTAATAACTCATCTGACGTTCCGATTGCCGATTCGAGTGTTTGTTTTTTTCTTCAAGACAAGTTATGTCATCACTCGGAGATGATATTACAGAAGGCGGGTGTGTTTTAGGTTTCACGCGGTACTTGTGTATTTCACATGACTGTATTGTGTTACATTCGTACGATATCAATGAACTATGACACAATGGTGGATCTTGTGTCCAACAATTTTTTTATTTTTGTAAATATGGTAAGTAATATCTTTACTTGCGTATATCATACTGATATTTACTGTCCCACATAATATTTTGCTTTCAATGAGAGAAGTAAAAGTTGTTAAGTTCAAATTCAAATTTTAGAGAAAACTACATAAGTATTAGAATTTAATTATATGCCTTAGAAAAATATCTAAAACTATATTTCTTATTATAATAAAATAATTTAACAAACTCAAGGTAAATAAATTATTTTAACCATCATCATCATAGAATTTTTCCTTTCCAATGAACAGTGATACCCATTTCACCACAGATTGTATAGTTAATCTACGTAAAGTACAAATTTAAGACTTGTATATTTGTATGTCTTGTGGAAATGATACATCTATTATTTAACTTTCAAATTAGTGTCATCTTTATATAAAAAAAATATTTTATTATTTGTTTTAATATACTTATATTCATTAATTACACATACTGATGATGGAAAGGTTTTTCCGAAACATATAGGTGTAATTAATGAATATAAGTAGATTAAAACAAATAATAAAATTATTTTTTTTTAATGTCAATCTACAAATTTGCTCAACCAACTGAACAAATTATCATTATAATATTATGCAATGGATACCAAAAATCTTTGAGCTAGGTGAAGCCAGTATGAAACTGTCCGTTTTTATTAATCGGAATATCTTTATTTTTTAATGAAAACACATTTCATTGTTAAATTGATTTTTGGAAAAAATTAATATCATAGGGAAAAAATTTCCGACATGTCTTTCTAATTCTTTCCAATTGATTCATCTTATGTGTTTTAAATATCATGAAACTGTGTACTCTCCTATATTTTATAAAATTGCAACATCAAAATAAAATAAAAATAAAAAAATAAAAAATATAAATATCGGCGTGCTTCTTTCTCTATTCGACATCAAATACTTAATATCATTTACATTTCACATACAAAGTACGAATTGAATTCAGCAGCCGCTTTAGCCGCAAAACGGTCAAAAGGTAGGAAAAGTTACCCCTGATCTTCCAGGACCTATTATTTTCAGTCAGCAAGTCAAAGTGCTTGTCTATGAAGACAGAATTCACTTGGACGGCTGATAATATCTTAAATTGTGTACACATTTACATACTCTACTTATATTTATACAGATTGTCCCTGAGATAGTAATCTAAATGTGGGCTTTGGTCTTTTGACTTGTTAGGCCTTGGGGATATCAATAGAAACTAAAAAATTATCGAATCCTAGGACAACACCGCCACAAACCCAAAAATGACGTTTTTTAGCTGCGAATGCCACGTCAAATACCGGGCAGTATTTATGATAATGTAAGACTGTCGTATCTATTACTTTTTGTAAGCTTGGCGACCCTCATAGCCCAGTGGTCATGACACTAGCTTCTCACACCAAGGGTTCCTGGTCAGATTCCCAGTGAGGTCACAAATAAACTATTTGATTGACTCAAGCCTGGGTGTTTTGTGATATGTTTCGTTTCTGTAACAGTCTGTTGAAGCGCGAAATTAAAATTAAAATATAAAAATAAGTTAAACGAATTATTGCTATATTGTAAAATAAAATATTTTTAAAATATTTGAAATAAAACTGCCACAATTAAAATTTGGCTATAAAACATATGTTCAAAAAACACATATTATATAATATGCACTATCTAGATGGTTTGGTTCTGCTGAGTTTTAATAAATGTTGAGGCAAAGAAATAAAGATAGATGAAAACTTCAAATTCGTTTTACTCAGAACGTGACATTTGGGATTGTTTTGGTATTGTTCTAGGGGTGTGATATGTTCTCATCGCCGATAGAACTTATATTTCACCATTGTATGTTACAACATTTTTTTTCACAAACTATAATTTCAGAAAGAAATTAAAAAATATTTTTTTATTTAGCATTTATTAAAAAAAAAAAAATTATTCAGCCATAAACAAAAATCTGTTAGCCATGTATATTATCACAATCTATATGTGCCGAATTTCATTATGATAAATAGAGTACATAAGGCAAAGTGCTCATTTATCGAAAATCACAAAAATTCGAATGCTTTTCCTTGTATTTCTGATAAATTATTCATTCTTAATGGATTGCTGGTGATGTCCTCTAACCGTTGGCTCCTGAATTGCTGTCTTTCAGGCAGCCTGTATAAGTAAATTTAATCGAATGCCTTAATGATGAATTTTTATAATATTCATTCATTCTACGGCCCGAATTCAGAATCAATACTTAGATGATTTAATGTTTAAGGTACGCCTTAAAAGTGTTATTTTGCACTGTGTTATTTTGAAAATTACGCTTTTTAAGCATACCTTAATCTTAAAATCACTAAGAAGTGACTCTGAATCCGGGCTTATAAGTTACTACAACTAATGTCGTAAAACTGAAAAAAAACTGGAGTATCTAAAAAGTAATCAACCGAAGAATCCCCGGCATTTATTTTGTAAGTTTAACCAGGAGACTGAACCCTTTACAGTTGATTGTTACAGTCAATGAATATTTTATGTAGCGCCGAAAATATAATTTCAAAATATATTACAGTCGCAACATTGTATTAAACTGTGCCGTATTGTAACCCTACATACTCGTAATAAAATGAAGTCGTTAAAATGAATATTTGAAAAATTCAATACATTCAGCTCTTCATACAATGTCGTTTAATGACGTTGAGTCAGTGCCACAAAACAATAAATACTACACATTAAGCTCATTTATCGAAACGAAAAATATATTCGGTCGTTAAAGGTTCCGAAAGACATAGAACATTCGTTTGAAAATATTTTTATTTATTCGTGGTCCAGATATCATCTTATTCATGCGCAACGATTTTTCATGCATCTTTGGTTTCTGAAAGTAATCCTTATTTTCTTAATACAGATGGTTAATATATAGAGATTCTATCATTTAATTTTTCCTAATAAATGGATGATCGATTCAGCTGTTTACGTCATTATCAACTGATAAAACATAGAAAGTGTGGTGCAAAAATACAAAAAATAATTAACATACTCAGTAACAATATTTTTATATGACATTTACACATTTACTGAACCTTTGTAAGACTATAGGGATAATTTATCTTAATTAACATAATCAGTATTAATTACACATACAGGGTATCTCATAGCTAGTAGCAAAAACTTCACAGGTTGATTACTGCTTTGATAATGAATCGAAAATATTCAAGCAACCACGACCTAATTAATATCAAGAGTTATGGAGATATGCAATATAAAAGTTTACATTTTTTTCAATATTTCTGACTAATTTTTTGCAAAAAGTTTAACTATTCGTACAATAACCTATATCGATTGTGAAAAATTGATTCCCTTCAATACAACTCAAATAAAATGAAAAAAATAGGTTTTTAATTTTTTCAACGTTTTAATAATTTTATTCGACTTGTACTAAATCGACTAAATTTGTTATAATTGATTTATGTTACTGTTATGATACTTTTTGCAAAAAATATTGAAAAAATGCTAACTTTGATAATGCATACCTCCATAAATATTGATATTAGGTCATGGTTGCTTGAATATTTTCAACCCATTATCAAGACAGGAATCCATCCACCTGTAAAGTTTTTTCTGCTAGCTATGAGACACTATGTAATATTTAAATTATGAATTAATTGCATGATATTACAACTAGAACCTTGTTGAATTGTTAGCCCTGATTTTGTTCAACAAATTAAATTTACATTTTATATATTGAATTAAATTTAATTTTTGTGATTTGGCGGCCGCTGAAGCTCTCACACCTCGTTTCTGACAATCATGTCAGCGATCAGCATTCTGTTTCCTGCATCCATTCGGCTTTCTGACAATCAAGCGATCAGCATGCAACAGCTTTAAATAATTTCAAGCAGAAATTTATTGATCGTAGTATTAAAAAGAAATCACTTTGGATAAAACCACTGTTTATTGAATTATTAACGTGTGACTGGGCCAATGGTCCCTTCTTCAGGATACAACTTATACTAAAAATCAAAATTCTATTTATAGACATTAGCCTAAATAAAAAATAAATATATAGGAGTTGTACTAATTAGGAACTAATGTGAAAACAAATTCAAAATATAATTATTTATCAAAAGGAATTGGTTATTCATAATATTTAATTCGCTATTAACAATTTTTTAATTTTTAAAATTACTTATTTATCTCTATGGTATGTAAAATTTCTAAGCCCTTATGGTTAAGAATGGTTGGTTTACAAAAGATGATTAGAAAATTCAAAATAGTTTCAGTTAATCCCTTCCGCCACGCGTGTTCTCACTGTAATACTGTTATTTTACTTTCACATTTTCGCTGGCTCCCGGAGCTTATCCCCGGTTGAGAAATAAAAATGCACAAGCAACCGCAACATTCTCTTATTCTGAATCCCCACTACGCTTTCTCAAACCACATAAAAACTAGAAAAACACTATAAAAAATAAATTTGCAATTTAGAGTATTTCGCAGAAATTATCGTAATGAACAGCTTTCTTTGATTGCATTTATGCTATTTAAACATCTTAAACACAAAATTTTGAATAATTCAGATGTTCATTCGTTCACTTAGTCGATTGGGTCTGTATACCAGTTTTTTTCATTTAGTGAATTAGGTCATTATAATAATATTTTTTAGAATTAGTATTTATGTATTTCTGTCCCAATATTATAAAGTCTCAGTCGGTCTTTGAAAATATAAATCATGCAACAACTGTTCTCAGTCAACTCTTTCCCTTGTACGGGAAAATCATTATGTATGAGCAGCAGTTAGGGTCGTGACCTGAGCGCGATATTGTTGTTAATGTTTCAATAAAGGGACTATGGAAGAAGCCTTAGACGACACTGTCCACGCCGGAGGGGAGTGACTAACAATCGATATCTTATTTAGGGTAAAGACAGACCTTTGCTACTACTACGAACATGTAAAATGATCTACAAATCTACATACTTGCGTGGAATATATTTGTATTTAGATTAGTACTGAGTATCGCAAAACTTTCACCATTGTTTATATCATATATGTTTTGAGGGAAAGTCGACTTGGTCTGTGATATTAGGGTGAAAATGAAAAAGAGAAATCGAGATTGGCAAAAACAGTTAACAATCGTATTATATACATTATTGCTATTAATTGTAATTAATAGAAGGCACAAATCCTTTCAATGTTGGTGATATAACTGGTATCAAAGTGTATCAAAAGATAAACAAACTAAACTAAAAATCGAATTAGGTATATTCTTTTTCACATAATATTAACAATCATAATTGCCGTCGTATGTATTAATTTGACAATAGAACATGTCGCGATTCTTGTGGAGGAATGACATTGAGTGCGCTGAATCCAGTTATTGCAGAAAAATGTTATAAAAGTTACCCAAAAATAACAAGAATATATTTCTATCCTTGTTATTTTTGGGTATATATTTAATAATTTCAGAGTTTTCGATATAAAATTAAATATACCACTCCGGTGTTCTTCCTAAAATGTAATTACTTACTTCATTACATTACATCACGCCGTTTCCCGCGGGACTGGGCAGAGAGAATAGAGCGCCACACTATTCTATCCTGACCCACAACTTTCTCTTCATCCACATTCATACATCTTCACATACAAGCTCGGCGATTGTTGAGACTCCTAACAGGATCATCTTTCAGTATCTGATTAACCTGGTAATGCCACGTCTTCCGCGATCGTCCTCTCTTTCTGGTGCCGTCAACACTTGAGTCATGTATTTTTCTTACCATTCTCTCCTCGTTCATTCGCTCAATATGCCCAAACCATCTGAGCGAGCCTTGTTTCATTCTATCCACTACGCTTAGATCAGCTTTACATTCTTTCGTAACATCTTCATTCTTAACTTTATCATATATGGATTTACCACACTTACGTGTAAGTGATCAGAATAACACCTAAAATATAAAATACCATATAATCTTGGATAATAAAAATTTGCAGACTATAAAGAAAAAAATTTTACAGAGATAAACAAAGCCTCTTCCTATTACTAAATTGTACAACTAACTGTGGACCACGTCCGTCTCAACTCAGGTTACTCTAGTGAGAACCAAATGGTGAAATTCAGCTTGAATAAGACTAAATGAAGTAATTAATTAATGATGGTACTATTTAAAAAATTTTAAATTTTCCATTTATAAAATCCATGTCACGTGAGCTGCCTCAACACAATGTGTTTGTGAACTTGAGTATTTTACGTTCATCATACAATTATTTACAACATTACTGTACAACACTGAACACTCAAAGAAAATATCTCAATACATGCATGCTTCGCCCGTTTGATACCACTCCTGTTTACAATGTAAATCACAAGATATTGCAGAGAAATAACCGAGATAACCGCCCGCGAGACATGCACAGACGGGACAAAGGGCGCGCGAAGGATTCCGTATGAACCCATCGGCATAATACACCCGGCAAGGATTTATAAGCAAGAAACAGCCAAAGGGTTTTCACAATGGGCCCCGCTGAGTGGCGCATTAATCACCACGCCACTGTCGCTAACTACATCTGCCAGTGACGTGCGGCGATGCGTGCGTGAAAATATTGCGGGGGGCATTTACATAATATTTAAAAATTTACAAAACGATACGAGAAAACTTGTGCAGGGGACACACGTCACTAAGTGTTCACCTGGCTGGCTGACCACGGACTAATAATATATCGGCGTACGAGGGTATAAAAGCAAACAAAGGAATATCTCACAGAGGTGTTTCTGACATTTATTTATGTATTGGTTATTTTAACATTCAATTAAAATTTATTAAATTAATAATTTCGACTCTTTAGGCCCCCGATCTAACTACGACAAGGTGATGAAGATGATGATGTTGATGAATATTTAATTTAGAATATAGTTACTTCATCAACGCGTTTTCCAAAATATGAAGTACAGGCTGTGGTCATTTCCATAATTACGGCTTTATGAGGTATTAATAGTTCCTAATTATTGATTATTCACTAACATATATTTAAGTTTACTATTAGTCGATTCATAATGTTTAATATTTAAATACTAAAATCAATAATACATTCAATCCCTTTTGCTGAAAACTACGTCATTCTAGCTTATAGCTACTAGGAGTGGTTCGCGTTCTACTTAGTAAAGGTTTAAACGACTAGGTAGGTGCGCTTATCCCTGCTTGGATTACCTTTCTTAACCCCTAAGCCCTCCCTAACCTAACCTTAGAAGGAATATGAATTCAATTTGACATATTTCACCAACTCCGCCCACTCGCCAAAGGTCTTATAAATTATATTATAAACTGAGAAGCTGCGCCCCCGACTACTTCGTAGTTCATTGTAGCAACTGTGTCGGCTAAATATCATATATTATCCTCTGGTTAGATCTTTTTAATTTTAATGGACAGTTATGTATATAATTATTATTAAAAATATTTTTTATGGATCAATTTGAAATATACATAAAAGAAATTTTTCTATTGAAAAAATATTTGATTACCACCAAGATACAAATCCCGGAAACTTTCGAATCCGGGTAACTTGATCGGGTAATCGATATTGATAACTATTCATATCTTCATATGAACTAAGAATCCAAGTGAATATAATTCTGCGTTAATGTAAAATAATAATCTTAAAAATATTTACTCTCACTCAAAATCTTAAATTAAAGATTTATATCCATTTAAGATTTTAATTATTCATTTCAATTTAATATTCAAGAATTTCTAATTTTACTGTCCAACCATTCAAAGAGGTGCACATCCCCGTGCATGACCCAAATAATCTGTTACCTACTGTTAGATTAATTAGTTCCATAAACTTAAGTGGTCCACTAAGATTTGATATACAGTGCTATGTATCCCATTCAATTTAGGCCCTGTATAATTTTAAACACTACGTATAAACTATTAGGTACTTTTGGAAAAGCTTATATTCGCAATTATGTTATATTGTAATATTTTTATAACGAATAAATTGCTTAATAAGATAATACCGTTGCATGAAACGGTTATGTCAGCTGTCAAAAATTGAGAACGATCGAGACTTTTGAATTTACATTTTATCGACGGTTATCGAATACGAGCGGCGAAAGAAACTTTACAACCAGAGAACAATTTCTGTGGCATCGACAGATTAATAATTTCAACAGAATAAAAAAAAGAATAATAAATGCTGGATTAAAATCAAATGAAATATTTTACAGAAATTCGCTATCCACGGAATATAGTTTTGAGACTTTTTTATGGTATTTTAATTTTTTCTAGTCTTTTACACGTACCCCTCCGCGAAGGTAACGGTAGACGCGGCTGTCAGATAACATTTGTATTTATATATATTTAGTTCCATGTTACATATGGCCATAACTATGTAACATGGCCATAACTATAGTTCCTTTTTACATATTACGTAACATTATAATTAATTTTACATTAAAAACATATAGTAGTACATAACAATAGTTACTAAAATTAATCAAACAAAATTTAAAAAAAAAAACAATTCTTTGCACTAAAATTTAAATTAATTTATTTTTAATACGTCGTGTTGTATTTATTATCTTTGGTAAGTTGTTGAATATTCATTTTTAAATTAAACAATTTTGTGACAGCAATTCAAGGAACTTCTCGTATTATGTGGATGAAAATTCTTATTTAGTTTCATTCTATTACCTATTATTGAAGTATTTGATTGATTTATTTGATTCAATTTGATATATTTGATTCACTGCCTATTTTAGTTCATTCAACATTTTTATTCTATTGCATTTCAATACAATATGCAAGTTTTTGGCAAAATTGGAAGTAAAACGCAAAAGGCAGGGAGCTGAGTGGAAAACAAAAGCTTATGTTGAACATAGGAAACAGATTTAAAAAACAAAAAGTACTATTTAGAATCATTTGAAGTGCACAGTAACTAACTGTTTTGTAGGTAGTTTAGAGATATGTTAATCTTCTCAAACGATCCGGATGATTTTCAGAACAGAATGCAAGAACTATCAGAAGTGGCATTGCAGGATTGAAAATAAACGTCTCATATACCTACTCATGTAATAATGAACTGCTTTTTTGTTAGGATAGTATTTACGTAAAATGAACCTTATTGAATATAACATCTCATAGACTCATGTAATAATGGGCTGCTTTATTGATAAAATAGTATTTACGTAAAAGCAACCGGATTGAAGATAACGTCTCATAGATACATGTTATGATGAACTCCTTTATTGATAGGATAGTTTTTACGTAAAAGTAACCGGAATAGAATGGAAATGGAAAAATTTATTTAAATAAATCAATAATTATTCTGCCTTGAATAACAAATTTTAAAAACATTATTTATATCCAAACACCAATATATATATTTCCATTTCGAGGCTGGGCTGGGGTGTGTCTGAATTGATGAAAGCGATCTTCCACCGAAACGAAAGGAGTTAAAGTGATTGAAATTTCAGCGCTCACTGTTAGCTGCGAATGAGAACTCTTAACAACGGTCCACAAACTTACTAGAGTAGCGCGAGAAATAGGAACGTAAATTTTTGTTTTAAATATTCAATCGTGAACCAAATCATAAAGTGTATTTTATTATCATTTAATTCTCAAAAACACAAATGATATTTCAGGTGTATTTTAGTTAATGTTAATAATTCGAAAGAATCTCATTACACATATAAATGATATTGCTAAAAAAATTCCAATCAAAAATATCTCATTAGTCATCTGTGGTTAACTAAGGGGGATGAAAAAGCCTGAGATGCTAGTCGCGCTAATGATTACCACAACATATATATGAAACGGGTTGTAAAATTTAAATATATACAACTTCCAAAAATTTTATAGACGTGGTGTTCTATCATGGGTGAAAATAGTGAACGTTGCACTGTGTAAAATGATCACTTAAGCCAGCCGTACGATAAGTCGTAAGCCCTATAAACACCCAAAGACTTGAAAAGAAATGTGTGTTTTTTTTCTATTATGATGTAGATGTACTTCATAGAAATGGCATAGGTATACGTCTCAATAATTTAAAGGCCTTAGAAATAAAAAAAATCATTAAAAATAAACAAAAATATATACTCAATTAACAAGTAGATTTATTGCATAATCCAATTCTAGATATATTCCTCTTCAAATTTACTACACCCACCCATACCTGCTCTGTTTCACCCAATCCTCATCACATTTGACGTTCTGTCTCTTTCTTTCCTTAATGCTTTCTTGATTGTTTGTATTTCTGTTTTTGTTCAATTAATACTGAACCCTGATGAAGGCTCAGCTGTGAGCTGAAACTAGTTGTTTTAAACTCAATAAAGTGGTGTTAAACAAAGAGTTATTTTATTAGGTCCTTACATATGAAATTGGCGTTTAGTATGGGAGGAATATAAAGCCGATTTTTTTTTATTATAATATATTTATTTAATCAAAGTATGTACCATTGCTATCTATGCACTTTTGCCATCTCATAGGTAGTTCATCGATCCCTTTACTAAAAAAACCATTCGGACGGGAATCAATAAAATCTTTGAAGGCGGTTTGGACTGCCCCATCGGAGTTGAATTTTTTCCTTTGCAAGAAGTTATCCAAATTTCGAAAAAAATGGTAATCTGTTGGGGCAAGGTCCGGAGAGTACGGTGGATGTCTTAGACATTCCAATTGAAGCTCCTCTAATTTGGTAGCCGTCTGTTGTGCAGTGTGTGGTCTAGCGTTATCATGAAGCAGCAGTGGCCTAGAGCGATTAACCAGCCTCGGTTGTTTAGCAGCTAGCTTTTCCATCATGGTTTGCAGTTGCTGACAATAGACATCTGCCGTAATCGTCTGGCCAGATTTAAGAAAGCTGTAGTGAACGACACCAGCACTAGTCCACCAAACGCTCACAAGTAACTTTTTTGGAGTCAATTTTCGCTTGGGGCATGGTTTGGCTGGTTCGGCAGGGTTCAGCCATTGCGATGAGCGCTTCCGATTATCGTACAGGATCCACTTTTCATCACAGGTAATGATTCGATTTAAAATCCCTTCATTATTGTGCCGGTTGAGTAATGCAACGCAGCAGTCAACGCGCGTTTGTTGATTTGCTTCACTCAATTCGTGAGGTACCCACCTTTCAAGTTTTTTCACCTTACCAATTTACTTCAAGTGGATTAAAACAGTTTTATCACTAACACCGCAGCCTGCAGCTAACTCGGATGTGGTTTGCGATGGATCCGCTTCCACAATAGCCTTCAATTCTTCATTATCAACTTTGGTCTCCGGCCGTCCACGGGGCTTGTTCTGCAGGTCGAAATTTCCAGAACGAAAACGTTGGAACCAAAAACGCACTGTGTTTTCTTTTGCGGCACCGTCGCCATACACATCATTAATCCTTCGAGCCGTTTCTGCAGCACTGGTGCCACGGTGGAACTCGTACTCGTAAATAACGCGATATTTCAAGTTTTTCATTTTGTAAACTGAGTGACGCAAAGGAAAAAACAATTGAGGAAAAAACAAATGAATTATAATTTTCAAAACACAAATACATGAGTAAATAGCTGTATAAATTTGGATTTGGAATTCCTAACCAAAGAGAAGATATTTGAGATCAAATTTGCCAGTACGGCAAAACGCCAATTTCATGTGTAAGGACCTAATATTTAGATATTATGTCTCACCACAATGTGTTTTCTTCGTGTGAAAATTTAAATAAGAATAGTTTTTATTTAAATTTTCATTTGACAAAACAATTCAATTTTTGCCACAAACTGCTCTCTCCCCAGCGTTTCAACCCTTAACAATAAATTTTCTTATGTAGATAGTTGGTTTAAGGTCATTAGTTATTAGGTGCTTACCGCTTTGTTGCTGCGAATATTAAATATAGGTATATTACCTCCGGCCGCTATTTTGATAATAGGAATTTGTAGCGTTCTTGAATTTATTTATGATATTGTATACCTACAAATTTATTGTACGGATAATTTTCATATCTAGCTTCATTACGGTAAATAGGTTTCCTATTCAAATTTGCGATTGATGAGAGGTAGTACAATAACAAGAGAAATACATACCTACATTATGTATTTCGAAACATTAGATAAATTCGTTTTAAATTTTCCATACAACTGCGTACATTTAAAATGAAATTAATTACCTTCATCTTATATACCGAGAGCAGGTTTCGAATTATTGACCATCTTATGAAACTTTTATCGCAAGCATGTCGACCACAGTCTCCAATAAAAAGTTATGCGTAGTAATTCAGAATTACTTCAGTTTGTTTGATACATCGACGTGAAATACATTTATATCCAGTAGCGAAAATTCCCGAGAGAGTACGTACGATACGTGGCCACCAAGTACACCTGCAAAATCAAAATACACAAATACTTTCGTTGTTTCGTTACTTTTTTCGTTTTTTGTTAAAGCCATTATGGTATTATAGACATATTTGCATGAAAATAAATTACAATTTATTTTTGTTATCTCTTGTTTTGTCACGAATTGCAAACGTATACTGAAACGGTTTTAAATTATAATTATTTATAATATGATTTTTATATTATTTTGATTACTTATTAGTGCAAAATATTTATTATTACAATGGTAATTAGAATAAATTTATGTTTTACGTGACATGGCGGCAAAAATTCTAAGAATTCGTGTTTATTTATTCGCGTCTTAAAACGACAGGTTGTAAGAAAGCAATGAGCGCGCACGTGAACTACTTGTACCCGTGCGACAGATGTTAACCGTGTTGGAATACTGAGCACGTGTTAAACACGTTTTCTCAGAATATTTAGCGTTGAAATAACGATTAACCTCTCCCATACGATGCTAAAATTGAAACGCGAGTTCCGGTACTGTATGCTCAGTTTTTCGATTAAGACAGATAAATATGAATACACATTTTACATTTTTTACTTATATTAATTGTTAAAATAATAGTCTATATATGTATAGATGAGTGAATATACAGTCTGTCCGGTGACCGGTGTCGGAGCCTTTAATTCCTAAAATATGAACAATTTCACCGATAAAACACCCCCTTTATGTCATTTTCTTGTTTTTTTTCGCTTTGATGTTTGCTCTTAGAAAATATTTTGTAGCATCTAAACAAATAAAAAAAATTACGTCAACGACCTTTATTTTTTTAACGCTAATAAACTAAAAAAAGTTTTTTTTCGTAAATTTATTTTAACAAGTTTTTTTGTCTCTTTTTTATTTTTTTTTGTAAAATACCTACATAACCTAATATTGATCCTTTTTGTTTCATCTTTCAAATGAGACCTATTTTATATTTATAGGATAGATATTAGTAAATTGACATTGGGTAATATAAAAATCGAAATGGTTGCATTTCATTATGGCTGGAGAAAAATGATATATAGAGGATGTTTTTCGAAGAAATCGATCTTTTTTTTGCTATTAAGGGCTTCGACACCGTTCACCGGACACTTTGTATATGTAGGTATGTGAATTATTACGCAAAAGTGTTATAAATGAGAAAAATTATTAGCCATCACGAACAACAGTATTAAAAAAAAATGCATAAGGCGCTTCTGACCAGACTAGCTGCGCAGTTCTACTAAAGAGTAATTAGGTCGATAATTCGCTAAATCCGGCGTTCTGCGTCATGCACTGCGCTCCCCGCATCACTCTAGATTGACAAATTTCCCTTAGTTTCTTCGAGAAAAGAATTTATTTTGTTGTGTCCGGTAAATACTTACATATTGTAATTATTTAATTGAATACTTAAATCAGTTACGGAGGAATACCTAAAATATAAACTCTGTATTTAACACATTCACACCAATATTCACATAATTAGAGGCAATGTCAACACAGTTTACAGCACCGGAGAGAAAAGGTTAAAATACACAACCCACCAGTCAATCATCAGTCCCTTAGAAAGAGCAATTTGTCCA
Organism: Agrypnia vestita; assembly: GCA_016648135.1. Lineage (NCBI taxonomy): Eukaryota > Metazoa > Arthropoda > Insecta > Trichoptera > Phryganeidae > Agrypnia > Agrypnia vestita. The sequence continues at coordinate 5,618 of JADDOH010025099.1, read as the reverse complement.
TCATGTCTTGTTAACAAGACACGGACAAGAAATAACAAGACTGAAACAAAAAAGCTCTCTTTTGCATCGAATCAACAACGTAGACCAAATGCTTAAATTTTTTGATTTGAGAAATGGACGAGATAGTGTATAATCCTTAGCATATTTAAGTTATCCATGAAAATATACCATTTTTATTGTCAGGTTTACATTCATGGTAGCTAAAGAAATATAACATCAATAATTTGTATAGGATAAGCGGTGAATAACTGTCATATAACATTTTGAAGGACATGTTTATGTTTATGTTTGACCTGACTAGATATCGTGATCAAGTCGTTAGTTGCCTTTATTGCATTTTTGCCTTCTGGCGCATGCAAGAGCGCAACAAATGCAGTTCTCAGTTTTGAGAAGGGGGTTGAATTAAGCCCTACGTATTTTGGGAGTTATCAAGTCTATTTCACTCACCCACATACTTGATTGCACCAGCTTAAGGTTTCTGTAAGCTGCCTCTTTCCTGTCTGCCTCTTCAATTAAATACGGACCAGATATCGAGGGTTTGTGTCCTCTTTCAGTGACTGATAATATAATGTAGTCGTCGTACCTACACTTATCATATAACATTGTCACGTGACTGTAGAAACAGAAGGAATCGCGCGTAATCGAGGATTTCTCAGCACTCAGAACATTTTACGGTAAATAGGAAGGGTCTAAGGTAAATAGGAGTTCTGGAAGGGTCTAGAATAAACTGCTAGATTTGATAAATATTTGGAAACCTGAAATATATATAAGTGTGACGACGAAGAGTTTGTTGTGACGTTTTGGCGAAACCACAGATAAAGCGAAACGGTGATTCAGTGCGACCTCATCATCATCATCACTCTTGTCTCTACAACATAACGTTAACTCAAGAGTCTCCTAAACCGAGAAGAGTCCTTCCCTAATCTCGGTTTTGTGCCAGCTCTCTCCAGTTCAGAAGCTCCAAGGCAGATATGTCTTTGAGGAAGCTGTCACTCTCAAATCTTATTTTTAGCCTTAGATTCAGTGCAATGTAAATTGAGAGAGTACCTACCGAGCGTTCAATAGTGAATAAGTGAGACCACAGACGTGTGAAATTTCATCGGCGAGTATAATAGTAAGTGTTCCACAGCTAAGTGATTAGTGCGAAATTATTTTGAATTAAAGAATAGTGCTCCAATCAAATTCGTATCTAGATAAATAAAAACTTATTTCAAGTCAAGTCCAAGTCAATACAATTTGTCACTTATCGCCACGATCCCGTGACAATATCCATACTTTATAAATAATTTTTCAATCGTGTTGTCTTTATTAAACAAAGGTGAAAACTATTCTATATTGACACTTTAAGATCTATAATGCAAACAAGATAATACTAAAAATATACAATAAGAATGCAGGGCTGAAGGGTTATGCCACAGTGAACACTGTACACCACTTCAAAGTCACAGTAGTCTTTACCAAAAAACGTACCATGGGCTTGACGAGAACCTTTCAAGACGATAGTGCAGTGATACAATGATACATACCCCTTTTCACTGAAACAAGCACATTCAAAAGTCAGAGCAATAAGGGTATATTTTTTTAATTTTAAATCGCTTTATTAATCTAAGGCTGTGTTTTTCTTTGAGAGCTACGGACGTTAATTTTATTTGTCTGTGCTGAACAGGAGAACGTTTAAATCCCTTCTTTTAAGAAATGTTTTCAATTGTTTGTGTAAATATATTCCAAAAAATAGTCCATAATGTTTAGCGTTTTTTGCTTAAAAGCCCGTCGTTACTTATGTACAATCGAAAGTTAATCTCAAAATATGTCATTTTATGATTATTTATTACTGATTTAAATTTATGCTTTCGTATCGCTTAAAATAATCAAAAGACCAATTAATTAAGTATCCAACAGATTGAGACATAAGCCAAAAATATTCATGGCAATTTCTAATGAGTTTAAGATTTACAACACATTATTGCATTTATGAAATCAAACGCTCATTATATACCTACCAAAATTTAAATTTTAATGCCGCAACCATTTAAATAACATAATATGAAAACATCAAAATACGAAAATCTCGGATTATGGCGAGATACAGATGAATGGCACGAAAATTCTTGTTTCAATGTCTGCGATGTAAAAAAGGAAAGATAATAAATACCAAGAAACGTAAGAAGCATTAGAGAGTGCAAAATCAGGGAAACTTTTGGCGCTTAAGCGTATAAGAAGATTGGCGGTCTTACTCCAAATCCAGGGATTGGGGTTCAAATCTCCGCGGTAATCTTTCTTTTTCATATATGCTCTCAGTCCACAACAGCAAGGCCTTAGGGTGCATTACGTCAACTGTGAGAAAACAGTAGCGTGCCTTTAGCATCTTTACATATCCGCTTTTCCTATTATCACACGTCGAACTAATTTAAAAATAAAAACAACGCTGCAGAAAAATACTAAAAAAGTGAAAACTTGGCTGTTCAGCTGACTATTTTTTCATATAGAATATCAACAGATCGTTAATGACCTTGATGGAATCCAATTTTATTATTTTATAATTCCTCTAATCAGTGCTGTAATGTGATTTTTTTTTACAACTCAATTTATTTACATTATCATTTTTAAATTTATGTTCTTTGATTTGTCAATATAAAATATAACATTTTATTATAATTATGGAAATAATATAATGCAACATATACTTATAATAATTGAAAAATTAGAAACACCATGGAAAATAAAATTAGCTAGTTAAATATATATGTTATACGAGATATAAGTCACCGCACAGGTATAAATTGCGTGGGTTTCAAGGCCAACAAAGTTCTATCACAAGACACACACCAGTTATGATAAGCATGTAGGTATGTATATCACGAATAGTTCGAACTATTGTTGACTATGCACATTTAAATCAATATTTAAACAGTAAACTCAACCAATATTTCACGTTACTCGACTTGGGATAGGACTCAGCCTGTTTTGAAATTGTTTCTGATATTTTGATTCGGATAAGTTCTACAATTAGCACACTGATGTATACGAGTATTGAGATGAAAATTATATCGGTTTAATTAAACGAAATGTGGAAATGCTTTGAGGAAAGGCATAATGGAAACTAAACTGGTGTTTTGAATAGACATATATTTTAAATATTCTATAACATACGTAGTAGGGGAGAACAGGGTAATGAGAGCCGTCGGGTAATAAGAGCGATGATGATTGAACGAAAAGTAGGCACATTCTTGTGATCGTAAACACTCGGCCGCGTCTGTCAACTATCGAGAAACTTCATCTGACGAACACGAGTTGGTAGTGCCATGCGATAAGTCACGAGGGACGGTTGTGTGTTTTTCGATCCACGCTTATAAAAAAACTGCTGATTGCGAGCGCCAAGATAAGCATGAAATTATATTCTTATTTTATTATGTTTATGCTTATTACATCCCTAGATTCATTTACTAACAAGTCCAATTGGTTAAATTGTGATTGAAAGTAGAATTACATATTTATATTGTTACTTTTTCAAAATGGTGGTCAACGGTGGGTAGTGATAGCCTAGCATGGCTAAATGCAATTTGCGACGATGAGTCAGAATATTCAGCAGAGGAAGCTTTATGTGCAATTTTTTTTATCCACGGGAAAAGGTGGAGAGATGTGGTACCGATACAGAAGTTGCGGAAACTAGGCCCATAAAGAATGTTTTAGCAGTGAAAGTCCAGATACTTATATTTGTGCTTTTTGTTTAGATGCGTAAAAATTTGGGTCCTTTGTTTTTCTTTAATAATTTCATCTTTATTGATTTGTTTTGGTTACAAAGTTGATTTTTTTATATGTTTTACAAATAGTTCTACGTATTAATAACTAAGATTTCATTTAAATTATTTTAGTTAAAATTTCGGGAAAGAGTAAATATTATAGCTCCAATTTCCCATATAAGTGTTAAATGGGCTCTCATTACCCGCATGTGTCGGGTAATGGGAGCGACTGACTTTTTTTGTAAATTCGTTATTGTACCTTCATGCATGACTGTGATTGATTATAAATGTGATTAAAATTTGGTTGGATAATCAATTTAGGAGTTCTTAATTAAAAACTATAAGAAAGTTAACAAATGTGGTTTTTATCACAAATTTCCCATAGTAGGCTCCCATTACCCTGTTCTCCCCTAAGTACCGCAATAAGCATTCAGTCAAGACGGCCGTGGTTCATTAGGATACAATGGACGTAAAATAAACAAAAATTACTTACATGCAAATGGTGCAAGCAATTTTTTGAAAAATGTTAACATACCAGATTGATAACTGTGATCGATCAACGTGTTTTGAAAAAAAACTCCGAAAATAGATCTCACGTAACCAAACAAAGCAAGGGCTTAATTAATTACTCGATTAAAAAAACGATAGCATTAAATGTCGGATACTTCTATCTACCGCGCTTGGTTTAGCTACCTGCTGATACCGTCTTACAAACCCCTTGTATTATCCGTCAACGTCTTGAATTTTTATTCAAGGGTAGATACTGGGGTTAGCCCCCAAATAGATCAACAACCCCTCAAGAAACCTTATAAAAACAACACAATAACATCCAGTGACTTTTCTCCTCTAACGTACTGGAACTTCGTGGGTTTGACTTTATTCCATGCTGGGGGTTCGATTTATGAAGGTGCATCGGCTGGTTACCAGTTACCACCCGCTATGCGATCTTTATTATTTGCCGCACTAAGAGTTTGTAAAGATTTAATCCCCTACCCGTCGTCTAGCATTATTGCCTTAATAAGTGGTTACAATCGTTTTATATTGTTTATCGCTGTACCTATATTATTACAACAAAGCGTGGATTTATAACTACATACCTACGCGCTTATAACCATGTAGATTGAAAAGTGTAATATATATTGTATTTTAAAACATATTTATTATTTTTTGATGTACAACTCTTTATTTTATTCTTTTTTAATGTATTAAGCGTAATACTGTAGTAGAATATTTGCAAAAAAAATAGTGAAGGCACTTTTTTTTAAAAATAAGAATTCTAAAAACAAACTAATTCGTTTCTATGGAAAATAATATTTTTATACGAGATTTATCGGATCATTTCCCATTGGTTTGCGTTATAATAATAATCATGTACCTACACTTCTTCAATTTTGACTTTACGCGTGCATGAATAAAAATATCCCGTCTATTTTAGAGTGCGTTATCATAACAATCCTTTATACACATCAAATAATTTTTTCATCCGTAGTGTCCATATATATAATTATAGACAATATTTCCTCTATGATGATAGGAATATACGATATTTCTCATAAAATATTAACTGTACATAAATAAGTACGTTCTGTCATAGGATATTATAGCGATGCTTACTTACGATGTACACTTGAAATTATATCTCTAATTGAATATAAGAAAGATATATCTAATTCAACAAATCACCTGATAAACGTCTATCGATACATCTTAGGGTTGTATGTTATATTGTGTCTAGGGTTTCTATGCCGGGTCGACCCGGGATTACATGGTGTTTTCTATGTCCCTGGAATGCTTATGTGGTATCCCGGTATGTAATTCACGTTTTAAAATGATTGAGTTATTTTGAACCCTACAGAGGTGCACAAAAAAGCTTTAATC